>SNQJ01S0004044.1:194945-218594 GCA_010110895.2 Picea sitchensis | reverse complement strand
CCCCCCCCTCAAATTACAATGCATAAAATAAAAAATCATAAGGAACAAAAGGCAGTTTCTAAGCAACCATGTCCTTCACTCCAAGAAGACCTCGCAATTGTGCAAGCTTGTGCTCTTTGAAGATTTTGTTGAAGATGTAGATGTCTGCACAGATCTAATGAAGTATATGCATCATTGATATTTCCACACATATCTACTTTATCTTCTTGTATTGAATAATATCCAAATAAATTTTGGATGAAATTTTGGATGAAATTTTGAAAACCATGCGGTCGTTTCCAGAAAAATGATGAAATTTTCTTGATTTTAAAACAATCATAATTTCACTTTCCAGACTTAATTTTGGACGATTTATTTTTTGAAATTGGATATTTTCCCAAGAGGAATTCAAATATATAATTTGGTTCTGCAAATTTTTCTCCAAAAATATCAGAATGGCGTCTTATGTGCGCAGATCCCTTTTTATCTCCTGACATGCATGCATGGTGCATGCAAAAGTGTCTGAATGAGACTCTTGAGATGCATGCCATGTATATTCCACATGAATTTCAAAAAATGAATCTGAAATGGAGTAGACATCATCTTCAATTAATGGAATACAAATTTCTGCAAAAACTTTTGTAGAAGACTGTTCATAATAAGAGGCTAGATCTTCTGATGGCTTCTCTTCTGGCTGTATTTGTTCGACCTCCTGCATGAAATATTCACAATATTATTTATTCCCAAATAGAACCTCCAATCTGGTCCATAATTCATTTGGAGTTAATCCTTGTGATTCTTCATATACTTGATGGAAAAGTTCGGGAGAAACAAACATGTTGATACTTCCTATGGCCATATATTGTCTATTGAGAAANTATTTATTCCCAAATAGAACCTCCAATCTGGTCCATAATTCATTTGGAGTTAATCCTTGTGATTCTTCATATACTTGATGGAAAAGTTCGGGAGAAACAAACATGTTGATACTTCCTATGGCCATATATTGTCTATTGAGAAAATCATTTTTCTCATCGATAGAATCAGACTCTACTTCCATTGCCATGGTTATTTGGTATAAGCCTCTACTTCTAAGAAGAAGTAGAATATTTGGCTTCCATTCCAAATAGTTATGAGGCGTGAGAAGTATTTCCGGCGAATAATCCATCTTTTGTTGTCTTCAATCTTTTGTACTTGCAAAAAATGATTTGGTGTAGCTTTTTCTTAGCAGTCCGTCGGCTCTAATACCATGTAAATGTGTTGAACCTTCACATAATAGATCTATCTAGAAAATACAACACACATTTTCAGAGAGAAATTAAGAAAGAAGAAGCAAGATAGAAAGACTGGAAGAATTCTCATTAACCATATTCCACACTCAAAGAGTGAATAATTTACAATAGATATAGAATACATGAGTAACTAATGAGCCATAGTGGTGGTCTAGATTGATCTGAAAACACACCAGCAGTTACAAGAGTAAACTGCCAACTAGCTTAGTCTCTCAGGTAGTTACGGGAGTGAACTGCCACCTAGCTGAGTTAACTAGTCAACTACTCTTTAGTTAACTAACTGAACAAAGAGTAGTGAGTTGGTGATGATCCCAATGTTGCATGGTGACAAAAACAAAGAAACATCTAAACTCAACTCAACTAGTCAAGTTGAAGTGTCAACTGAAAGAGAATATTCTCGAGGTGGAATATTCTCCCCTAAAATATAGGAGACTGGATAATGACTAATAAACAAGGAATAACCTTAGGAAAAATAAATCCTAGGTGTGTGTGAAGTAAATCCAACATGTCAGTCATGTCTATGGAATATACTCCATGGGATGATGGGAATCATCATTCTATCCTCTTCCTAGAATGCAATACCATAAAGAGTTACCAACAAATTTCGACTTTGTCGACCATTGTTGTTATTTCTTCAGTTCCTGAGTTAACACACGTTGTTTTTTGCGAAGGGACCATGAGTAACATTTCACCTGTAGTTCCTCTTGACATATCAATTAAAACTGGAGTCATAGAAAATGTTCATATCAAGGCCTCGTGTTCTATTGATGAGGTCCACACATATAAATTCGTTTTCCAACAATTTTGTGACATTTTTTCCTGGAGTTATGAAGAAATTCCTATCGTTGTGCATGAGATTAAGACATATCCGGAAGATAAACCCGTTTGATAGATACTTCGTCCATTCCACATGCATAAATGTATTTCTATCAAGCTTGAAGTTGAAAAACTTATTAAAGTTGGCTTTGTCTATCCTGTGGCTTTGATCGATTGCGTGTCTAATCTTGTTCTACTAAATAAGAAACAAGCAACCATTCGCATTTGTGTAGATTATAAGGACATAAATAAGGCTTGTCCTAAGGACAAATACTCGATCCCTTTCGTTGACCATATTTTTGATGATTGCGCTGGGAGTGAAATATTCTCTTTGATGGACAATTTCTCTGGATATAATAAAATTAATATTTTACCAGTGGATCAACACAAGTCTTCTTTTATTTTCCCTTGGGGAACCTTCACTTACTGGAAACTACCCTTTGATACCAAAAATTCGGGTGCGACCTTTCAACGCACTATGTATTATGATTTTCATGATATTAAGCACATTGTGCAACCCTATCTTGATGAATTGGCAGTGAACTCCATGTGTCACCAAGATCACCCAACACATTTAAGGGCCATTTTCATACACTGTCATTGTTATCGCATACATTTGAACCCACAAAAATGCGTTTTTTGTGTGGATTTTGGCCGAATTCTTGATTTTATCATGTCTATACATGGGATTCCAGTAGACCCCTTGAATGTTGAGGATATTCTTAATCTACCTCCTCCTTCAACACTACGCAAGCTCCATAGTTTGCAAGGGAAGGAATTTTTTTTGCGTTGTTTCATCCCCAATTATGCTAAACTGACAAAAGGATTCACTCGACTACTCAAGAAAGGATACAAATTCATATGGGATGATACTGCAAACAAATCTTTTGAGGCTTTAAAACTTGCCTTGGCCCATGCACCATTATTGTTTCCCCCTGACTATAGCCGAGATTATTTCCTCTAGTTAGCTGCTTTGAACTCTATTATTTCTATGGTCTTAGTCCAAGAGGATGATTCACATTACAAAAAATTGATATACTATTTGATTCAGAGTCTTACGAATACTGAAACCAAATACCTACATGTGGATAAATTGGCCTTGGCAGTTGTTCAAGTTGGTCAACGTTTTTGTCATTATATCTTATTATGCAAAACCATCGTTATTTGTGATTGCAACCCCATGCAAAATATCCTTACTCGAAAATTGCTTGGGGAAAAGTACTCCAAATGGATAGTGATTCTTCAGGAGTTTGACTTGGAGTTTGAGCGTGCCAAATCCAAGAAATCTTTGGTTTTTTTTGAATTGATATGTGACCTTCCCTCCACTGAGACATAAAATGTGGAAGAGGATTCCTTACCTGACAAATCCCTCTTTCTGATTAGTTATGATGATGTATGGTATCGATATACCATCATATATCTGTAGACTCAAACTTTCCGGCACAATATTTCTAGTACAGATCGTCGTCGTATATGGTATCAAGCTCGTTAATACATCATCCTTGGTGATACCCTTTACCGTAGTGGTGTTGATTCCATTTTTCGATGATGTCTCACCTACGATGAAGATGATAAAGCTTTGAATGATTGTCACTCTGGAGCATGTGGCGGTCATATGTATAGGTATGACATTGCCCAAAATATCTTGCGAGCTCTCTATTTTTGGGCTTCGTTGTTTAAGGATTGCATTACTATCATCTAGAAATCCTATGCTTGCCAAACTTATAATAAAAATATAAATCTCACCCTAATCCTCTTCACCCTATAGTTTCGATTGGTCCATTTTCCAAATAGGGCATTGAATTCATGACATGTAACCCTCACTCGGTTGGGGGGAATGGATACATCATTGTAGCTGTGGATTATTTCAATAAATGGGCCGAGGCGTTGCCTACATTTGATAACACCGTAAAAACTGGAACATTATTCATATTCAATCATATCATTACTAGGTTTGGTGTCCCTCAAACCATCGTTACTGACAACGGTAGTCATTTTCAAAATTTTATGATGTCTGAACTTATTGACAAGTTGGGTCTTCATCGTGAAAACTCAACCCTCTATTATCCATAGTCTAATGGCCAAGTTGAAGCAATCAACAAGGTTCTCATTACTATGCTTCAATGGATGATAGGAATTCATAAGACAAATTGGCATACAACATTTTTTTGATCATTATGGTCCTATCGGACATCCATTAAGTCTGCCACAGGATTCACACCTTTCTACCTAATCTATGGTATCGAAGAATTTTTTTTGATTGAATGTGAGATACAATCTTTAAAACTAGTCATTGAACTTCTCCCTAACACCTTTGCTGAAGACAAGTGTCTTTTGTGTCTGATGCAACTAGACGAAACCCATCATGATGCTTCCTTAATCATTGAAACTTAGAAGAAATGTGTTAAATCCCAATATGACAAGCATGCCAAGCCATGTGTTTTTTCTAAAGGTGATCTAGTTCTTCTTTACGAGCAAGATCGTGATTTTATAGGGGCCAGTAAATTCGAGCCCATGTGGCGGGGGACTTATATTGTCAAATGAGTGTTGGAGAAGGGAGCCTATGAGCTGGTTGATTATGATGGAACCCCTTTGAGTGAACCCAGAAATGGGATTTACTTGAAGAAGTACTATGCTTAAGTCATTTTTGCATGAGTTCTTGTATTTTAGTGTATAATATTCTTGTGTACTTTTTCGTTGATTGGTTTCAAACTTTAGTTTCTTACCTCACGTTGTGATTGGTTTTCAGATGTCGGTTTCTTCACTACCCTAACTTGGCTTCACTGATGGCACTAGTCGCAATACTCAGAAATTAGCATCTATTGCTTGGGAAATCTATGCACCTATAGATGAATTGATTAGTCTACATGGTGTTTTCCTTGGTCGTGCAACTAACAATATCGTGAAATACAATGTTGTCATCAAATTATTGACTGACGTTCTTTCACTTGGAATCCATCACCTTATTGTACGACTCAATTCACATTTAGTAGTCTTACAGTTGAGTAATGTGTAATCCATTCGAAGTCCTACGTTGTTAAGGGTATATTTACGAATTCACCTCTTGGAACATGATTTTGATTACATCGAATATCAACACATTCCTAGATTTCTAAATACATTAACAAACACTATGTCTAATTATGTGTTAGACAAACATTTGAGACATTTATAAAATCCAATCGCAGTTTGTATATACAATCAGTAAATCAGTAGAAGCCTCATATATATATAATGATAAAAGTTTACAAAAAGGTGTATTTGTCTGAAGACCAAAATATCAAAAATGTGAAGCACATGGCTTCATATACAATAGAGCATCAAGGATGATGCTTTCTATAACATGAAATTGGTCATGCTAATCTATGAAGCAGTCGACTGATGGAAGCCGAAATGCCCACTGTGTGGCACTGATAATCCCTCAGAATATCGTCAATGGAGGCATCTGGGATGTTCATTGTGAGTCCCTCTAGATTTTTCTCTAGGGTCTCGTAGTCAGCAGTAGCTACTCCTGCTACATCAGCTCTCTTACTTCGCCTATGGATGGGGGATGAATCAAGAGGAAGATAAGGTCCCATGTCTGCATCATCAAAGAGAATTTGATTAGTCATCAGATAAATAACATAAAAACACAATTTATATTATTAAAAATCACAAAAAAATCATTAAAACAAAATGTCCTTCTTACCTATGTCCCCCCATTGGGAACCCTCAGGACGAGCCAAGTTTAGATCTCCTCAAAAGTCTAGTCCATCATATGCATAGTCATCGACCATGATCATTTGAGTCATCAACCAGTCAAAGAAGACATCGTTATATCTAACGATGGGACCGACTGCATGCCGTGCCATGAGGTTGACCCACCTCTTCATTCTCGGATCCTGTGGGGAAGGTATAACCCACTCTCCCTGCAAATGAAAAACTGGGACACTCTTTAAGAATAAGGATACCAAAATCGACCTATATCCAAACTGTTTCAATCCTCCACTCTTGTACTTGTTCTATTTTTTTTCATACTCTTGAGAGCCCCTTCACACTAGTTGAAAACTCGGGGCTCCATACACTCCAGTGCATACTAAAAATATATTTGAAGAGCCATATGGGGAGTTTCACTCCCTACCATGCATGTGATGATGTAGAGGATGGTCCATAGGGGAAAGTCTCATACATCTCTTATAGCGACTTTATCGCTATGCTTTTGAGTACCTGGCACACAATGCTCACCGATATAGTGGTTCATAGGCTCGCCATGACCCCTGCTACCTGTAAGTTTTACTTGGGACCCACAACGAGATAGCCCGATCAAGAAGTAGATATCCTATATATTTATCGTAATAGTGTGAGAAACCACATGAAACGTCTGCTTGCTCAATCCCACATGTGAACTATGTACTCGAGTAATCTCAGTTGGGCCATCATACCCTAGATTTTGAAGAATTTCAATATTCCACACTGTCGAAGGGCCATTATCATCCATGAGTCATTCGTGACAAAATAGTATTCTTCCTCGTTCTCTCTCTCATGCCATTCCAACATTTTTACCATGGAAAACCTACAATGAAACAATAAAGAGAGATTAACATCTTTATCTTCTTCCTTGGAGACTTTTTATTGGAAAATTCATCTCAAAAAACTTTTTGAACTATGCACGTTATAGGCTTGGACATATGTACAGTGAGGAGTCATTGCAGGATGGCTATAGGGATGTCTACGATGATCTTAGATCATCGCAGAGACCTATATAGGGCACCTACGATGACCTCCGCTCATAGGTACCGTAAAAAACTTAACTCAAAAGTTTTATTTTAACCAATGAAAAACAAATTTTGATCCATGGAATGTTGAAAGAGATGAAAACTACATGTTCTGTGGAGACTGTTCGTCGAATGATCAGTTGTGCCCTACGCAATCCATAGTCTAAGAGCGAGGTTAATAGGGGGTTTTAGAGCAAGGTTTGGGTGAAATGGCAAATGGAATAGTGAAATGAAGTTTTTACCCATTTTTATTGATTTTTTCACTGTTTCATTTATATTTTATTTTATATAGTTTACCTAAACCCTAAATTCCTAATGACTTTGCAAGTGTTAATTTTTTGCAGATGAAAATTCTAGGAGTGAAACATTGGAACAAGGATTTGTTTTTTGGTTTGTTCTTATACATTTGTCACACATACAGATCCTTTTAGGGTATTTCAGGAAAAACTATGAGCTTAGTTTTTGTTCTTTCTCATGCTCATAAATCAATGAGAATGTAACCGAGTATACTCTTATTGATTTTTAGGACTCATAATGGTAGGACGAAAACCGAACCCTGTGGAGTATCCTTTAAGCTCATTTCATTCTCCATAAAAATGAAAAGATTGTCGAACGACCTTGTTCTTTTAACGCTTTTAAAAGTATTTGAAGAAAACATTTGATGAGCGGTAAGTTATCACTTTTTCGGTCTCATCGGATTAATTTACGAAAAAGGACCTAATGGAGTTCTCTTTAATTTTTTTTCAAACTCTCTAAACATGAAAAACACCTGAGTTTTCTTTATTTGGACTCATTAAACAAACATCAAAAGACCCATATGGGATCAAACCACTCCTTCTTAGGGTTTGTTAAACATACTCCAAGGGAATCATCCAAAGGATGACCTTACATTAACAAGCATATGTTATCCTCCTCAAGCTTACATAAAAATAAAGAGGTACTGGCCAGAAATATTGGGGTAGAATTGGGAAAGGAATGTGTCTCTGTATTTTTCTTAGTGGCAGTAATAGTCTCTATTGAACATAACACCCCCCTTCGTCATTGTATTTGGGTTGGGAAATCCATTTGTCTCTTGTTTGACCATATGTGTGTCCATATGTCAGGTCCTCCTTGATTCAATTCTACCAAGAATATTGTCATGTCATTCATATGTTCAAGAGAATTCCAACCTAAATAATCCTTTTATCGAGTCGACCATCTGCAGTTATAAATTCTCTACCATGTCGGCCTTCCCTGAGTTAGTTTCAAATCACTTCACACTCTGATCTACTTCAAATCTGTTACTTATTTCTTGTCACTGATGGGGGATACATTAAGGCCCTCCTATGATGAGACTTCTCTTGTGAACTTCAACTCATTATCCATGAACAAGACTTAGAAATAATTTAGTATCTTAGAGCCTGTATGCCTCAATGGTAGGTCTCTTCGCTTCCAACAATGGGTTCACATCATTGAACCATTATTGGGAGATTTCATCGAGTGTTTGACTTCAAATCATTTATTCACATTCGTTGGATTGTACTAGGGTACCTTGGAAGTCATTGACATCAATGGTGATTTCCCTTGCACTTGT
Source organism: Picea sitchensis (assembly GCA_010110895.2). NCBI lineage: Eukaryota > Viridiplantae > Streptophyta > Pinopsida > Pinales > Pinaceae > Picea > Picea sitchensis. The sequence continues at coordinate 210,180 of SNQJ01S0004044.1, read as the reverse complement.
TAACGGTTCTCATCATTGATTGGTAATCCATTGGTTTCTACCATGTTCGACTCCAACACCTATAATCACATGGTTAGATTCATACATAGGGATTATGTAAATGATGACCCTGGATCTCGTCATTTTGATCCAGTTTGAGATGAATTATTTATTATTTGTATTGACACATAGATCCACTTTGGATGTATCATGGCTATGTCCGAATTTGAGTCATTTTAAATCATAGATCCACACTGTATTCCTGGTGGCTATGTCGATTCACATTGACATGGATCCACAATGTATATTTAGTGGTTGTGACTCACTTGAAATTTTTGTAATATGAGTATGGGAATGCCTACATCAGAAAATGGTATATTATTATGTTGATGCTTGATTGTTTGCAGGTTCACGATTGGTCCGCTCCTTGTTTCTGACACACACATTCTACAAATTATTTAGGCTGTCATGAGTTCCAACTTCATACTTTGGGGGGCATTCTGTTACACGTTATTTTGGTCACCCCAGTGATCCATTTAACATCTGTTCATGTTCCCATAAAAAGATAAAAAGATTCTTTTTCCATGAGGGAGATGACTATCTTTCTCTTCTTAAAAACCCTATTAAGAAAGGTCGTCATAGGAGACACTATACACAGGGTGTGACGATGCATGATTTTTGCCCCCTTCTCTAAATCTAGGATGTCAGGACTCTACAAGATTCTCTATATCTAGGGTGTGACGATGTCAAAAGACTAAGAAAAGGTCAAGTTTCACGGAAGTTATAGAAGGGTATCTTCTAGAAGATGAGGTGGCATCTGAACAGTTTGGATTTTACTCACTTCTTTGATTTTATGGGATCATCCTAATCTCTTCAACCATCTCTCTTTCCCCTATATAAATAGGGATATTTCATGGAAAAGGTTAAGCAATCATAAGCAAGGTTAGGGTGAAACTAAGGCTAACAATTGGATGAAGAATTCTACTTCAACTCATACTTGAGAGCTTCATTTTAGTTCATCAATTCATTGTGGATATTCTTCATTCAAGCTTGGAGAAAGTGTGTGTGTTGGATCAAAGGGTCATCGAAAGGGGACCTTGTGACATCGAGGATTTGGTTGTAATATCCACTTTCATTTTAATATAATGCAGTGACAGGTTTTTTCCCATAAAACTTTCTTTGTTTTATTGTATGATTCCTTGATCACATACATAGGTTCTCGTTGTCTTCATTGTATTTCTTTCACTTTGGTTGGATTGTGTTCCCTTGCAGATTCAATATCACAGGAGCACCGGAGTGAAGCTAGGATGATGATGGCAGGCGGGATCGGTATTTAAATGGTATGTTTCTTATCTCTTGTCAAATAGTGAACTCAATAGTTAGAGCTTAGGGAAAGCGTCATATTTTGTTTTGTTTTGTTCTAGATCTAGGTGGACCTTGGGAGATCTATTTATGTTCACATTTACCAATTAATCCCATAACAGAGAAAGAGAGAGAGAGAGAGAGATAGAGAGAGTGAGATAGATAAAATTATTTGGTGTTGGATTTGTTGATGTTTGAAGAAGTTTTGTAGGCTTGTCTGACTATCCTTTTAGCATTTGTCCTTTGTCGTTGATCAACATGACTATTCTTCCTAATCTACTTTCTAGATTGACTTCAAATACTATTTGGAGTATATTAGGTTCTCTTTTCTAAAGGTGTTGAGTGAGTTCATGCCATCCATTAATTGAATGTTGTGCTTATATACCCATTGTCCTAATTTGTCCTAAAAGGTTTAGTTTTTCTTCTATTTCTTCCTGCTATAATACAGTCGACTCCAGGTAGATTTGTTGTCCTATCTGTTGAATCTTTTATCTTACTTAATAGAGGTGAAGGATTTCATTTTTTCTCTCTATCTGTGCCTTGTGTCCTTCCCTCTTCCATTCTTGTTCTTTTTGTGACAATTGTTTTTCCAATAATTTTTCTTTCGATAGCTAGTTTGTGAGATCATATTTTATCTTTATGTTATTCATCATATTTCTATTTTTTTCTATGTTTTGGACTGCATCTTTATGTGCTCTGAGTTTTTTGTATGCAGTTGAAAATTAGGAGGTCCAATCACTTATTAACAAATTTAAAGTTGTTTCATGCTTGGTGATTTCTTCCAAGTTTTGTTTGATCTATTTGAATTTGGTGTACTCTGAAGTCAAACTGGTGGTTGTTTGTTCATGAAGTTTTTGACAATCGTTGACTCACTTGTTGTGTTGTTGATGCATGTCCACTTTTTCTTATCAAAAATGGTCTACTTGCTGCTGACTTGTTGTATTATATTTTACCAAAATTTTAACAAGGTATTTTAATTCTTCCATGGAGTTTTCATTTTCTGCTAGCTACTCGAGCCCCAAGTGCTTATTCACTTCTTCTTTTCTCTCTTGTAACATTTTATTTTTTTTATCTTTTATCTTCAACAACTTCCTTCCTTCCTTGACAACGTTCTTCCATATATTTGATGACTCCTTTGATATAACTTCATATAAGTCAAACAATTGTTGATCAGTTATTGTTATCAGGTCAAATATGGTTTTTGTAGTTTATTTTGATTGGATGGATGGTCAAGTTGTTTTGATGGTGGTTCTTGATGAATTCTTATTCTTATCCTTCCCTGAGAATTTTTTTGAGTGTCATTATTTATCCTTAACATTTTTTGTTTGTTGTTGGTGTGAAGATATCTGGGTATGTTCGACATTTGTTCCTTAGAATGTCTTGTTCTTCTGTGTCCCCTATGTTTCTTGCTACAAAGGAGGTTGTTAATCTTTTTTTTTTCCTTTTTATATGTTCTACTCCTTATCCTTAGTCGAGATGAGAGGTGTATTTTCTAGAATATTTTATTTCATGTTATCCTACCTTTTTTTTTGTTTCTCTTCTAAGTTTTCTTGTTGCTATACTTGTTATGATTGTGGAGGTATTCCTTACATCATCTCTCCTTGCTTTGGTTCATGAGTGCCGACTTCCTGGGGGATGACTTGTTGTTTTTCAATTTCAGTCAGGTGAAGCCACTATGTCAACACTTATGCGATCAACTAGTGCATCTCTAGATTGTCTATTTCAATTTGTTCAATGATCGATGTGGTTGGCCAATCCAACTTCGTTTCTCCTAAAGAATTCTCAAGAATGAGTTGTCTTTTATTCTTATTTTCCAATCATTCTTCAACTATTGCTACAATTTCAACTGGTGGAGATTATCTTGTTAATCATTCTTTTCTGTCTTGGGGTCAACTTTCTCTTGATTTCTAATTATGTAGGGGTCTTTGTGATCCATGTTCAGGTAATAATGGTGTTCTGTTTATTGAGGATGTTTTCTTCTTTCACCACATTTTTTTTATTTTCCGAATTGTGGCTTTGATCTTCTTGGCATGGTATTGTTTCTCTTTTTATTTTTACATAGCCTCCTTCATTCTTGAGCTGATCGACGAGCTTATTTTTTTTTCATTATAACCATCTTTTGTTGATTCTGCTTCTCCGTCTGCTTGATCATTTTGGTGATTTGACTTGTGATATTGGCCAGCTTCTCTTGGATTATTGGGTCATCAAAATCAATTCCTTTGGAGGACAGTCCATATTCGAGTCCACACCAAAGTTTGGTGCAGTCTATTTCGAATTGGATATGTCTTGGAATTAGCAGGACTCAAAAAAATTATTTCTCAACACACCATCTATGCGAGGAGTTATTTAAATTTACAACCCATAACATAAAGATTTCTTGTGGAGGTAGGGAGTTAGAGGCACCAACTTCCTCCATTGTAAAGACTTTATATTTCTCCATCGACAATATAGGTCTAGGGGTATAGAGATAGGGGGGTCTAGGTGTTGTATAGGTCTAGTTCATGGTCTAGGTAATGGTCGTGTTCATATAAGTACTCATATAAGTAATATTACATTGCAAGAAGAACATAAACTTAATACTCACCCTACAGGCAATGCTTCATTTCTCTGTTGCACATGCATCCTTTATTCATTATTAGAAATGCCTCACATTTATATGGACAGAGAGAGGGGGAGGTAGAACTAGGAGAAAAGATGAGGAGGCAGAGAGGGGGAGAGAGAGAGATCGAAAGAGAGAGTAAGAGTGAGATTAAAAACAAAGAGAGAGAGAGTGAGACTGAGTGTGAGGGGAATGGGGGAGATAGAGGAAAGGTAGAATAGAGAGATAAAAAGAGAGAAATCGGGGGAGAGTATAGGGGGAGGGGGATATAGTTTGAGTGAGACTAACAAAAATGAGACAGAGAAATAGGTGGTAGATTTAGGGGAGAAATATAGGAGAGGTAATGGGAGGGAGGAGCGGGGTAGAGAAAGAATGTGTGAGTGTGGGAGATGGGAAGAGAAATAAAGAGAGGGGGGCTGGAAAATGAGTGTTTGAGTGTGTGAGAGGGAGGGAGAGGGAGACAAAGAGAGAGGGTAAATACACAGTGAGAGGAATGAGGGAAACATAGTGGGGAGGGGTGGATGTATGAGAGAGAGAGAGAAGAGATATAGTGTGAGGGAGAGGGAGAGAGAGAGGGAGGGACAAAGGGGTGGAGAGAGAGTGAGAATGATTGTGAGAGGAAGGTGGGAGATAGAGGGAAAGGGGAGAAGATATATATAAATATATAAATGGTGGGAGAGTAGAGACATAGAGGGACGAGGATATAGTGAGAGTGAGACTAACAATGAGAGAGAGAGAGAAAGTAGTGGTACATGTAGGAGAGAAAGAGAGGAGAAATAGAAAGAGGTATGGGGAGAGATATAGGGAGGAGGGGGGTAGAGAGAGAATGTGTGAGTGTGAGGCGGGGGGAAAATAAAGAAAGAGAGGTGGGTTGGACAAGGAGTGTTTTAGTGTATGAGAGGGAGGGAGAGGGAGACAAAGAGAGTAGGTAGAGAGAGTGTGTGAGGAAGGGGGGGAAAGAAAGTGGGGAGGGGTAGATTTATGAGAGAGATTGGAGAGATAGTGAGAGGGAGGGATAGAGAGAGAGGGATGGAGGAGGGGGTGGATAGTGAGTGAGACTTATTGTGAGACTAACAAAAAGGATATAGAGAGTGAGACTAAGTGTGAGGGGAAGGGGGCATAAAGAGGGGAGGGGGGATAGAGAAATATAAAGAGAGAAATGGGGGAAGAATATAGGAGAGAGGGGGAGGGGGATATAGTGAGAGTGATACTATCAACAATGAGAGAGAGATAGAGAAGTGGTAGATGTAGGAGAGAAAGATAGTAGAGATAATGGGAGGGCGGGGGAGAGATAGAGGGAAAAGGGGGGTAGAGAGGAAATTTGTGAGTGTGTGAAGGGGAAAGAGAAAGAAAGAGAGGGGAGTTGGAAAATGAGTGTTTGAAAGTGTGAGAGGGAGGGACAGGGAGAAAAAGAGAGAAGGTAGAGAGAGAGTGAAAGGAAGGGAGGAGACATAGTGGGGAGGGGTGGATGTATGAGAGAGAGAGCATAGATATAGTTTGAGGGAGGGAGAGATAGAGATGAAGGGAGGAAGGGGTGGAGAGAGAGTGAGAATGATTGTGAGAGGAAGGGGGGATATAGTGGTAAATGCGGGGAGAGTATTGGAGAGAGAGGGAGGGGGGTATAATGAGAGTGAAACTAACAATGAGAGAGAGAAAATAGTTGTATATGTAGGAGAGAAAGAGATGAGAGATAGAGAGAGGGAGGGGGGAGATAGAGGGGGGAGGGCGGTAGAGAGAGAATGTGTGAGTCTATCTTCCTAAATATTGGCAAGCTCTCGAATGAAATGAAACTTATTTTAAATGTGGTTGATTTTCTTGTTAAATACATGTTTCTTTGACAATCCAATGGTTGATTTGTTGAAACAGAAGATGGGATATGGATCATTTTCTATATGTGATAAACATTTAAATGTATCCACAACCATACAACTTGGCAAGATGATAAAGTTGCAACAACATACTCTTCCTCTATTGAATATATTGCAAATATGGGTTGTTTCTTGGATGCCAATGAAATAAATTTTGTTCCTAGATGAAAAATCTAAGGATATGTGTTTTTCTTGTCATCTATGCTTCCAACAAAATTACTATCTATGTACCCTGCAAGTGAATAATCTTAAGAAGTTGTGGACCACAAACCATAGTTCAATGCCCCTGTAACATACCTTAGTATTCTTTTTTCAACTTTCTAGTGAGAATCCTTAGGGGATTTCATGAACCTGGAAATATTTTTTTTTGCAAAACATTATACTAGGTATAATTGTAGGAAGTTACATGAGACTAACTACTAGCTTCTTATAAAAAGTTGAATAAACTATTGAGCCTTCATCCTGTTTTCTCAATTTTGTTTCTATTGCAATAGTATTTTTTGTTGTCTTGTATTTATCAATTATAAATCTTTTCAGAATGTCTATAGCATATTTTTGTTGATAGAAAAAAACACCATGAGCTTATTCCTCAACTTCTATTCCCAACAATATTTCATGAGTCCGAGATAATTCATCTCAAAATTTGTTTTCATGAAAGCTTTAAATTATTCTATCACTAGATTACCTATATAAATCATACCATAAACATTGAGGCTAAAAATGATAATGTTACCTTCATGATATGATTTTGTATAGAGTGTTCACTCCTTATTACTCATGTTGAATCCATTGTTGATCATGTAAGGTTCAATTTGACTGTACCAAGCCCTTGGATCTTGCTTCAATCCATACTTATTCAACTTATACACCTTGTCCTCTTGTCCTTTGACTTTGAAACCAGGTGGTTGATCCACACATAATTCTTCTTGCAGAATATGATTCAAGAAGGCCGAATTTACATCTAACATGTATAATTGTCATTTTTTTTGAGCTAAAGTTGATAAAATGGTCCTTATTGTATCGAACCTTTCTACAGGAGCAATGTTTTCATGACAGTCTATGCCAAGTTGCTAAGAGAAACCTTTGGAAACCAACCTTGCCTTATGCTTATCAATATTTTCTTTTTCATTAAGTTTTGTTTTGTACACCCACTTGACATCTATGTTTGATTTGTCTCTTGGAATATCAACATGATCCCAAGTCTTTTTCCATTATAAGGCTTCATTTTATTCATTCATGAATTCTACCCAATGTTCCTCTTTTACTTCTTCTTCAAGGAAGGTTGGTTGAAAAAATAGTAAAGCAAATTGACCTTGGTAGTCAATGTCATTATTTTTCTCATAAATTTTCCTTATTCTCCTTGTTTGTTGATTTTTTGTTGAATAAGAGGATCCACTGTTGGAAGAAGAACCATTTCCCGAGTATTCATTTTTTCTTTGTACCTATAATCTTGGAAATCTTGGTGGATGTGCCTTCTTTTCTAAATTTTTTGTTTGCACATCAATTTGCTACAGTGGATTTTGGCTGGCGAATGTAACATTTTCTTGCTCACTCCATGATCTATTCTCAAGGAATTTGACAACCCTTCTCAACAAAAATTTCTTGGTGACTGGATTGTATAATATATAGGATTTTGATTATTCATTGTATATTATGAAGATACATTTTTCACTTTTAGGGATGTATGCAAAAGTTACGCAGTAAAAAATTCTGAAGTGAGAAACAATTATTTTTGTTCCACTCCATGCCTCTTGAGGTACTTTATCTTTGACATTTGTTGTTGGAGATATGTCCATAATGTAAAATGAATAGGAAATAACTTCATCCCAATACTCATGACGGCCTGATTTTTCCATTCAACCACCTGATTTTGTTGTGGATTATTTTTGGTTGTTGATTCGGATTATTTTTGGAAGGAAATGAGAGAGGAGATATAATAAATAAATGTACATATATATATCATATACACAATAATATAAAAAATATTGATCACAGATATAACCATAAACACAAAGATATAGTAATACACAATTTCTATTAATGAGGGAAATGTACAAGACTGTAAAAATACAGAGTGAAAGACATGCTAGAATGGTGGAAACTTATCTTTGACAAAAGATGTGATGGATACTCAGATTCCCAAGACGATGATATTACAGTGATGCCCCAAGGCCCTTTTTACATAAAAGAAATACAAAACACTAACCTTGGAAGATTAAAATCCAACAGTTTTGTGGACCCCATTTTGGGTAGTTTGGTGTATCAACTTCTCGTGGGCATAAATTTGGCATACGATCTCCATTTGGGGTGCACAATATCTCATTGGAAAGTTATTAATTGAAGATTAATTTTTGGGGCTCAATAAGAGTTTTTTACTATCATTGAGGTGCTAGATCCTGAAAAAACTTCATTTAGGCCCTCAAAGTGGCCCAAAAGTTTAGGAACTGAAAAAACTGCTAAAAATAGTAAATTGCCATAATATTTTTTTGAGCTAGTTGGAATAGGTGGTTGGCCACTGATATCTGCCTAGATCAATCATACCTCCTTAGGAAGCAATGATTCATTTTGTTGAGTGGACGGGGGAGACGGACAAGAATTTGTGGAATATACATCTTGATGAGTTGTTGGCCTTGCTAGAGAAGTTGTGTTTCTTAGCTTGTTGAAGGATATCACGAACCTATTATTAGAGGGTTTGAGTCTGTTCAACCAATAGGGATACATGAGATGACTGTATGCATAAGGAATCCTTTTACTTTTCTGCAATATTGTTGACCTTATTTTGTTGGATAAAAGGTGCTTAGGTCGAGGCTTTAGTGGTTGTAGTGTCCTTCTATTCACCTTTTGAACAGATTTCAAAGATGAATTTTGTAGTATGAGATACTACCTTGGAGAATTGTTTAGGTGGGACAGTAGTTGGAATTACCTCTAGTATCTTGTAGAGGTGTCCCCCCATAGTAAGAATGAGACTATGGGGTCAAGACTCATAGATAGAATGGTGCTTCTACATATATGGCAAGCCCAAGAGAACATCACAAAAATATAGTGGGGAAACATCACATAATACCTCATCCTTGAAGGGTTGGATGTCATATGAAAATTGACACTTCTGGCTGACACAAAGGTCTCATTCCAGGTGAAGCCACACTATGTTGTATGGTTGTGGGTGTGGTGTTGTCGACAATCCAAAATATTTGATGAACTCTGCTAAGATGGGGTTCTTTTTCCTTTCATTATCAATATGAAATGCAACGGGGTCCCCTTCACCCACATATGTGAATGATAGAGGAACTCTCCCTCTTCATGATCTGTTGGTTCTTCTGGTTGAATTATTGTAGTCATGACACTAGAAATGGGGTCTACATCGATGATGTGTCTTCCCCCATTATTTTCTGAATCAGATTCTGAATCTGGGTTTGGCTCTTTCTCTTTGATCTTAACCACCGATGTTTTTTTTTGTGACATTCATAAGTTTTGTGCCAGGGGATTTTGTGGAAATCACATCAATTTCTAGTGTCTTTTTTTGTCTTCCAGTGACCCTTCTTTTTGTATGGCTTGGACTTATTTTCAGGAGGTTGTTTGTTAGGGTTGTATTTATCATACTTTGGTTGTTGGGGATTTGTAGACCCGAACTCCCATTTTTTTTGGTGCTTAAATTTCATCTCAATTTTAACAACATATCTATAAGAAACACCCAATAATGAGATGTCAAAAAAATCCATTTCAATTTGTATGTATCTATGTAGAGCCCTACGGTATTTCAGAACCAACTTGGCGCACAAGGTATGGAAGGTATTGGTTAACCTAGGAACTTATTGGTCCCTGTCTTCTCATAGTGTGGTCCATCTCATGTAATGGTCATCATAGTTGCCAATAGGGTAATATTTCTCCTTGACTACATCCACACAAAAATAGCAAGTGGGCTCAACCACATATATTCCAGACTCCTTTGCGGAAATTTTCTCTGAGTTAGTTTCCCATGAATGTTTGACATGGGAGAGAGCCTTAAGGAGTGCAAAGTTGATCTTTTGCCTATCGAAATTTTTTTGAACAGAGACATAACCTTCTAGTAGATTTAACCATTTTTTTAGGGCATTCGCATCTATTTGACCTTCAAATATGAGAACATCAAAATTAACATGTACCTTGAAAGGATATTTTCTTCCAAAGTGGTCGCTTGATGAAGACGCGCCTGCTGCTTTCCACAAGCATTGAAGGATGTGGGAAAAAATCTCCATCATTTTGTCCCTCTGTCGCGTGAGAGATTGCTTAAGCATCATATTGATAGAATTTTTTTCTCCGTCATTTTCATTTTCTTCTTCCATGTAGGGTTTCTTGGGCATTGGAGAGAGATTTTCCTCAAGAGAGAAAATCTCGAGAGGCAAATTTCTATACTCGAACCTCATCAGAGACATGTATTGAAAAACGATCAAGAGAATCCTACTCTCATACCATTGATCCATATTCTTTTTGGTACAAAATGAGAGCAAAGATATAATAAATAAATGTACAGAGATATATTAGATATCCAATAATATAATAGATATTTATGAGAGATATAACCATAAACACAGAGATATAGTAATAGATAATTTATATTAATGAGCGAAATGTACAAGATCGTAAAAATACAGAGTGAAAGACTCGCTAGAATGGTGGCAACTTATATCTAAGAAGATTTGTGATGGTTACTCACATTCACAAGAATATGATGTTACAATGAGTCTCCAAGGCATTTTTAACATAAACAAAATACAAAACCCTAAGCCTGGAAAATGAAAATCCAGCAATTTTGTGGACCCTGTTTTGGGTATTTTGGTGTATCAACTTTCTGGGGTGTAAATTTTGAATACGATCTCCATTTGGGGTGCACGATAGGTCATTGGAAAGGTATCAAAGAGGAGATTCATTTTTGGGGATCAATCATAGCCTTTGACTATCATTGAGGTGCTTGATCCGAAAAATTTCATTTAGGCCGTCAAAATGGCCCCAAAAGTTTATGAACCGAAAAACTGCTAAAAATAGTAAATTGCCAAAAGATTGTTTTGAGCCAGTTGGAATATGTCGGGGATGATTTTAAGGATGGAAATTTATTTTAAAATGTAGAAACCTTGGCGAATCTTACTAATCCTTCATATGTCAATTATAAATGTTTGGCAATATTTTTGTAAAAATATTCAAATTTCTAAGTATTTTATATAGTTTTTATANTTAAGGATGGAAATTTATTTTAAAATGTAGAAACCTTGGCGAATCTTACTAATCCTTCATATGTCAATTATAAATGTTTGGCAATATTTTTGTAAAAATATTCAAATTTCTAAGTATTTTATATAGTTTTTATAAAATTTTGGTGATTTTGAAGGTAAACTAATTTTATCCTATAGAATTTGGGCGAATCATTTTTAAAATAGTGAATCTCATTTTTGGAAAAACCATGGAAAATTAGCCCATGAGCGAAATTTAGCCCCTAAAATCATCCCTGGAATATGTGGTTGGCTACCGATATCCACCTGGATCAATTGTAGTCTTCATTATGATGGCTTGTTTTCTACAATAATCTAAAAAATCTTTTAAGTTATATTCTCCTCCTCCATTAGATTTGAGCACTTTGACATTGAATTCTTTAAAGTTTGAGAAGGCATCATACTTATTTTTAAGAAAAAAAATCCAAAATTTTCTGCTAAAATCATCAATTAAGGTCACAAAATAAAAGCTACCACCAATGGATTTGGTTTGCATTGGTCCACAAATATCTATGTGAACAAATTGTAAATATTATTTTTCTCTATTAGAGGATGTTGGAAAATTGTCTCTCTTATGATTTCCAAGTATACAACTTTCACATGGACTTCCTTGTACATTCAAAAAGGGAAGACCTTTGACCATTGCATGTTTTTGAAGAAGACTTGGACTCCTAAGAGGAAAATGACCAAACCTAGAATTTCATAAGAGAGTCTCATCTGCGTTTGAGATATTTTGAGCATATGGTTGGGACAAATTGACACTTCTTAAATTTAGGGGAAACATCATATTCTTAGTCATTTGTATTTTAGCAATGATTTTCCTACTATGTGATTTATCAAGAATTAATCATGTAGGTCTTTGAATATGACATCATAACCATGCCCCATCAATGTCCGTGCGCTTATAAAATTGTGTTTAAGGTTTGGAACATAATAGAAATCATGTATGTCTTTCTTCTGATCCTTTTTGGTTAACACAGATACAACATGTTTTCCTAGAGCTTTGACTTGAGAACCATCATCTCGGATTTACTAGAAGCATCAAGCATCCATATTAGAAATAAAAATTTGGGTACTTGTCATGTGATTTTTGCAGTCATTGTCCATCGACCAAAGGTCCTTTGAGTGTCATTCTTCATGCGTGGAATGAAAGAAACATTGCTTCAAAAGACTCTTTTTCATTGTTGGAGACATTTACTTCGACTTTTTTCTAATTTGACTACTTTCTGGATTCACTACCGTAGCGGTCATACTTTCTGCAATAATAGCACTGCATTATAAATCTGTCTATCCATTTTCTCCCTCTTCCTCTTTGATTATGTGAATGTTTACACAACTATATTGATTTTTTGTGTAACTATCATCTGTACTATAATTTCCTCTATATCTTCTTCTTAAATTTCTCCCTCTATTTCCTCCGCTGAAAAAGTTATGAGTCTTGAAAGCATGCTCCATAAACCTTCTTCCAAGTTAAGTCTAGTTTCATGTGACTAGAGTGATCTCATAATTTATTCAACCGAGGATTGATCTTAATCCTTAACATTATTATACAAGGATTGAATTGTATGGTAGAATAAGTAAAAGTTAAAACCCAATTTAAATGCATAAAACATTAAAAAATGTTTAGCACGACAATCTAACAATAACATTAAACTACAAACAAATAAAACTTATGTTTAAAAGATTCCACTAATGTAACCTATATATTACAGCAAAAATCTATGCGAAAGAAAAATATCTTAAAAGTACAGTTTTTTTATTAAAAGATGCCAATAAAAGTAGAATATACCTTAAAACAAAATCTATGCCAAAGTAAAGTATCCAGAAATATGTTTTTTAAAGGTATCTTAGGCTTAAAATTTGTTCTTCGAGTACAATGGAACCAAAAAAAATGTGAAAGGTTGATTAATAGTGAGAACGTGCTTCATACATTGTAATTATTTAATACTACTAAAATAATAAACATAACACAACTAAAGAATTATGCTCGTACAGCATTTTACAATTAAAGGCTGCCCAAAATAATATATACCATTCTTTCCTGAGTGCAGGTATCATGGTGTTTCCCGTGCTATCTCCACCGAATCATTTCCACCTATTGATATTCGCTTTACGTGTCTTGTCGAGGTAAAGAGTTTCAGCAGATAATATTGGTGGCCATTGGCAAAATACAGGACAGACCGATTGATCAAACAGTATTATCGACCAATCAATAATCGTTTCACTTCTGGAACCCTATTTTCTGTGGGTAGAGCAAGGCCTTCTACACCATTCTTCAGTGGGTATAAGAAGGCTACCCAACCAATCTTCTTGAAGTAGGCTACTAGAGCGTTTAAGGATCCCGCTAGGTCAAACTACAGTTTTATGAAGATGGTTTCTTTCCGGCGAATTGAGAAATTGAAACCCCATCTTTCTCAGATTATGAATCAGGTAACATTTGCGGGGATGTATATCATCGTCAGAATTGCCTTAATAGATGGAATGAATCACTTTGTTTACGTGGCATACAGACTTGCTCTTGCATCAYTAACTATCGCTCCTTKCGCTTACATTTTAGAGAGGTAGTGTGAACTCATTCTTATCTCTGTGTTTGGATCTAGATTCGAATKTTTTCAATGATATCAGTCAATTGCATACAAGTAAATAGTTAGCTCTTGAATTGGAGGGAAAGTGAGCAGTAGCTCAGAAATTATAATGGCTAGATAAATGTGATTTAATCTTGTCATTCACCGTTGCAGAAAGGAACGCGTACCTCTGACATGGCCTGTAATATTTCAAATTTTCTTGCTTGGAAGTGGGTAAGCATCTTCTACATATACTAGCTTTGTTATTCTCTGTKGGCTCATATTCTAAAATTAACGTTCTAACACACTCGTATGAAACCAATTGTATTAACTTCATGTTACAGACTCGCAATTACTCAGAATTGCATCTTTCCAGGAATTTACTACACTTCTTCAACGTTTGGTTCAGCAGCATTCAATCTAGTACCCGTTTTCACATTTGCCATGGCCACGTGCCTAAGGTAGAAGCTGCAATCAATATTACTATATCATGTCAACCAATTTTTTTTGAATCGTTAGTAACAAGAGCCTAGTCAGATTTATCCTGTTTTCTAATATGGATTCTATTGATTATGAATTAGAATGTATGATCTGCACCGACTAATGTTTGACATGTAATTTATTCATGATGCTTGTTCAACTTGGTTCTTGTCTGGGTTAGACTGGAGAAAGTTAATATCAAAAGTTTAGGAGGACAAGCAAAGGTTGCTGGCACAATTATATGTGTCTGTGGTGCAATGGTCATGACATTATACAAAGGCCCTGCACTTAAAGTTCTATCAGCTGATCTAAAAAGCCATCAAATTACATCCAATTCTAAGCCCAATTTTGTATTGGGTGCCATCTTGGTCTTTGGAAGCGTCATGGTTTGGTCTGCATGTCTTGCTTTTCAGGTGATATTCATTATCAACTCTTACATCCCCAATTATACCTATTCTTTCCTCTAATATTATTCTACTTATACTATTTGAGAATTGCTGTGTGGAAATGGATACAGGCACCTATTCTGAGGAGGTATCCTGCTCAATTATCACTAACAGCATTCACGCATCTTATTGGAGCAGTCGAATCTGCTCTAATTGCTGTAATCTGTGAGTATAAGAAGTCCAATCTCTGGGCTATACGATGGAATATTGAGCTTCTGAGCGTTGTATACTCGGTACGAATCTGAATTTTCAACAAAAAATAATCATTGGGATAGCTTTGACGACATTACACATGGGATATAATAACAAGATATTAATTGGAATAAGCAGCAGCATCATGACAAATATATTGCATGTTTCAGGGAGTAATATGTTCTGCATTGGGGATGTTCTTGATAGCTTGGGCTATAAGCAAAAGAGGGCCTGTATTCGTGGCACTTTTCTATCCACTTGGCACTATTGTCACTGCAATTTTTGAGCTTATCATTGTTCATGTGTATCTTCATGTGGGCAGGTAAGTCAGAATACAGGCATTAACTTGCAATTGTACTGCCATTTCATATCTCTTAAAAGACACAACACTGTACATTAACCCACCGTAATATGCGTCCACTGATTTTGTAAAATTGCAAACAGAAGTATATTTCAAGATGTGATCTGTTTCTTTTGATGTTGATACTAAAAACTGTGCAGT
>SNQJ01S0004044.1:154148-193920 GCA_010110895.2 Picea sitchensis | reverse complement strand
TTTGGTTAAATTTATTCTTAGTTAATGTTTAAAAATTTGTTTTCCACCATTAAATCTAATTCCTTTAAACATTTATTATATATACTTGTATGTTTCAGTGAGTAAATTGGAAATTATTAATTTTTTTATTTAAATTATTTCTTATATAATGTTTAAATGTTTATATAAATTTGAAATGAGAAAAAACTACTTTTATTTTATTTTATTTAGAAATTTTTGTATTTTTGTATTATTGAATATTCTAAAAAAAACTCATTAATATTTATTTGTTGTGCTAATCCAAACAATGTATAGACTTACACCAAATCTAAAGAGAGGGAGAGGGAGTTTCAACCTTCTCTCTTTGACTCATTTCTTCCCTAATCACGTCACTAATGAAGTTACCATGTTTTGATCCATGACCATTTATTTGAATTCTTTCTTGCCTATTAACAATCATTTCTTCCTTAATCACGTCTTACCATGTTTTAATCAGTGACCATATCCTACATTATATTCATTTACTTAATTATTGGTCACATATTTCTTTAAATTTTTGTTTCTAATGTATTTTTAAACAAAAATACTAACTATAAGTTTTAAAAAATGAAGATAACACAAGTTTAGATCTAAATAGTGACTATAATAGTAGAAAAGTTATAATATGATATTAAATTAAAAAATGATAAAAATAGTTTAAAAAATGTTTTCCAAAATAATTATCAATAAAGTAATTCTCAACAATGTTATTAGCAAAAGACATAGGTTCATTCTCTCCATCTAAATAGGTCACATTATGTTTCATAAGTTTTACCCTATTGACATGAATTTGATTAGGTGTCCCATTATATGGAAGTCAAAGGAGAGATATCCATGAAGTTTTTTAGACCAATATTGACTTAAAATTAATCCATAAGCATATGTAATATCAACAACTATAACATCTTTTATTTCAAAAACTTTAGAATTAGATGATAATCTAATTAATACATCCTTCAATTCTTCCAAAACCTTTACCCTTGTTCTATCTAATTGAACAATTTGAATAATTGATTTTTGTGGTTGTAAATTGATCTGAATACAAACTGAATAAGGCATTATATTCAAAGATGCACCTGATTTAGCCAAACAATCATGCACATTTTTGTTAAAAATTTCAATAGTGAGGAGAAACAGAAAAGTATGTGACCTTGATATATCACCTATAAGAATTGAGCCAATATTTACTTCAGAAGATAAAGTTTGAACTATTGAAACTTTTTCTTTATTTTTCGCTATACTAGATGATGAACCTATCTTATCAAAAATCCTAAAACCCTTAATAAACTATTCTTTTGAGATTTTAGTTTACTCACTTCATAAAGGGAAATATTTTCTCTTGTCTTTTTCATATCTTCTATAATATCATAATCAATTTTTTCAGCAACAAAAAGACTTTTTTATACTTACTTGTTTGTGTATTTGAAGTATTTCTTGGTGGATCAGTCACTTTTACTTCGGGTTTGAGCAACAAGAGATTCTTTTGTATCATCTTCATTAAAAATACTATTAATATGCAAAAATAAATTAGTATCATTAACTTCTTAGTTACCCTCTCATTCTTCCTTATAAGCATTAACCCCTTCCAATGTTTGGCCACCAGGTGGAATCTATGGATTCCTTTTGAAAAATGGCATGAATGGTTTATTTAGAACTTCATCTAGTTTTCCTTTAACATCAACTATCTCATTTGTTAATGTTTTCATGAATTTTTGTAATTTTTTCTTATCAAAAACATATTTATCTTTCCTTTATTCTTTGATAATTGCTTTCTTAGTTGTTAAAGAAGATATTGAATCTCCACATGGATATTTACTCGCCATACTCGATATTTCGTTTTCTACATCTAAAGCTTTCTGCATTGCTTCAGTGAAAGTATTTTTCTTGCATGTTTAAAAAACATAGCAATGGAAACTGGTAAAGTAGAGGAATAAAAGTCAATCTGAATGTCTAAACCAGGCTTTAAAATATCAAGCATTTTATTGAGAAGTTTAAGGAATCTTTGATTTTTTCTTTAAGACCCATTCTAATTTTGGATAATTCTACTAATAAAATAGATGAAGACTTATCATCTCCAAATTTATTAATGAATAAATCCTCGAAAGTATCCCAATTAGTAATGGAATTAGCTTGTAATGAGAAATACCAAGTAAAAGATTATTTTTCCAAAGTATATGGGAAAAGTCTACATACAATGTTTTCATGCTCAACACCTCTCATATTAACAACTAAAGTAAATTTGTTAATATGATCATTAGGAGTTTCTTTCGATTCTAGATTAAATTTTGGTAACCATTTATCTAGATTTTTAGGTAAATCATCTTGATTTCCAGGAACATTGACTGCTCCCAGAGTTCTCCAAGGTGTTCTCGGTAATCCAGCCATAGTATTTGGTTGATGAGGAGGTGATGGAGGAGGATATGGAATTGTAGACGTATGTAAACGAGGTGTTGAGGGAGGATTATTTATGAGAGTCATAATCATGGTTTTTCTAATTTCGATTGAAACTTGGAAATGAATAGGTTTGATACGAACCTTTATCTCTTTTCTCTTGTAAGAACACCTAATTCTTGAATAATAGAATCTATAGAATCAAAATATCCTTGAGAAGTTTCTCCTTGATTTCTAATCTCTTTTGTTCACTGTTTTATTTGTTGGAATTATGGAGAACTAAGAAAACTGGAAGAAATGTCACTTATAGTTCTTTGAATTGAAGATTATAATTGTGCAACAACAAAATATACTATGGGAAAATTTGATCTACTTGAATGGTATTTAGTTTTGTTGATTGTTTTGGCCATTCATTTTCAGATAGCCCTCCTTCTAGCGCCAAAATGATTCCACTTGGTATCAAACAAAAATTTCTCTTTGATATTCTCCTCCTCTGCCTACTGTATGTAAACAAAGGTTGTTATATGATACCATATGATGAAAACCCCCTTCATATGGGCTCGTGAAACATCCCAGTATAGGATTTCTAACATGACTTGAACCATCTCTCAGATCCATGCTAGATCCTTTTTTATGCACATAGGCCTCTTTAATTTATGTATACGGGTCCACAAAAAACCCACTAGGCTCTTACTCTAAGTCCCTTTCTCCTCGGAATCGATCCATAGGCACGAACCCATTTTTCCTTGGTGGAATCTCACATAACCCTTGGCTAGAACCAAGATCTTAATTGAAAAGCATTATTCGGAGCTTTGGGACTCCGATGCTATGTGAACATTCACCAACTTCCAAAAAAGATCC
This sequence comes from Picea sitchensis, assembly GCA_010110895.2. Classification (NCBI taxonomy): domain Eukaryota; kingdom Viridiplantae; phylum Streptophyta; class Pinopsida; order Pinales; family Pinaceae; genus Picea; species Picea sitchensis. The sequence goes on along the minus strand of SNQJ01S0004044.1, from coordinate 190,650 downwards.
AATTCACTAAACTCCCTTTCGATCAAACAAAAGTGTCCATGTAACCTAGAGATATAACCTAAGACTTGGTTGGAAGGTGCGTTGATGCCCCGTAGCTTACTTGCTTCAGAGCATTTACCAACACCATACACTCAAACCTCTCGGAGTGGTTATCGAATGAATTCAATCATAAATTTGATGTGACAGGTCGATGTAGGTCCTCTCTGTATCCTTCCACTCTCCAAACTTCTATGTCCAGATCTAATCGCTGGTGTGATTTCTCTCTCTTCCATGATCTATGGTGTAGATCTACTTCGAGACTATGGGCTTAGGGTATTTCTATGACTCCAACACACAATTACCCCCCTGGACAACCGAACTCGGAACCGTGATCTACGGTTCACACTCATCCTGGACTTAATGACTGTGATTAACTATGAGCTTCAGAGCTTCAGGGTTCCTTCCTCTAGATAACCACCACCAAACATCCAACAGCCAAATGTTGAATTGGCAAAGGCAGATATCTATAGTTGAGACTCCCCTACGAAAAATATCTATGTACTCCTTATGTTTACCTTCCCTTGATATTTTACACTACTATGAGTGTAGGTGCACTACTTGCACTCGCTCTGTGCACTCCTTGCACTATCCCTTATGAGCTTAACTTATTTTGGTCTGCCCACTTGGCACACTCCTCATATAACTCATGAATGAGTTCTATCACACTCCTTGTGCTAGCTTCTCAAAGCTCTCAATAACTCTGGTGGGCACTCCTTGCACCACCTTGGAAGTGAAAAACACTCAGAAATTCATAAAGACAGGGAATTCTTTCTATTCCTACAAAGGGAACATAATTTCACTCATGGCATTCATAAACATTCAATAAAAATTCATAAAAAAAACAATCAACCACACAGATAATACACACAATGATACATATGTAAGGAAATCTACTTTTCTACTAAATCATAATGCTTTACAATGTTTAGAATGGTTATAGGATTGGATTGCAATAGAGTCTCAATTCTTCAATCCTCTCCAGAATTCTCATCATCTACCTCTCTAGAGAATTATTCCCTTCTCATACATTATTATTCTTCTCCTAATCTCAATACAATTGACTCCCACACAAAAAGAGGGCCTTCTCTAGCCTTCCTCGCCTAAATGCATTCAATTACATTTAATTTACAACTCATCTGGATCGAATCTATATTCCTCTACATGTCATCCATTAAAGGTGATTTACACTATCCTTACACAAATATAATGGATCTCCCTTACTCTGTCCTTACACACTTACTATACATTAAATGATAAATTTAAAACAAAATAACAAGGTTGGTGCTCCTCTCTCCTTGGGACCTACTCCATCCATGTGTGTTTCTGTGCTAGTTGTTGACGTGGTGTTGATGCAACTGCATCACATAGGTAATGGTGTTTCCTTTGCATAAAATTGCATACCATTGCATGGTATTGAAATGGTATGCATAGGAATGGTATTGCCTATGCACACCATTCCATACCATTACAATGGTATGCAATGATATGCAAAGGAAATGCTATTTCCTATGCATCCCATTGCATGGTATTGCAATGGCATGAAATGTTATGCATAGGAAATTGTATTTCCTCTACATACCATTGCATACCATTGTAATTCTATGGAATGGTATTCATAGGAAATACCATTTCCAATACATACCATCGCATTCCATTTCAATACCATGCAATTCCATGCAAAGGCAATACCATTTCCTATGCACATCATTGGTATGCATAGACAATGGTATTTCCTTTGCATACCATTGCATATCATTGCAATACCCTGCAATGGTATGCAACGACAATACAATTGCCTATGCATACCATTTCTTACCATTGCAATGGTATGCATAGGCAATACCATTTCCAATGCATACCCTTGCATTCCATTGCAATACCATGCAATGGTATGCAAAGGAAATACCATTTCCTATGCCCACCATTCATATGCATAGGCAATGGTATTGCCTTTGCATACCATTTAAATGCCATGCAATGGTATGAAATGACAATACCATTTCCTATGCATACCATTGCATGAAATTGCAATATCATACAATGGTGTGCAAAGGAAATACCATTTCCAATGCATACCATTACATGCCATTGCAATACAATGGTATGCAATGGTATGCATAGGAAATGGTATTTCCTATGCATACCATTGCAATACAATGGTATGCAATGGTATGAATAGGCAATGGTATTGCCTTTTCATACCAGTGCATACCATTGCAATGGCATGCAATGGTATGCATCGGAAAGTGAAGGAAAGGAAAGGAAAGTGGAGGCAATGAAAGTGAAGGAAATCCAAGGCAAGGCAATTCAAGTGAAATTAAGGAAAGGGAATTGAAGGAAAGGCAAGTGAAGGCATGGAATGTGAAGGAAAGTCAAGGCATGTGAAGGCAAGGCATGTCATGTGATGGAAAGGCAAGGCAAGGCATGTCATGTGATGGAGAGGAAAGGAAAGGGAAGGCAAGGAAAGGAAAGTGAACGAAAGGCATGGTATGGCATGGCTAGTGAAGGAAAGGCATGGCATGGAAAATGAAGGCAAGGCAAGGAAAATAATTTATCATCATTACAAATATTTTAAAAGTAGTCAAAATGAAGCCAATATTATTCGTTTTAGATACCTAGATGGCCATTCAAGTAGACCATTGGGATCACTTCTAATACTAATGGTTTCCATTAACTTCTCATGCTTAGATTAAGGAAAGAAGTATCGTACCTTTGATGATTTCTTACTTGTCATTGTTTGTAGTTGGAGGTTTGTACCAATAACGATGTTTGTAAAGTGGTATAAAAATTTACCTAGTTTATAATATTGAAATACATAACCACCTTTTTTTCATGTTCTTTCATCCTATGTTAGATATTTTCCTTCAATAACCATCAGCACTATTAGAAATTCAATGCCTATGGAGTCTATTACTGATCGGATGAGGGTATTCTTTCCCTCTAAGGATTGTGCCAACCAATAATCAATTCCCCATTAATTATCTCTTGGGGAAACCCCTGTATATATGTGCCCTAGAAAAAATGGAGTGCCAAAATGTGAGTCCACTAAATGACCAAAGCATAACACATTCACTCTAGGTATTCAAAATTTAATAGAATGATTCAACGAACCTGGCAATACGAGATCTAAGACATGATCATAATCTGTTGAAATACTTGATTTGTCCTCCTCCAATTGGGATAATTCCATAGTTATACGTTGAACAATGGGGAGTGATACACGATCTCATATATCAACCCAGTGTCTTGATTCACAATCATCCCATTCATTACTACACATGGACTAGAGAATCAAGAGAGTTTTCTCATCCATATTTCCATGGGTTCCCTAGATTTTTTTTCATTCATACCACTATGATCGATAAATCTACAACCTCCCCAAAATATCTATGTACATGTCCTTTGTTGTGTTATTGGTCTTCACGAGTTCCTATTCCATCTCCCATTACTAAAGAACACCATTAAACAATGGATTTTTCATCTTGAATGAGGGAATTTGTAGTGAACTTCCCATACCCAGACTCAAACCCAGACTCAAACTAGTTCCAAATGTGTGGTACCTTTAGTTTTTTTTTGCAACATACAAAACCATTGAAATACGCGAGCATTTTTTAACTCACCTGCATAACCATATGACCAAATACAATGTTGATCTATCTGTATGTTCCTGTCCTTAAGGTGATTGTATAACAACTGAAAACAATATTGTACATAGGCTAGTCATGGCATCAATCATCACTTATGTATAAGTGATACTCTTTCAATATAATTTTTTTTTTCATTACTATCCATTCCATGCATGTATGTGATATGTACCATTATGTTGACCTACTCTAAGTGATAATATTGGATTTCAATATCATTTTGCGGTTGAAGGGTGTAGTTCTCGGCGAAATCAACCACTTATAACACAGTACCAACAAGAAATGTTTCTCTACATATTCTAAAATGTCGATCCCGCCATCGAGGCACATGGACATGTTGTTTATAATGTCATGTATTTTCGATGAATTCCTTCATGAAGTCACAAAATCATACTTGGGTAGTAACCAATTGTATCTTTTTTATTTCCTCTCCTCCATCAATATCATATGTCACATATTTAAAGCTTTTCATAGCAACCTCCTTCCTTCCCAATTCATATTCATCTCTTACATGGATTCACTTTCTTAGTCATTCCATCGCACCCTAGGCATGTCCCATCTAAGCATGCATTTTGCTAAAATGTAAAAACCTTTGGCCTTGTACACAATATGTTGTGAATAACGTCTCTAGATGATAATGGTGGCAATATAATTGGGAATTCCTACAAAAGGGTGTTGCAAAAAGCACGATATATATGTGTGTGTGTGTGTGTGTGTGTGTAATAATAATAACCATACTCAATGGGATATCTACAACAACACATGTTATGATTTGTGTTTATTCAAACAGACAAAGGCTTGTATTTATGGAAAGATCTTTGGCCTAAGTTAAGTGCACTATGTATTTCTTTGAATATCTCATACAATTTTGTCTATGTAATGTCAATATAGTGTTTAATATGGGGTCTACATTCCGTAGATCCCTTTTCACTTTTAGTACATATTTTTGGTTGGAAGAGGGCCTTGTGTTATCATGCCAGAAATCTTGAACTAGTCCCTTAGCCACTCCAATTAACTTCATCTCAGAATGAGGTAGTCTTCCAGTGAAGGAAAAAAAATGTGTTGGGGCACCTATTTCGAGGATATCTTGACTATGAGACTATTTTCTAAGTATTTTGACATTGCATTTCAAGAGGTGAGAGGTTTTTGTACAAAAAAATGTTTTCTTGTAATCTTGCTAACAATTGACTGGGAAAAGACACATCGAGCTACATTGCGATCTTTAGAATGAGACTTCTTACCAATTATTTTAAAATAATATACAAAGTTTCGTAGTATATGATGACTTGTTTCTACACTTTTGACTATTTTAATGCCTAAAATTATCCTATCAACAATCAAACGTCTAGATTTTAATAATGATCAAAATAATTGACATTTAGTAGCATCGGATTTTGGTTCAAAATATTCTTGAATGATTTTATAAGAGTGATAATGAATATTATGGTTAGGTAAATTACCTTCAAGTGATGCTACACCAATTTGATGGACCTGAATGTGCTTAGGAGTTCTTCATCGCGTAATGCTCAATCTAGGTAGGGACGACGAACCGTTATTCTGGATTCTTGACCTCCCTGTTGTGGAGTTAACAATGTTGTAGTTGTTTCCCCTTCAATCACTAATGAATCAAATGTGGGAGGGGAGTGAACATTTGTTTGTCTAACAAGAGATTGCACCACAAGACCTTCTTCACCACAATGTTGTACACCAATTGCTTCTCTAATTTCATCGATTGTAAAATAAGCTCCAAGAAACTCCTCTATCATCTGGTCATCTACAAAAATTGTTCTGATGAGATATTGTTTGGATTTATCTCTAATGAAATCTTTCTCTTTACTTTTGGTGATGGAGGAGGAACAATAGAGGCATCTATTCCACTAGAAATTGGATTTCCCTCATGTGAAATCCTAAGCTTTGACATACATAACTTTACTTTTTCTCTTTCTTCTTATACCTTTTACATTGGTTTCTTTTTTCTCAAGGACTTTGTTTATCAAATCCGTTGGTTCCCCATGTTTAAAGATAAGAATTGGCTTCCAAAAATACACCACAAATTTGTCTTTGTATTATGTAATAAGGCACAACCAAGTAGAGAAATTTTGTTTTTTGTATTACAAAAGAAGACACATCTAATAATTCCAATTCCAATTGCACCTGGAAAAATTTGTCTTCCAATTCCAAGAAGACAGAAGAAGATACAAACAACAATTCCAATTGCACTTGGACAAATTTGTCTTCTAAGTCCAAGAAGAAACAAGAAGATACAAACAACAATTCCAATCACACTTTGAAAAATTTGTCTTCCAATTCCAAGAAGACACAAGAACATACAAAAAAAAATTCCAATTTCACTTGGAGAAATTTGTCTTCCAATTCCAGGAAGACTTGATTAGATAAAAACAAAAATTCCAATTGCACTTGACAAAGTTTTCTTCCAAATCTTCTTGCAACGGTCTGGCAATAGCACAAAAGTATTTATTAATCTAACAAGAACATTAAAAAAAGAAAAACTTGTCTTTGTAGGTTGATTTTGTCTAAAGCCGTTTTGTTTTTTCTGAATCACTAGATAGATGAGGTGGGGTGTTCTTGGCACCAAACAATTCCAAGAAATAATGTGCACACATTCCTAAAATGTGTGCACACTAAAGCACATGTGCATTCTAGGAACATGTTTGCATTCTTGTTGAGCATAAATTATCAATTTAGTAAAGTCACAGGAGTGCGCGAGCACTCTTAATGCAAAATATATAGAATTTAATATCCACCAAACCTTTTCATGAATAAACTTGTATAGGGGTATGGGGAAACCTAAGGCCTAAGGGGTTAGGATTTAAAGGGTTTTCAAGGATAGACCAATGGTTAGAGCACCAACATGTGGGTGATATGAGTGAAAGGGTTGTACACAAGGTATATGCATAGTGCACTCAACAGTCAAGTTAATATGGGGTTAAGGATTGAGTATAAGTAATTCCTATGATTATATGAAGTTAGGGGGTTCTATGTCATTGTCTACATCAATCTCTAGATCAACGTCTAAATGTAGATCTAGCTCTATTTGGTGGTCTAGGTCATGGTCTAGGTCATGGTTTTGTGACAGGATATTTGGAGGAATGGAACTTACTGAAATGGACATTACGACCATTTGGAGGCTTAGAGATTATGAGATTTCAGTGCAACCAATATGAAAGGACCATTTGGAGGGGGAGATATAGTGAGATTGTAATGAACTGTTTGTAGGCCTAGACATCATGATATTGCAGTGCACTCGAGTTGAAATGATCGTGAGAGGTGGAAATATGTGAGATTGAAGTGCACCTGTTGGAGTGTTAGATGAAATTATATTATAATTAGGGTTATATTCTATATTTTTTTGGAAGGGGTGGAGAACATAAAATGGGTTGTAAAGAGAAAATCAATTTCATTCATTTCATTTACATTTTTTCTTTTGCAGTTTGTTTTCTTTGTTGATATGAATTTACTTAAGGCTGGAAGAGTAGGTATGAGATTTGGTTTGACTAATCTACAAAGTGATGTTATTTATGTGAGTGGATTAATCAATATCTATGTAAAGGTTAAATATAATGAGTAATAAACAAAAACCAACAAGCGATGATAGGTTTCATTATTTTGGGTATTGTGAAGCTCTAGGTAAACTCCTAAATCTAGATCTAGCTCTATGTCATGGTATAGGTCATGGTTTACGTAAATCTTTGGGTCATCATATAAATATATATCTAGCTCTATGTCATGGTCTAGGTCTATGGCTAGGGGGGGTAGAGAGAGTTAGAGAGGAAGGAGGAGAGAAGTAGGGAGTAGTAGGTGTATGAGAGAGAAAGAGTGGAGAGATAGTGAGAGGAGAGTGAGAGGGAGGAGAGGTGGAAGAGAGTGCAGAATTGATTGTGAAGAGATGATAAGGAGATAGAGAAGGGAGGGTTAGAGAGAGAGAAAATAGGATGTATAGGAGAGAGGGAGGATATAGTGAGCATGAGAACTAACAAAATGAGAGAGAGAGAAATATATAGTAGATGTAGGAGAGAACGATAGGATAGATAATGGGAGAGAATTAGGAGATAGAGGAGGAGGAGGGCAGAGAATAGTATGTGTTAGTGTGGGAGAGGAGAAGAAAGAAAAAGAAGAGAGGAAAAAAAAAAAAAAAAAAAAAAAAAAAAAAAGAAAGGAGGAGAGGAGAAAAAAAGAAGTGAGTGGAGAGAAGTGAGAGAGAAGAGAGGACATAGTGGAGAGAGGTGGATGTATGAGAGACAACATAGAGATAGTGTGAGAGGGTGAGAGAGGAGACAAAGAGGTGGAGAGAAGTAGAATGATTAGTTGTGAGAGGAAGGAGGAGATATAGACAGGAAAGGGGGAAAGATATATAAAATAAATGGGGGATACTAAAAGAGGGAGAGGAGATATTGTGAGAGAGAGACTTAAAATGAGAGAGAGAAAAGAAATGGAAGATGTAGAAAGAAATAGAATGGTGAGAGGAGGGAGAATCTATATGGAAAGGGGGTAGAAATATGTGAGGCTGGAAAGGGGGAGAGAAATAAAGAGGATGGACATGATTTTGAGTGTGAGAGGAAGAGAGGGATACAAAGAGAGAGTGGTGAGAGCTAGTGCCAAAGGAGAGGAAAGGGGGAGAAAGTGGTGGGTATATATATGAGAGAAAGAAGATAGAGTAGAGAGGAAGGGAGAGAGAGAGGGATGGAGAGGGTGGAGAGAGAGAATCCAAACACAGTGTAGGAGAAGGGGGATAGAGTGAAGGAGGGTAGAGAGATATAAAGAGAGAAAATACAGAGGCTAGAGGAGAGAGAGAGAGAAAGAATTAGTAGGGGAAATCAATAGATAGGGGTGAAGAAAGACTGAGAGAGAGAGAGTGGGATGGAATGGGAGAGATGGAGGAGGAGGAGAAAGAGAGAAAAAAAAAAAAAAAAAAAAAAAAATGAAAAGAAAGAAAGAAGAGAGAGAGGATGGACAAAGATGGGGTGGAGAGAAAGAGTGACACTAATTTTTGAGAAGAGATAGGTAAGGAGAGGAGGAGAGCCAAAGAAGGAAGAGGTGGAGAGAGAGAATTAGAGACTGTTAACTGAATGGAAGAGGGGAGACTGAGAAAGGTTAGAGTAGAGAGATATAAAATAGCTTAATACATAGAAAGTGTGTGTGAAAAGAATGTAGGAGAAGAGAGAATTAAGACTTAAAGAGTAAAAGAGAGTCACATAATTGAGATATAGAATTCATGTCAATCTCCAGGTCAATGTATAACTGTAGGGATAACTTTATGTCATGGTATAGGTCATGAATAGGTATTGGTATATGTCATGATATAGGTCATGGAAATGGTGTAGGTATATATCTTGGTCTAGGTCTAGGTCTAGTTCATGGTCTAGGTGCTGGTCATTCATATAAGTGCTGTGAAAGTGTCTTCATTGGAAAAAGAGCCCCAGCATGCCTTGGGCAGAGACCTACACATTTCTCTATTGCACATATCATTTATTCAAGTCTAATGCATGTCTCACCTTTAGATGGAAATAGAGAGAGAGGTATAACTATGCAGGAGAAAGAGGAGGAGAGAGAGAAAAGATATAGGACTAACAACTAGGAGAGAAGTGAGAATGAGTTTGGGGTATTATGAGGAGATAGAGGGAAGGAGGATGGGAATACAAAGAGAGGAAATGGGGAAGTTATAGGGAGGGAGGGATGGTGAGGTAAGGACTAACAGGAGAGAAATGAATGGTAGATGTGGGATAGAAGATAGGAGATAATGAGTAGGTATTTAGCACTTGGTAAATTTCCTAGAGGGTTGACAAAGAAGGAAATATACGAATGTAACTTTATCCAATCGCTTTTGAAGCTGGAATCTATCCCTTCCAACTTCAAAGATGGATCTCTCATATTGATTTAAATATGTTTCAAATTTCAAATATTAAGGCTAGATAAAGAAATAGATTGGTTTTGTAGTCAAAGTATTTTTCGAATTGGTCGAGACAGCCTACACATCCATTACCATGCTCTTCATGAATCCTGAACCAAAGGTGATGCATGAGTCCATGATCAAAACCAATGCATTTGACTTTATTGGAGTTGAATGAGTGCAAATCCTTGTAATGTCTGGTGACCTCAGTCCATTTTTCTTCATTACTACTGGGCATTAGATTGTAGGAAGCACCCAAAGGAATCAGCATAGCATTATGCAGATCAGTCCATATATTTGAACTGATGATGTGAAAGGTGACCTCACTAATATCTACATCTCGTTATCTTCGGAATTAGAGCAGAAGTTGGGTTGGAAGTGATCATCTGTAAGGTTCACATTATCCGAATGGTTTGTTGATCCAATTGTTAAGGCCTCCGTGCCTATGTCGGGTTCAATGACCAGTGCTTTGATCACCTGTGAGCGATAAACATCTTTGTTCATCAACTTTGAAAGTGGGATGGGAATTTTTACTTTGGCTAATTTCCCCTCAAGGCTAAAGGGTGTAGGATCTCTACCTTGTCTCATCAATTCTAGTTTTTCCACCAAACTCTTCCAGCCAGAAGTACTTGGTGGATCCAATAGGAGTGAGAAAACCTCAGTTTGTGGCGATCTTTTCAGTGTGGGTTTCTCTTTAGGGGGCTTATTGATGCTCTTCTGAAGTCTTCGGTAGTATTCTTCTTAGGAATATTCTTGGCAGATGGCTCAGAGGATTTCTTGGTTTTGACTACCTTCTTCATTTCAATTGTCTTTTTTTGGGAACTCCCTTCCATCTTTTTAATACATAGAATTCTCATGATTACCTCCAAAGATAGCATTTCGAGATACTTTGTTGTTCTCTATCTTCATCTTCTTCCCACTTACCTTTGTTTGGTTGAGAAAAAGTTCCTTGCTCTTCTTGGGTAAAAGGAAAATGGCTTCAAATTGTCTGCCAGATACCCATGGGATTTATGTGGTATCCCTCCCTGTTCCTCAATCACCTGCTTCCCTTCATGCAGGCATAATGGTACTGTTGCGGGGAGGTATGATTGGTTGATCTGGGCCTCTTTGCTCTCTTTGATCCTTAGGATATCTCTGTCTGATTTGAGGAAGGTTCCTTCTGAAATTAGGGTTCTGAACCTGAGGATCTGTTAGGGATTTTTTATCTCAGAGGTTTATATGCAACCATGATGAATCTTTCCATCATTCTTTCCCTTTGCTCACAGAATCCAATTTGGAATCTGAGGAGTCAAGCTGGAAGGATTCTTCAACTTCATTAGCATTCTCCTCTCTGACTCCTGACGTGCCCTTTTCCCAGTAAATCTGTTGGCCTCTACACTTATAGCACTTTTCTGTATGTCTTCTAGAGTTGCATAATTTATTTCCCTTAGTTGTTATGACATGTCAGCATCAAAACTCCATTGGGAATTTTATCAATGCGAAACCCTATGGAGGTTTGATTTCAACTGGGATTGCGTTATTTTGAGTTATTGAAATGGGTGCAATAATATTGTACCATCTCGCCTTGATTTATTTTTATATTCTTGTATTCTGACATTATTTGGAGAGGGTTTTTTATTTACCTCCCATATGTTTAGAAAAATTCTTTGGAATGCGATAAGGTCAAGGATGGAGGCAGCACACAAACCTTTGTACCATTTTACAATCCTTCTGTCCAAAATTTGGGCAAAACAAGTCATTTGAACGTCAACTTCATCTACTTCATACAGATCAAAATAATCCATTCATTTTATCTACGTGTTGTTGTGTGCTCAATGGTCCTGTTGCATCGAACTGTGTAAGTCTTGTTTGATAGTATTGGAGCATGGCATGTGGCCATCAACACAAAGAACATATCAGGCTGCCAGTGGGTGGAGGAGAATTGGAACCAGCTTAACTGGATGACAGACAAGGTACCGACCAAAGACGAGGATGAGGAGGGACTGGATGAATCTTGAGGGAGTGATTTGTGGTTTAACAGTGGGAGACAGAACTTCAAGAGTCTGGGGTTAGCAAAGATGATTGGTTGAAAATGATTTCAATCACAAAACTATCGGACCGTGTTCTCATTGGGCTTTGTCGTGGAAATGTATCAAGGTCAGGGTTTTGAAAGGTAACAAGTTTCCCTAGAAAAGAAAGGGACTTATGCAGGGATCATGAGTGGTAGGCTTTGAAGCTATGGCCAGCACTACGACAACTGTTGGGGAGACTATGTATCCACTATTCAGGTTCTAGGTCTGTATGAGATCGAGTGTAAACTTTCTTTGGAGCCAGAATTCTTTTTGGTTTATATATATATAATTTTAGTTTGTAGGGTCAGAAAATAAATATCGCACAAAGTTTAAATCAACCTCCTAAAATTACTTTGATTATCCAGGTTGCAATATTATAAGGAATGGCTTTTCTTTTTAGGAAAAATGCAAATTAATTTTTTTAGTTCTCTCCCAGTGAGTCAACCACTATGTTAGCACTTGGTAGAATTTCCTAGAGGTTGAGAGTAGAAGAAATCTATGAAATGTAACTTTATCCAACCAACCACTTTTTTGAAGCTGGGAATATAGCCCTTCCATCTTCAGAGAGCGATCTCTCTATTAGATTTAGCTATGAACTAATTTAAATATTAGGCTAGGTAAAAATAGATAGGTTTTGTAGTCAAAGTATTTTTTGAATTGGTTGAGATAGTTTACACATCCGTTGGGATTTGGGGTCTGTGTTTTAATAAAAATATGAAATACAAACCAAAACATGAAGGAGACTTCCACAGGGTGAGATCATATACTCACTGGATCTTTATTAGCTTAAATGATGGACAAAAAAAAAGACGAGAAAGATAAATTCAACAAAGAAGCTGATTAATATTTATTTATTGTAAAATGAGATGATAAACACTTGAATCTTTTGAGTCAGAAACAGGATATACAAGATAAAATCATGCAACATTCGTTACTCTTAAGATTAGTTTCAGAAAATAATATGATAACAAAGAGAGAATAAAATTCAACTTAGAGAACAAACATCACCAATGAATACGCACACTGCAGATCTCCTAAAGGTGCATCAACTTTTTATTACTGTATATCTCTTCAAAAAGATTATAGTCTTATAGCATTAGTGTGTGAAGATCAAAAACCCTCAATGCTTCGAAAGGTGAAATATTTATAACTCAAATTACAAACGTTCCTAATCTTCAATGACCAGGTGCCGTGCTTCAAATCACAGCTAACTAATTTAGCTCAATTTGCTACAAATCCTAGGAACTGATGACTCAGTGTGGCTTTGCTAATTTCTGGGTAGATAGTGATGAAACCTTTGCTGACCTCTACATCACGATTGGACAGTATTTGGACTGGATAGCTCAAATGCTGTAATCAGTCAGGATAAAGAGTTCCTCCCATCCCCAGATGTGTGGGCACGTTGGGCTTTAGGCAGTCTGATACACAAATCCATTTCACTGTATGTAATTTTGAATGTAGGCTTGGTGGGAATATGTATATCAAATTTAGTGTGAGATGTTGATGTCCCAGCAGGGTATCCAAATTCACTGTAGGTGATGCTCCCTTGTATGCCTGAAAAATTTGAATTAATCACATAGACACATCAAGTAATCTCTTCTTGTAATCTGGGAATTGTCATGGTTTATGATTAGTAACCTTCAGACCAGATGGATGTCCTTTCTTCTGGGAGAGCCTCAATCTTCTTTGAAAGGAACCTTTGTACCCTGGTCCATAGCTGGGCATGCTTTTCTTCCATTTGAAGCATTGGTCCTATCTTTGATTCAGGAAACTTTTTGCCTCAAGGATGGTCTCTGTTTTTTCCTCTATCTTCAACTCTTCTAACTCTTCTCAGGTCTTAGAGGTGAAGACTTCCATGATCTTGTTTGCTTTGTAGAGCTATCTTCTACAGTCTACTACCAGTCTTCTCAATGTGACTTTCCTCCCTCTGGAACCCAACTCATTCTTCTCCCAGGCCTTGATCTGGATCATGGGCACATCATTTATGGTCTTTGTGATGTCTTTCCATACACTCTATTTAACCTCAGCCAATGTCTTTCTTGCCACTATTTGTTTCTGGAGAAGTTGTTTGTAACTCCCTGCCACAGGCTTCTCTGTGTTGCAAAACTTTTCCTTGGACTAGGCTAGTCACAGAAGGAAGATTTGAGTTCACTCACGGTTCCCAATCTCTAAAAGCTTTTTTGTAATATGTTGATCTCTGTCTCACTGTGGGGTTCATCCTTTCCATGGACTCCGCCAGATCGACTGTCTTCTCCTAAGATATCAATTAGTTAGTGGTGACTCTTTGTCCCTATATATCACTCTAATTGGGAACTCCTGAAATTGGAAAAGCACTCAATGGAATGACTTCTGTTGGCTTCAGTTGCTCTTTCTCTTTAACTAATCTCTCCACCTCAGCTTCCATTTTAACTCAGTTGTATTGTGTTAATATACCATGAAACACAGCTTTAGCATCTATCCTTCTCTCCTTCTTTCTCTTCTTCCTCTCCCTTCTTCTAGGTCCTCATGGGTGCAGGAAGCCATTGTTTCATCAAAGAAACAATGCATCATTTCTTCTTAATCATCTCTTCATCTTTTTTGACATTCGCAGGGTCATAGCCAGTCTTGAGGACCAGCTCCTCCAAAGTTTTGGTCCTGACAGCCTTTGCAAGGATGATATCTTCTCATCTTTAATTATATTTGAACATTGTTAGGACTTACCTAAATTTTATTTGTTAGTAGAAGCATGTGCCAGAGGAGTGTAGAAAACCATTTCATGGGTTTTCTTATTATGAGATCCATCTCAATTAGCTGGAGTGCCGTCCTTGAGTAGAATTCAAAGTAACCTCCTATAGTTAAAGTGATCACCTTGGGGATCTGGTACCATCACCTAGAGAGGAGGTAGGCCATGTACATTCTTCCCTTTTATGTGTCAAATGGGACTGTGACCTATCATAGGAGTGGCCGATACCTTCTAAAACTGGTATATGAAATTACTTACAGTAAGGAGTCTGGTTCTTTTGATCAATAAGTACTTCTCAGAAAGTACTCAACTTAGGCTGAGTCATAGCTGGAGTGTCAATGGATTTCACTTCAGTATGCTAGGAGTGTGTGTGTTGCAGAGGCTCAGGAACCAAAGGGTGGAATAATAAACTTGGTCACTGTGGTGGGCGGGGATTCTTTTTCCCCAGTCAGGCCAGGGACTGACGAAGTCTTAGGCCTCTTAGTATGCTTCAAATTCCTCGAAGATACCAGTAGTAGGCATAAGATAATCTTGCCTCAGAGCCTCTTCTCTTTTGGGATCGTAAAGTATTAGTTGGTGGCAGTGGTGGGGAACCTACATTTCCACTTGAAACCAATATGGTCAGGCTCTATCTGATTGGCGTTATCAATTTTGGAAGCTTGGACCACATGAACCTTTGGGATGTTTTGTTTTCCACCCTCCATCTGAGATGATCCAGGATCATAGTACCATCAGGAAGCTCATGAAAGAACTACACATTCTCTCGCTTGCTCACTTGTCTGCCTCTTCCTTGGCACCATGACTGGAAAACACAGAAATAAAGAAGGAGTCAATCTACCCTTTGATTCTAAGTTGTTGCTTTTTTTCTTCAATGATACAAAATAGATATCATCTGAATTCATAATCCGCCTTATATATTCTAAAGCAAAAGATTCCTGAAAGGAAAATGGCAGGAGGCTTATGGAGAACATGAATTCCACTGTGCTACTCCTAAATCTCTCAGTATAGTTTGATACAGGTACTAATCCCCGATCTTTGTGTTGTCAGAGAGATGTAGGATCCTCCGAACATCGTCATTAATTCTGGGTTCAGACCTGTCGCTGAGCATACTCACCACCGAGTGGTAGAGGCCCGTCGATAAACACCTTGAAACTGCTCTCCATTGAGTTGTGATTGAGAAATGAAGTCCATGCTGTGATTGCCTGGGTTTACCATCTTCATCCATCTTCTGCATGGAAAATAAAATTTATCTTCCTGGAAAAAAAGAAGACGAATAAGTAGGCTAGTATTGGTGAATATCTGAACATGCCTTCCAAGCCAAAATTCATGGGTTATGCATGGTGTGCAAGAATGTGATGAGAATCAAATTGGGTCAGTGGGCTTTCATCGGTTTATAAAATGGATAAGAAACTGAATGAATCATCCTGCCCAACTGAAGGTCGGGATAGTATCCTAACAAATCACAAAGAGGAGGGGAATGACCTGATTTCCCTGGTTGAGAGAGCAGAGAGCCAGTTGAGGAGGGTTTGGGGGGTGGGGGATGTGGGAAGGAAAAAAGCTCAGATATTTAGGAATGCAGGGGAAAAGTCTCTGTTTCAAAACTCTGTAAGATTTCCAGGGATGAGAGGGAGGCAGGAATTAAATCTCAGGGGAATTTACATCATCACGGTCTATACAAAACCCCGTGATGAGGAATGAGACATCTCTCTCTGGACAAAGGAGACTGTGGATCTTTCTCCAGGATAATGGGCTTGACACTTGAGAACAAACTCGGGAAAATGGTGGATCCCAGGGAAGAGGTGGGGGGATGGGTGGACTCCCAGGAGTCCAATTCCATCCTCTAAGTCGAGGCTACTTCCACTGAGCCATGGCGGAGAGTGCAGAGAATCAAGAGTACATTGGTAGCTGATTAACAGTCTTTGCATCAGCCAGTGAGACCTATCCAAATTACGACAGGAGCTGGGAGAAACAGATTCTCCTCTCCTTCCACTAGTTTGGACTTTAAGCCATTTATGCAATAGTACCTACAATAAACATAACGTTAGTGGGGGCGACTAACAGTGGATGAGAGGCTGATGGAATGCTGAGAAAGATGAAACTAAAGTTACACAAGTGCACGATGGTTGAATAAAGAATGTAAAAAGGAAATAATAAATGGAGTTTAATTTGGCCCAGAGATTAGGTTGGAAGTGAGGCAATTCAGGTTGGATAACAAATAAGGTTATCAGGTAATAAATGGACAGGTGTTTTAATATAGGTGAGATAGTAGGTAGCGTTACTGAAGAATCTGAGTCAGAGTAGTATTAATTGTGGGATTGGAGGTAAAAGTTGGAATAATGGGCTTGCCATGAGTGAAAATGGGAAGGAATGACCATGATTATGGGATGTGACTTAGTTGGGAAGAAGTGGAAAGTGACATCCATAAGTGACAGGGGACTGTCAGATAGAAGATGGTGATAGAGGAATTCAGGGGGAAAATAGATTGATGCAGATATAACAAAGAGATTCCCCACAAATGGGAGACAAAACATTCCAAATCCCCCTCAGTTAAAGTAGATCACATCAAGGGAATTCAAAGAAAACCATTTTGGGCCGTTGATATGCACGCTTGTATCTGAGCCGCAGATCTAAGCACACTCTTTATCACTCATTTTGAACCCCCTCATTAAAGGAAGAACAGACAGGGGGTCCGTAATCCAATACAGACCATTGATTTTAGCTCAACCACAGGTTGTCAGGAGTCTGCCTAAAATGTTACTCACGACAATTTCAAGTACCCCAGAAGTTAAAAAAAAGCAGAATGGTCAGAGGTCCAGAATGCACTCTGTACACTGTAAGAATAAAAGCATACCATGATCATGACAAATCATTATATGCGAGGGAGCATAAATAGAGGCCCGGAGAATACATGCGTAGGAAAAACTTAGGATAAATACATTTTTATGGGTTTTTCCCCAAAACTTTTCAAGTAGACACCACCATGGGGGCTTGACCAAGGCAATCTTCTAGGCATATAAAACATAAAGATTTTAACATTTGACATCAAGCTAGTTTATTGGAATGGAACAATGAAACAATTAGCCTACATACTAACCTATCTTCCTATGATAAGTGCTTGGGTTAAACTGCTGAGTTTAAGAATTTACTCTACCCTGGAGCTACCTGACCAAGATTACATGTAGATCATGGCCATGTTTATTCACTAATCTAACACAGACACTTTGGCTAAGATTAAATACATTTAGCTAGATTCATTCACTACCCTCTCAACATCAAATTCAAAAGAACTTGGCCATGCTTGAAAGGTATGGACAAGTTACTATTATTTCATGGGGCTTTATTGCAATTCTTTTTTTATACCATGTTTCTTTCTTTCTTTCCCTTTTCTTTTCTTTTCTTTTTTTTCTTTCTTTTTCTTTTCTTTCCTTTTCTTTCTTATTATTTTAGAGATAGAAAAAATGTTTGTCAACAAAAAATACCAGAGACAGATAATATCCCAATCACAAGTTGATCCTATAACACATAGGGTGATAACAGTCAGGAGGGGAAGATATAGAGGGAGGAGGTTAGAGAGAAATAATGTGTGAGAGTGTGGGAGGGGAAGAGAAAGAAGGAAAGGGGGTTGGACAAGGAGTTTTTAAGTTTGTGAGGAGGGAAAGGAGAGAGAAAAAAGAGAGAGAATTAGAAATAAAAAGGGTAGAGAATGGGGGAGACATAGTAGGGGAGAGACAGGATATGAGAGGAGAAAGAGATAGTGTGAGGAGGGAGAGAGAGAGAGGGAGGGAGGGAGGGGTGGAGAGAGAGAGAGTAGAAATTATTATGAGAGGAAGGGGAGATAGAGGAGAAGTGGGAATACATATAAATGAATGAAATGGGAGAGAGTAAGAATAAAAGAGGGAGGTGGATATAGTAAAGTGGGGACTGACAAATCAGAGAGAGAAAGAGAGGTGGTAAGATGTAGGAGAGAAAATGGGGAGAGATAGTGAGAGAGGGAGGGAGATATATAAGGAGTAGGTGGGTAGAGAATGTAAATGTGTGAGTGTGAGAGGGAGGAAGATAAAATAAAAGAGAGAGGGGGTATACAAAGTGTTTGAGAGTGTCAAAGGAGGAGAGAGGGAACAAAAGAGACTAAAAGTAGAGAGAGTAGAGAGGAAGCAGGGGATTAAATGTGAGGATGGATGAATATGTATGAGAAGTGGATAGATAGTGAGATGGAGGGAAGGAACTTGTATGGATGGAGGAGGGAGGTTAGAGATAGAGTGAGATTGATTGTGAGACTAAAAGCAAGGAGAGAGAGAAGGAAACTAAGATGTGATGGGAGGAGAAGATAGGAAGAGGCTAAAATATAAAAGAGATAAATGAGTGGGAGGTATAGAGAGAAGAGAGGGATATAGTGAGAGTGATATATAACAAAATGAGAGGAGAGAAAGAGGTGGTAGATCTAGAAGAGAGAGATGCAGAGAGATAATTGGAGGAGAGATAGGGATAAGGGGTAGAGAAAATGTGTGAGTGTCTGTGAGGAAGAAAAGAGAGTTGTACAAGGAGTGATTTCCAATGTGAGGATGGAGGGTGAAGGAGACACAGACTAGGTGAGAGAGAGAGAGTGTGAGAGAAAGAGGGGGGAGAGAGAGAGATAATGGGAGGGTGGATGAGAGAGAGAGTGGAGAGATAGTGTGAGGGAGGAGTAGAGAGAGAGAGAGGAGGAGGAGGGATGGAGATAGAGTGAAAATGATTGCTTGAGAGGAAGGGGTAGAAGTAGAGAGAGAGAATCCTAAGAGTTATAAAAGAAGTGAGACTAATAATAGGAATAGAAAATAAATGGTATATGTAGGAGAAGAAAAGAGAGGAGAATAATGAGTAGGAGGAGAGATAGAGGAGGATAGAACAAGAAACATTTGGATGTGAAGGAGGTAGAGGAGAATAAAGGAGGGGCTGGATAAGGGAGTGTTTGGTGTGAGGAGGAGGAGAGGAGAAAAAAGTGGGTAGAGAGATAAGAAGGGAGAGGTGGGAGGAGGGGTATATGTATGAGGAAGATAGAGCCAGGTAGGGAGGGAGGGGAGAGAGAGAGAGGGAGGAAGGAGGGGTGGAGAGACTGAGACTAATTTGTAGAGAGGAGGGAGACTAGGGAGATAGAGCAAAGGGATGGTAGAGAGAGATATAAAAGAGAGAGAAATGGGGAGGGTATAGGAAAGAGAGAAAGGAATTGGTAGATCTAGGAGAGAAAGAAGGGAGATAGTGGGATAGAGAGGAGAGATAGAGGGAGGAGGGCAGAGAGACATGTGTGACAGGTGTGATAGGGCGAGATTTTGAGAGAAAGAGAAGAAAGAGGGGGATGAATGGGATGGGGTGGAGAGAGAGTGGGATGATTGTGGCTGAAGAATAGTGTGGGGGACAAATAGGGAGGGATGGAGGAGGGTAGATAAAAATGCAGTATGAGAGGAAGGGGGAGATAGAGAAGGGGTGGGTGGAGAGATATAAATAGTTTAATGGGGATAGAAAGTGCATGTGAAAGAGGGTATGGGAATAAAGAGGTAAAACAAGGAGGGAGGGTAGAGAGGAGTAGACAAAAGGATGGAGGTAGAGAGTGAGTGTGTTAAAGTGTGGGAGGAAGAGAGAAAAAGGACATAGAGAGGGGAGATAAATTGTTTGTCCAAAGGGGGACCTTAGAGTGAGAGAAAAAAAGAGGAAGATATATAGGGGGATATAAAGAGTGTTTGTGTCCAAGGTGTAGGAGGGAGAGGGAGACAAGAGGGGAGGTAGATAGTGAGTAGGTGTGTTAGAGTGTGGGAGGAGTGAGAGGAAGACATGGGGAGGTATAAAGTTTGTGTGTAAGGAGAGAGAAAGGCATAGTAAAGGAAATAAAAGATGTGAGAGGAGAGAGAAAATAAAGAGGGGTAGAGAGAGAGAAAAAATGTAGGAGAGAGAGGGTAAGATAGAAAGAGAGAGATGAAGAATGTTACACCCGAGGGTTAGTGAGAGAGGGATGGGGAGGGAGATAGGAGTGCATCCAAAAGTGTGTGAGAGGATAGAGAGAAATACAAAGAGGGGCACACATGTGCACAATCCTAAAATGTCTGTGTGCTCCTATGCGTGTGTGTTCCTAGACTTTGTGCACACTTATTTGAATTCAAATTGTTTTAGGCATGATTGAAAAGGTGTATGCTGACTTGGTTGGCTCAGACTTAGGTTCAGGATGAAAAAACCTACTGGTTCGTTGTACAAATTCATAAGGAAACCTCCATTTTGTAAGGAATACCCTCTATATCATGTCCTTAATTATTTTATATAGGCTAAAATTCCATTTGTTGAGAAAAATTAGAGACATAGATTGAGTAAGGCTATGCATATTTCAAAAATATAATATGTTTTTAAAATTGTTATCGTTTACTATTTTTAAACTATTTTTTTCTTGACATATATCAAAATTCTAGAATACATGCCTCTCTTATTTCTTCTATAATGTTTTCTTGGCTTAACCATTACTCAAATGATTTATATGTAGCACAAGATGAGATCGATACCTACTGATCTAAAAAAAATTGTTTGATCATTTTAATACCCTTTTAGCCTGCACGAACAAGAGACATGGTAATTTTAGGCATATGTTGAGTTTGATAATCTAAAAAGAATATTAGATTAATATTGAATTTTTTAGAAAATACAAGTCACAAGAAAAATGAGTTCTCTAAAAGTATACAATTTTTGGAATTAAATTCCATCATTAAGACACTCAACATCTACATGAACGAAAACATATACTATATATTTTGTTGGAAAAATAGAGATACCACTGTTAGAAAAAATAAATTTGACCTAGTTATTCAAAATATCTATGAATAAAAGTTATATTTAGAAGCCATAGTTAATTTCCTATGTTTAAATTTCCTACATATATTCAAATTCATTGTAAATATACCTTGAATAATCCCTCCAAGTTAAAAGACATTTTTTTTTTTTTTTTCCTTTTTTTGTCATGAGAGACCATCATTAGGATTTTAGTCACCCATATATATATATATATATATATATATATATATATATATAATATATATATTTCACCTATATTGAACTCTGGTATAAATAAGAAGAATTGGTATGGTAAATTATAAGTATTGTATTTTAACAAACTGAAGCCTAATATATAAGTCTTGAATATATCAATGCATATTCATATGTTTAATTATTTTCAAATCTTAAAAACATTGGATTTGAGTTGTATTTTCAAATCTTAAAAACATTGGATTTGAGTTGTGAGAGATAGCAGTAGGTTAAAAAGCTCTTTCTCAACGTACAATTGATTGGAACACCAAATTTAATCTTGTTATTGCTTTGAAGGGTTTTGTACTTTGTTTTTTTGTAGGTGAAGTCTTGAATATATCAATGCATATTCATATGTTTAATTATTTTCAAATCTTAAAAACATTGGATTTGAGTTGTGACAGATAGTAGTAGGTTAAAAATCTCTTTCTCAACGTACAATTGACTGGAACACCAAATTTAATCCTGTTATTTCATTGAAGGGTTTTGTACTTTTTTTTTTGTAGGTGAAGTCGACCAACTAATGACCTCTATGGTATAAGAGGGTCTATTTGTTCTATATGAATTCCATATTTGAATCACATTGTTGATTAAATGCATTATGTATTTTCCTTTACACATAAAATATCAATGTAACTTATATATCCATACACAAGTTGTGTTTTTATATAATCTCTTTTACATAGATTTAGTATTGGCAATGTTGATAGAGGTAGAGAAACAAACTCAAAGGAAAACATATATGCGGGAAAACTCTTGGGGTTTCAATACCCATCTAACTATTAGATAGAATAGAAAATAATACAAAAGTATCCAATGGATCACTAAACTATGTCTTGGTTAACTAAAACATAACTGAAGTCTAACACTGGATAATTGGGTGAGATAATAGACAATGGTGTTACAAATTATTTTTTTCACCATGATGATGACTATACAAGAATGTGTTGAGGCTCTCAAAACAATCTTTTAAATGAGGAAAATGATTGAGTTCTTCCCCTACAAGGAATATGTTTATAATGGCGTCGCATGCTCACAGTGGTACACAGTGCCAAAATCCTTGATTAATGCAAGCTGCTCTATGCTTGGCTCGCGGGGTTTTCATAGGATTCTATATAGGCAGGGTGCGATGACGTTTGAAGCTAAGGAAAGGAAGAAGTTCATGAAGTTTCTAGAAGGAGGAGAATCTTCTAGAATGTGAGGTGGTGTTTGTATGGTTGTGATCCTACTGGCTTCTCTGATTTGGTGGGATCATCCCCATCCTTTCAACCACTTCACCTTCTCCTATATAATGATGGGTTTCTCATGGAAAGGGTTAAGAAAGATTGAGCAAAGAATTGTTGAAAGAATAGGCTGAAGAATGTGTGAAGGATCCTGTTACAATTGATGCTTGAGGCCTCCATTTGTCCATTATGTTTTTGTGGACCATCTTCATACAAATTCGGATCAAGTGTATGTGTGTGTTGGAGTAAAGGACCGCCGAAAGGGAACTTGCGACATCAAGGAAATTTGGTTGTATCTTCCACTTTTACTTTATATGATATGGTGACATGTTTCTTTCCCATAAAATCATTAGTGTTTTATTACATGAATCCTTGATCACATGTTTGGTTTCCATTGAATCTACAATTGTTTCTTTCACTTTGGTTGGTTTGTTTCATTGCAGATCTGATTTCACAAGAGGACCAGAGCGAAGAAGGGACAACAAAGATATAAGGAAGTGATATATAAAGTTATGTCATCCATTCCTTCTTTGGTAGTAAATTCAATGGTAGAAACTTAGGGAAAGCATCATGTGTTGTCTTGTTTTGTTCTAGATGTAGGTGGATCTAGGGAGATTAGTTTATGTTGGCATTCACTGATTTATCCATTAACAAATTGCAAAAGGTGTATATTACATTAACACTACCCCTTAATATCAGATGTTACATTCATAAACACCTACAATGCCCAAGTGTTGTTTATGAAATTCAAAAGAAAAATTCCCAAGTGATTTAGTAAAAATGTTTGCTTGATCCACATAATTGAAGAGAAATATCACCATTATTGACAAGCTATCATATGAAGTGAAAGTGAGGGTAAATGTGATTGATTTTCTTGTGAAATACATGATTCTTTAACAATCCAATGGTTGAGTTATTGTAAAAGAAGATCGAAGATGGCTCATTTTCCATATGTGCTAAATCATTTAAAAGTATTCTCATCCATGTAACTTGGAAACATGTTAAAGTTGCAACAACATACTCTTCCTCTACTGAATATATTGAAACTATGGGTTGTTTCCTGGATGCCCATGAAATGAATTTTGTTCCTAGATGAAAAATGTAACAAGATGTTCTTTTCCTGTCATCTATGCTTGAAAAAACATTACTATATATGTACCCTACAAGTGACTAATCTTAAGAAGTTTTGGACCAGAAACCATAGTTCGATGTCCCTACAACATACCTTAGTATTCCTTTTCCAACTTTCTAGTGAGAATCCTTAGGGGATTTCATGAACTTGGAAACAAAGCTTGTTGCAAAACATTATATTAGGTTTAGTTGCAGTAAGTTACATGATACTAACTAATAGCATCTTATATAAAGTTGAATCAATTGTTGAGCCTTCATTGTTTTTTCTCAATGTTGTTCCTAGTGCAATAGGAGTTTTCAGTGGCTTGTATTTATCAATTCTAAATATTTTTCAGAATGTCTATAACATACTTTTGTTGACAGAGAAAAACACCATGAGCATATTTCTAAGCTTTTATTCCAAAAAATATTTCACAAGTGCAAGATCAATCATCTCAAAATTTGTTTTTATGGCAGCTTTAAATTATTCTAACACTAGATTACTTGTATAAATCATACCATAAACATAGAGGCTAAAAATGAGAATTTTACCTTCATGATATGATTTTGTACATAGTGTTTGCTCATTCGTGCTCCTACCGAATCCACTGTTGATCATGTAAGATTCAATTTCATTGTACCAAGCCCTTGGATCTTGCTTCATGCCATACAAGGATTCCTTCAACTTATACACCTTGTCCTCCTGTCGTTTGTTTTGAGATAAACTAGCTAAAATGGTCCTTATTGTATCTAAACTTTCTATAAGAGAAACTTTTTCATGATAATCTATGCCAGGTTGCTAAGAGAAACCTTTGGAAACCAACCTTTCCTTATTCTTCTCAATCTTTTCTTTTTCATAAAGTTTTTTTTTGTACACCCACTTGACACCTATGTTGGATTTGTCTACTGGAAGTTCAACATGATCCCAAGTATTTTTCCTTTCTATGGCTTCAATTTATTTTTTCGTGGATTTTAACCAATGTTCCTCTTTTAAATATTCTTCAAAGACGATAGGTTGAAAAAATAGTAAAGAAAATTGACCTTGCTAGTAAATGCCATTATTTTTCTCATAATTTTTTCTTATGCTCCTTGTTTCTTTATTTTTTGTTGAATTAGATGATCCACTACTGGAAGAAGAACCATTTCCATAGTATTCATGTTGTCTTTATACCTGTAATCTTTGCAATCTTGGTGGATGTGCTTGCTTTTTTTATTTTTTTGGTTGCTCATCAATTTGCTGCAGTGGATTTTGGTTGTCCAATGTAGCATTTTCTTTCTCACTACATGATTTATTCTCAAGGAATTTGGCATCCCTTCTCAGCAAAAATTTCTTGGTGACTGGATTGTATAATATATAGGCTTTTGATTATTCATTGCATACTATGAAGATACATTTTTCACTTTTGTTGTCAAGCTTCTTTCTAAGCTCTTTAGGGATATGTGCAAAAGTTATGCAGTAAAAAATTCTGAAGTGAGAAACAATTATTTTTGTGCCACTCCATGCCTCTTAAGTTACTTTCTCTTTGACACTTTTTGTTGGAGATCTTCTTAGAATTTAAAATGAATAGGAAATGACTTCATCCCAATCCTCATTGGATAAATTATTTGTTGTGAGAACACTTTTGGCCATGCTCATGATGGCCAGATTTTGTTTGAACCACTCGATGATGTTGTGGAGTATATCTGGTTGTAGTCTTCATTATGATTCCTTGTTGTATACAATAATCTAGAAAATATTTTGAGTTGTATTCTCCTCCATTAGATCTGAGCACCTTCACAAATTTTCCCCTCTATTTTTCTACTTTAGCATTGAATTCTTTAAACTTTAAGAAGGAATCATACTTATTTTTAGGAAAACAAATCCAAACTTTCCCGCTAAAATCATCAATTAAGGTCAAAAAAAAAAATCTACCACCAATGAATTTGGTTTGCATTGGTGCACAAAGGTCTATCTGAACGAATTTTAAATATTCTTTTTCTCTATTAGAAGATGTTGGATAATTGTCTCTCTTATGATTTCCAAGTATACAACTTTCACATGGACTTCCTTGTTCATTCAAAAAAGGAAGAACTTTGACCATTACATGTTTTTGAATAAGACTTGGACTCCTAAAAGGAAAATGACCAAACCTTGAATGTCATAAGAGAGTCTCATCTGCAATTGAGACATTTTGAGCATATGGTTGGGACAAACTAACACTTCTTAAATTTAGGGGAAACATCCTATTCTTAGTCATTTGGATTTTAGAAATGAGTTTCCTACTATGTGATTTATCAAGAATTAAGCATATGAGTGTTTGAATAAGACATCATAACCATGCTCCATCAATTTCCCTACACTTATCAAATTGTGTTTCAGGTTTGGAACATAATAGGCATCATGTACATGTCTTTCTTTTGATCTTGTTTGGTTAACATATATACAACACCTTTTCCTAGATCTTTGACTTGAGAACCATCATTAAAAGTAATCTCAGATTTAATAGAAGCATCCATATTAGAAATAAAAATTTTGGTACCTGTCATGTGATTGTTGCAGCCATTGTCCAACAACCAAAGGTCCTTTGAGTGTCCTTCTTCATATGTATGGCATGAAAGAAACATTGTTTCAGAAGACTGTCCTTCATTGTTGGAGACATTTACTTCGAGTTTGTTCTAATTTGACTACTTTCTGCATTCACTACCATAATGGCCATACTTTCTGCAATAGTAGCACTACATTATAGATTTGACTGTCCATTTTGTCTGTTGATTATGTGAATCTTTAGATGACTGTCACTATACCGATTGATTTTTTGTGTGTCTGTCATCTACATCAGGGATGATTTTATGTGCTAAATTTCGGTCATGGGCTAATTTTCCATGGTTTTTCCAAAAAAGAGATTCACTATTTTAAAAATGATTCATCCAAATTCTATAGGATAAAATTATTTTACCTTAAAAATCGCCAAAAATTTATAAAAACTATATAAAACCCTTAGAAATTTGAATATTTTTACAAAAATATCACCAAACATTTATAGTTGACATATAAAGGATTAGTAAGATTCAATTTCCATCTTTAAAATTCCGAGTCTTAAAAACATGCTCGATAAACCCTTCTTCCAAGCTGAGTCTAGTTTCATATGACAAGAGTCATCCCATATTTTATTCAACATAATATTGATCTCAATCCTTAACAAGAGTCATCCCATATTTTATTCAACATACGATTGATCTCAATCCTTAACATTATTATACAACTATTGATTTGTTTGGTAGAATAAGTAAAAGTTTAAAACCAAGTTAAATGCAACTTAAATTTAAAACAAAACATTAAAAAATGTTTAGCACGACAATCTAACAATAACATTAAACTACAAACAAATAAAACCTAAGTTGAATGGATTGGCAATATAACATTAACATTAAACTACAAACAAACAAAACTTAAGTTTAAAAGATTCCACTAAAGTAACCTATATATTAAAGAAAAAAGCTATGCGAAAGAAAAATATCTTAAAAGTACAGTTTTTTTTTTTAAGATGCCAATAAAAGTAAAAAATACATTAAAACAAAATCTATGCCAAAGTAAAGTATCCAGAAATAAGTTTTTTAATGGTATCTGTTGTTGGGGAAAACACCCTACGGACTAGCAAACTAGGGTCAGACTTGCATGCAGATTTGACCGAATAGAAACTACTTTTTTACCTACATCCCAATATTTAAACCCCTTTTTCTCAGTAAATGCATGGAAAAGGACCACCTACCTTATTATTAGTGTTCGATGTAGATCCTCCATTGTTCTTTGATTACTTGCTTGTGCTGCTCCTTCCACAGATGACCTGCACTCAAGACAAACAACAACTATGGATGCATGCTACTTCTATACTCAAGGGTTAGAAATCAAGCATAAATTAATAAAACCATACACAATTCATGAAT
The DNA here is from genome assembly GCA_010110895.2 of Picea sitchensis. Lineage (NCBI taxonomy): Eukaryota > Viridiplantae > Streptophyta > Pinopsida > Pinales > Pinaceae > Picea > Picea sitchensis. Next base: position 162,991 of record SNQJ01S0004044.1, on the reverse strand, counting down.
TGGGATGGGAAAAGAATTCTTTTTATTACTGAAAGTGAATCAACTTAGAAAAGTTGAGACCGGCCACCGCTCCTTGAACTTGATCCTGGTCTCCTCTTCTTTTGTCCTTCAACTGCTTTGCGTTAAATCTCCTTTGGCATGAGTAAAGGCTAAAGGGTTGGGGTAATGGATTACGTAAATGGGCAGAGTTTCTTCGCTATATTTTTTCCTGATCCAAATGGTTACCCTACCCCTTCTTTATAGGCTAGAAGGAGCTAGGGTTTTGGATGAACCCTCGACCATGCATGGCCGAGAGTTTCAGTTAACTGACCCATAGCTTTTTGTTTCATTGGAAACTTTCCTTTATTTGTGATTTGTTAGGTACACGCGAGCTGTTGTGAGATAGCCAGCGTGTACATGCATGTAGTAATGGTTTAGGGTGCATGGGCCTTGACACAAGAGGATTTTCAAAGAGTTGTTGAACAGATTTTTGGCAAAGAAGGGATATGAGTTAGCATGATGCCAGGTAAGCATGTGTGGTGCAATTTATGGTTATAACAGATGCCCTTTAATGTGTGAGGTTAGAAGAGCATCTAATGTCCGAAATACATTACCAATCTTTACTGATGTGCTGAACGACTGAGCCCAAGGATCAGGAACCAGGAGGTGCCATCTCCAAAATAACAAATGTCTCACCGAGGCAGGCATACCCATGCTCGAGATAAAATAGAAGCATGGCTACCAATCAAATACACTGTAGATCCATGTCAAATAACTATAAAGAGTAGCTGTGAATAATACATAGCGGAGCTACATCTCAAAATCAGAAAGATATACATATAGTGTATCCATCTTCCAGAAGTTGATTTGGCCTGATGGCTGGACTTCAGAGATCGAGAAACAACTTCAAAATCTTCCAAAACTCAGGTAGGAGTGTAATTTGAGTGTACGACTGCACTACCCAGAGGTCTTCGATGGCTCGCCGGTCATGGACTTGATAATCTTGATGATCAGACTAAAGGCTTCAGTGATTTCAAACAAGGACTTGATTGGAAATTCATGATGGTCGGGTATGCAGACAAGACACATATTGCAGAGGGGCCGACTCAGGCTTAGTGACAAACTTCCCTTGGAAAATAGCACGACAAGTGATGAGACTCAGGCAACATATATGTTAATCATAAGTCTACGAAGTAGGAGGCAACACAAACTCTCCATATGTTTGGAAGAATAGTCAAACGATGGAGGACACAACTCTATATAGTGAGAAAAGCTTCCCAAGGTCGTACTACATCCCATAGTCTGATGATCAAACGTAAATATGTGCTTTATCCAAGGGCGACTCATTATGCTGCCAATAAAGAAAATACTTTTCCCTTCCTCTTTTTGGGGTATATTTGATTTTTTTTGTTCTTTTCGATAATTTTGGAAAAAGAATAAAGGAATATTACGTTACAATGGAGGAACGAGTACTGCAAACATACAAGCTCAAGGCACAAGGACAAGAATGGTGTTCTTGTAAAATGATACTCGGGAAAAATCCTCTGGCGGCCAAAGGTGTTAAGACGCAGAAGCAAACTGTCACAAGGTTGGTGGATAAGGTATGAAAATGTGGTTGATAGAACACACAATGGTAACGTCCTTCTATGCAAGTTTAACGAGCCCAGAGAAGGTAAACTCGGTGGTTTTTCATATTTAGAGAGTCTGAAAAATCATAAAAGGAGACTTCGTTGGGGTACCTTTTTCGACAATAGTCTAGTTGGTTTGAAAAAGGGGTAAACTAGCACCAATTAGACGTCAAATCAAAACCATTTTAACGAGTGTGACAAGGACAAGATCACTCGGCCATTTTTTCACTTTTAAGGAGTCTGAAAAAAGATTAATTATGGACTCCGTCAGGAATATTCTTCTGGACCAATTTAACGAGTGTGAAATAATAAGGTCACTCGGAGATCTTTTCAATTTTAGGGAGTCTGAAAAGAGCATAACTATGGACTCCGTGGGGGTTTCTTTTTCATAAATTTAGTCCCTCAGGTTCGAAAAAGGAATAAAATTATACTTGAGAGTACTCTTATAAAGAATGGGAATTCGGTAGAGTATACCTTTGTTTGTATAGTTGACCATCCGGACCAAAAAAGAGGTAAACTACCGCCGGACAAACCTGAATTCAAATTTCATTTTAACGAGTGTGAAAGGCCACAAGATCGCTCGACAATATTTTCATTTTTAGAGGGTCTGAAAAGGACTTAAAAGGAGACCCGTTATTTTGGGAGTCTTGAGGGTAAGACAAAGAATGAAAAAGAATCAGGCAAATGAGGCTCAAACTCATATTCAGAAAAGACTATACAGACTCCCAAGCCTACAGTGTTTTTAGAAACAACATGGACACCATAATGCAACCAGGACCTACCTAGGGCATCCATGTTCTTGTAAGCTCTACCACCAAGCTATGACACTTCTAAAGAAAATATGATGGTTTTGTGTCACAACCTGATGGGATCGATCCTATAGCAGAGGAAAAAGACAACGAGGTACAAAAGTCAGGGTTGTAACCTAACCTATATGCTCAAGTTGATTTTCAAATATTTTTATGGACCGTCAATATTTTCTCAAAACTCAAAAAAAATGTCCCAATACCCGATCAAATCCCTCCCATATAACTCCTGAATCACTCTAAATGGTTTTTGGTATAAATAAACTGTTAAGGGAGGCCAAAAAAGTGACAAAAAGAGGCCAAAAAGTCTATAAATAGAAGTTGGTAGCTCATTATCACCATTGTTGATTTGGAAATTGACTCTGGAGCCAAAAGACCCCCTTTGCCAAAAACAGTGATTCCGGGAGCTACAGTGGACGAAATGAACTTTTGCTTGGACCAAGTAAGTACAAACTCCCTTATCTAGCTATTCAATACTTCACTTTCATTTTTTAGCTTATATTTTGGGTGGGCGTCGACCTTAAAAAGGTCAGCCCTAGGTACACGTGGGTTGTCTCTGGACAGGCCGTGTGTACACGCGACTGTCACCTCTACAACCTGCGTGTACCCCCCTTTTGTAATGAAAAATCAAACTAAAAGCAAGTATTGACCCTCCTTTACCTTGTTGTGTTGGCAAGATGTATGTCCAGTGGAGGGAAAGGGAGCATGAGGCAATCAGTGAGTTGGTTGCAGCAGATTCGAATGTTGTGGCCGTGTTAATGCAATGCGGTTTACTCGAATTCTTTTTATGTCCATTTATGTGCACACAACCAAGAATACTGAATGCCTTGATTGACTATTGGCACCCTAAAGCAGAGGCATTTATGCTAAAGTGGCAATCACTGGTGCCCACCACCAAAGATATCTACTTTTCGACTGGCCTCTCAAGGAGAGGGGAACCAGTCAACTTCTGGATGTTTCCTGCGGGGCTGAGCAAGATCTCAGAATTGATAGTTGAGGATTGTGAGGCTGGGACTGACCGTGTGGGCTCCTAGGTACCTATTAGTAAGATTACTAGTTTAGCGTTGCAGACTATATTGTCACTGATTGGGTGGATTACCAGCTCAGCAACCTTGCATCAGACGTCTCGCGCACAGATGAACTGTGCCATCTAGTGCATGTGACGTAGGCGCGAGCTTCCTACAAACTCCAACACCCACTCACATGATCGTTTAAAAATCCCCTTCAGCTGAGCCGAAGTGGCTCCTTGGATTCCCTCAGGAATCTCTTTGAAAATCTCACCCATAGGTCTTTTCTTTCCCTGTCTTGGCCTTCTGCACCCGGACCGTGCACAAATTCCCCACAGGAATATGAATATCGGGTTTTGGGGTTTCAAACTTCCTGTTGTTGATAATTCCTATACTCTCGATTCCCCGATCACCGATGAGCTCTCTGCCCAACCTTAGCACCTCCTGGCTATTCCCTGGTCCACACGACCATGCTCATAAGACCGCAGCCTTGTATCTTTCCTTTTGTCGGGGTTTCAGGATTTCTAACGCCAAAATGCATATGCCCTTTGGATCCGCGATCCTCCGATTCCCGACGTGCTCCAACTTCTGCTAGTCCCCTTGGGCTAGTCTTTTGCATCCATTCGACCTCCCTCTATATGACCGTAGCCATACCTCCTCATTGGGGTTTCAGACTTTCCAATGTCCAAATACACATGTCCTCTGGACTCGCGATTCTATGAATCCCGATACGCTATGACTTCAGCTAGCCCTCTTGGCTCATCTCTTGGTCCACGTGACCACTACCCCATGACCGTAGTCAAACCTCTCGTCAGGGTTTCGAGATTTTCAATGCCCAAATACATTTTCTCCCGGGATTCCCGATCCTTTGAATCCCGACAAGCTGACAGTTGGCCCCCACTCGACGAAGCTTTTTTCCTTCTCTAGTATGTTGACAGTTAGCTCCCACGCGATGGCTCCTTCCTTCTTTTGGGGTTTTGGGGTTCACGATTTCGAAATGAAAATATTTCATGTCTATGGAATCCCCGATATGTCGATCCCCGAGTTTCTTCGAATCTGCGACACGTGTCCCAAATGGATGGACGGTCCATATTAAGCCTTGAACTTCACCGAATGCCAAATCAAAAAACACTTACCTGTGTGGGTCCCGATGGCCAAAACGCCGATCAATGACTTTCTGTCAGGCCTTTCCCCGATGGCTCCGATCGCTGCCACGTGTCCTCCTTTGATGGACGGTCTCGATTTCTCCAGGATTTCGGTACTTTTGATGTTTTGATTCTTTCGACCTCAAGAAATCTGATTTCCCGATGCCGAATATTGCGATGGCTAAACCTTTTGCAGCTCCTATCCAATCTGATGACTGACAGGAAATTTGCCCAGATCTGACAACTCAGCTCATTTCTCCTCGACGCTGACTCCAGAGGCTAAACTCTGCGTTCCTTCACCCGATCCAACGACTGATGGGTATCTATGGGAGAATCCAACGGTCCCCCAATCTCCTGGGCTTGCATCTTGGAAACCCAGTCGTAACCTCCTCTCTTCTCGCCAAATCTGACGGATGACGGGATTTTTCTCTTAGATCTGACGATGCAGATCATTTCTTCCCGTGCGCTTCTCCTATGCACCTCCCTAGACGTGAAAACCAACGGTCCAGATATCTTTCTCCAACCAATCTGATGGTTGTTGTTTCTCCCTCCTGAGCTTTGGTACTTTCATCCCAATCTTGGGAGAATCTCCAGATCTCAAGGGCCTCAACCTTTGTCTTCTTTTCTCCTCTGCGAACTCCTTGACTCTGAGTTCCACTGCGTGCATAGAAACGTTGTCCCTCTTGAGCTTTGGTAACTTTGAACCCATCAAAGGATTCTGAAACTCCTGCACTCCTTGCAGTTACGATTCCGTGTGTAAAAGCACTCATCCTCCAGAGATTATCCTTTATTCCAAATCCTTGAAGGATTCTTGGACTTCTGCGTCTCTGCAGAGTCTTCACATGCACACTCGGTGCTGTCTCTCCTGAGCTTCTCAACCACTCAGACCCCTAAGGGATTTTGTCTTTCTTTCTTGTCCTGCAGAAGGAGACTATAATTTCCCCTCCTGGCTTCCTGCTCAAGCAACCTTTTGTTGAGTCTTTCTGGGTGTTCAACAACCCAGTGAAGATCCTTAAGTGGATACTTCCTCCAGCTCCAAAACTCAAAGAGTTCTCTTCTTCTTGTGCCTACCTGCGCACAGTCTCAATGCCCACCTGGCAGAGTTTCCCTTCAACAGAACATTCATCAGTTCTGTCTCTTTCGTGCACTCCTTGCAATGGCTCAATGCCCACCTGGCAGAGCTTCACAGAATCCTAAATGATTCTGGCTTCTGTCTGAACTCACAATAGGGTTCCTTCAACTGCACCTTGTGCCTGTGATCAATGCCCACCTGGCAGAGCCTTTACAGAATCCACAGCAGAAATATCTCTGCAACTGTGTCTCTCATACACAGCCTTGCCTCCAAGGTGTTCAACAACCTTGAGGTCTTCTCCTAAGTTGTTGACTTCAGTTCTCGTGCCTCAGCATGGCTTTGTATGAACCCGTAGTGTTCAGAAGTGCATCCTCTGTCCATGGCTCTCAGAACCCACAACGTTATGTCACACCCTCTTGTTGTGAAGCCTCAAAGACCTTCACCTGAAATCAAACACACTCCTGCACATGCACAACTACAGTATACATCTACAGCATAAAAGGAACACTCACACACATTCATTCAACATAGAAATGCAGGAAAAACTGCTCTATTATATTAAAATGGAAAATGCATGAAATTATAAGGTGTTCTTGAGCTCTCTCCAGCTCTCCTTCTACCACTACAACTTCTTCCCCCTACTACAACTTACTTACCAAATGAGATATGAAAAAATCTCTTCTACCTGAGGGGGCTCTTAGAGCGCTTCCCTCCAACCTACCTACCCTATTCAATTACATTAAATGGGTTGTCTAGTCCAGAATCAGATCTAGATCTCATCCATACAAACATTTAAGGCCAATCTTATCTACATCCTACACAAAGGCACGACTTACCATCTCAACAGCTTAAACATTTAAATTACATTGAATTCCGATTTAAATGAGGCTGCGTGTAGCTCACCCATTTCGGAACTCTGGGTTCTACTCGCTCTCTGATACCAATTTGTAAACACCATTTGTACCAAATTCTCAGACATATATCATATATCTAATGCATTTAAACAAATGCACACATTTAACTCAGAGTAAAACATATCATTACTGCTATAATTAAACAATCCATAGCATTCCATATTAATTCGTGTAAACAATGAAAAACATGATAGCATTTACAGTAGAGACATGATAAAATGTGATAAAACATAGTTAGACACTTATCTTGTAACAATGGTGGGATACACCAACCAAATGCAGGCCTTCCAAAAACCTCCCAGCCTTATACCACACTACTCATCAACTCATCGGTGGGTCACCCCTGAGCTGGGACTAAGCTGCACCCCAAGGCAAGGAATCTAGGCTCAGGCTGAGATTATAGGGAAAATAGTCACACACAACCACAAGGATGGAATTCTCACCCAGGAATCTCCTGCTCTCACTGCCCATAGACCCTCACTCCCCACATGCCTATTCCACCCCAGGAGAATGCACCTTCTCTGTCACCTGGACAGTCCTTCGGCTGCCAATCTCCCTTACCTTGGGTTACAGGAATAGACCGGACCGAATGTCTCTGGGCTTTATGGCAGCTACAGGGTTCCTTGCAGGAGTTCTCTCTTTCCCCTGCACACTCTCTCACTTGGAGGGAGTCGCTCACAGGACAACAAGCCTCACGCAGTCTAGTACTGTGTAGTCTCAACAATCCCACAGGAAAACAAACACAGGCTTTCCAAAAATTGGATTCGACAATCACAGGATGGCTTCATAGTCATGGCTTCGAAACAGGGAATGCTCGCATAGGCTCGCTCGACTTTCTCGAACAAGAAAGAATCTACCCCGAAATCAACACAGGCTTCTCGTAGGCTAGGCTAACACGCATGGGATTTCTCAGAATCAGACACAGACATTCGAGTGACAACGTCTCATGAAGGTTCTCTACAGGAGTCGAGTTAGTCATACTTCTCAGAGCTCCGTACGTTTTCATACCATCCGATGGAATGGGAATGGAACCTTCTCACGTCTCACCCTAGTCGTTTTATTCGCATGCACCAGGGTTGACACTTGTCACCCATGGAACTGCATGCGTTCCACCAACACACGTTCCTCCCACCACTTGGGAATTCACGTTTCCTTCCAAAAGGACTTAGGATAAAAACATATGATGCACATATCCTTTGGAATAATATTAAAATATTATTCCCAGGCTTAAGCACCCCCTAGGCTTATCCCCTAGGCTCAACACTTAGCCCCTTTCCCACCTTTTAGCCCCTAATTCCTTGCCCACTCTGTGGATGCTAAGTCCCCCTTCACTCATTTATCGTGGTCAGTCTGCACCTGGTGGTGTTTATATTTTATTAAGTGTTCTGCATGATCACATATACAACAATAGGCTCCTGGCCTTCAATACTCAGGCTCCCTGGCCTAACAACCCATAAGCCTCCAGCTTATGAAAACTTGGCTCACCAGCCTATAAAACATAATTACAATTCCTTTCCAAACATGGTTTACAATGGGGCTTGGCCTTGGGGAGACTACAATCCCCCTCCCCTTATTTTTGCACTATCCTCAGTGCAACTTACACTGTCTTTGCAAGCCTTTCAAAATTTTCAAAAAGATGCGGGTATTGTGCCTACATAACCTCTTCATACTCCCATGTCGCATCCTCAGGACTGTACCAGGTCCACTGGACCGTTACAAGCTCTATAACTCGATTCCAGAGCTATTTTCTTTTCCTCTCCAATATGCGTACAACATGCACTTGCAAGACACCTTCTGGTTCCACCTGGATCACAGTCCAATCAATAATATGACTAGCATCAGGTGGATATTTCTTAAGAAGTGAAACATGAAACACATTATGTGCAGTCATAGATGCATGTAATGCAATCATGTATGCAACCGTCCCAATTCTTTCCAGGATCTCAAATGGCCCACAAAATCTTCCTGCCAACTTGGCGCAACTTCCTAGACTCAGGGAACTCCTGTTAGTTTTCACTTTCAGGAAAACATGGTCACCCACTTTGAATTCTCTATGTGTTCTGTTACTATCAACGTAACTTTTCGGCCTGTCTTGGGCATCTTTTAGATTATGTTTAATTTTTATCATTTGATCTTCCATCTCTTTGAGAAGTTCAGGCCCAACTACTACTCTGTCAGCTGGATTATCCCATCTCACTAGAGTCTTACACTTTCTTCCATAAAGCACTTCGAATGGGCTCATCTTCAAGGATGCATGATACCCATTATTGTAGGCGAATTCTACCAAATGCA
>SNQJ01S0004044.1:130149-143692 GCA_010110895.2 Picea sitchensis | reverse complement strand
AGTGTCTTGGAGTTATTAAAGACCTGGTTGTAACCTTGTTTCAACTGCCTATGAAAAGTGTGGTGATGGATGTCATAGTAGCCGATGTTCCCCCCAAGTTCGGTATGTTGTTATCAAGATCTTGGATAAAAATACTGGGGGGGACCTTGCATATGGACCTCACATATGCTACTATCCCAGTGTTCGGAGGAGAGCATAGAAGACTGTACAGGGAAGCTCAATTGGCCTATATAATCAGTGATGAAGCCAACCCCACCAACCATCCCATTTTTTCCTTATACAATGATTTAGGCTCTAGTTTACTGCAACTCACCCATGCCCCAGAGCCACCTCTGAGACTCAGAAAACAACCTATTGTTTCCCCTGAAGTTCCTCTCTCCATCACCCCAATCTGGATTTTTTTTTTTGATGGAGCCTGTTCCCGAGAAGGCGCTAGAGATGGATTAGTTTTTGTGTCGCCTGCTCAGGAAACCATATCTATGCCATACAAATTAGAATTTGAAGCTACCAACAATGTGGCAGAGTATGAGGCTCTTTTTCTGGGACTAAGGGATGCGAGGGAAATGGGAATTCAGGAAGTAGCAGTGTTTGGTGATGCAGAGTTGGTGGTTCAGCAGGTCAAGAACTCTTATCAAGCTAAGCATCCTCGACTCAGGAGTTACAGGAATGAGGTATGGGAACTTGTTGACAGTTTCCTCTCGGCATTTAATATTTCTTTCATCCCAAGAGAGGAGAACACCTTGGCAGATTCCTTGGCTGCATTGGCTAGCAATTTCAAAATACCTCTGCCACCCAAATTCAGATCTGATGTAGAGGTAAAATACCGACCCTCCATACCTGACAACATCAAACATTGGAAGGTATTTGAGGACGATTTGGAGGTCAAGAGATTCTTGGAGACTGTTGAGGAATTTTTAGAAATGCACATAGATCAAGATGTTGTCTCAGAGGAAGAGCCTGATGGGGGTAATCTTATGAATAAGATTGCAGGGCGTGACATTATACAGTTGCCCAACAACCATATTCCTAGGGGACTCATTCCTTTAGAGAGTCTTTTTTATAGTAACGATGTGTCGGTCAAAGGAAAGATCTCGGAGGAGGACACTGATACTATTCAGTGCAATATTGGAACCGAAAGTGAGCCCAAGTATGTCAAATTGTCAAAAGGTCTGACAGAGGAACAGAGGTCCGAATATAGCACACTTTTAAGGAAATTTTCTGATGTGTTTTCCTGGACCTACGAAGACCTCAAAACCTACGACACCTCAGTCATAGAGCATAAAATTCCATTAAAAGAGGAGGCAAATCCATTCAGGCAGAAACTGAGACAGATCAATCCCATGCTGTTGCCTATCATGGAGAGAGAAGTGAAGAAGTTGCTTCAAGCTCAGATCATCGTTCCACTGAGATATTCAGAATGGGTGGCAAATTTGGTGCTAGTAAGGAAAAAGAATGGAGAGATCAGGCTCTATGTAGATTTCATAAACCTGAACAGAAGCTCGCGAAAAGATAACTACCCCTTGCCAAAGATGGAACATATACTGCAGAGGGTGACAGGAGCTTCCAAGATGTCCATGATTGATGGTTTCTCTGGATACAATCAGGTCTCTGTTCTGCCTGAAGATAGGGAAAAGACAACATTCACCACTCTGTGGGGTACATTCATGTATGCCAAGATGCCATTTGGACTAATGAATGCGGGGGCGACTTTCCAGCGTGCCATGGACATAGATTTTGTTGGGGAAAGGGACAAGTTTGTGGTCGTTTATCTGGACAACATCACAGTATTTTCAAAATCTGATGTAGAACACCGTCGTCATCTCAGGAAAGTTTTCTTGAAATGCAGAAAGTTTGGCATTTCACAAAACCCAAAGAAATCCTTATTTGCCATGCAGGAGGGAAAATTGCTAGGCCACATAGTATCATCAGAAGGATTCAGGATTGACCCCAACAGAGTTGAAGCGATACAAGCCTTGTCAATCCATAGGTCCAAAAAGGAGGTCCAATCTTTCCTCGATAAAATTAATTTTATAAGGAGGTTTGTGCCTAACTTTGCTGAGGAGGTAAAGCTCATAAAAACCATGTTAAAGAAAGAGAATGAAGTAAGGTGGACCCCTCAATCGCGGCATTATTTTGAACAAATCAAGAAATCCTTGACTGAAGCTCATGTGCTTATCAGTCCTGACTACTCGAAGGATTTCCTTATTTTCTCCTTTGCCTCACCTGACACACTAGCTTCCATTCTATTACAAACAAATGACACTAGGCTAGAGCAGCCTGTTGCTTATTTCAGTCGAACATTGAGGGATGTCGAAGTCAGGTATGACACTATGGAGAAGCAAGCTTATGCTCTAGTGAAAGCTCTCAAAGCCTTCAGAACCTACATCCTGCAGTCAAAAATCATCGCCTACGTCCCCTCAGCAACTGTTAAAGATATTCTTATTCAGCCTGACATAGACGTGAGAAGGAGCAAATCGATAGCCAAAATCCTGGAGTTCGACCTGGAAATAAGGCCCACCAAATTGATCAAAGGGCAAGGTTTAGCCAAGCTGCTGGCTAAAGCAAATTGCCAAGCTCTGGGAATAAGTTTCATCAATGAATTCTCAGGTATTTAGCAGGATCGACTATCTAACATAGATCATCAAAAGGAACCCCCATTGGCTCAATGTCCTTGGTATAAGGATGTCATATACTTTTTGCAGGAGCTGCGACCTCCAGATGGCCTGCAAAAAGGCAAAGCAAGATCTCTAAAGCTCAAAGAAGTCAGGTACTGCCTAATCGATCAAGTGTTATATTGGAAAGACCCCCTGGGAGTGCTTCTAAAATGCTTAAGTCCACCAGAGGCCGAGATGATCATGGCTGAATTTCACAGCATCCTATGTGGAGGGCACCATTTCTGGAGAGCCACAGCCCACAAAATCCTCAAAGCTGGGTACTACTGGCCTACCGTGTTCACTGATGTCTGCAAAGGGGTTAGAGCCTACATCAAATGTCAAAAATTTGCAGGAAAGCAGCAGCTCAGGTCTCTGCCGTTAAATCCGGTAGTGGTTTCAGGGCCTTTTCAACAGTGGGGCCTAGATTTCATTGGAGAAATTCACCCTCCCTCCAGTGGGAAGCATAAGTGGATCCTGACTGCTACAGATTTCTTTACCAAATGGATTGAAGCTATTCCCACCAGGAGTGCTTCCCACAAGGTAATCATTGGATTCTTGGAGGATCTCATCACAAGGTTCGACTACCAAAATAAGATTGTCATTGATAATGTAGCCGCTTTCAGGTCTGAGACATTAGCCAAGTTTTGTGAGCAGTTCAGGATTAAGCTGATTCACTCCACCCCATATTATCCGCAGGGCAATGGTTTAGCAGAGTCCTCCAAAAAAAGTTTAATAAGAATCATCAAAAGATTGTTGGAAGACAATCAAAGGGCTTGGAACTTGAAGCTTAAATTCGCCCTATGGGCTGATCGGGTGAATACAAAGAGAGCTACAGGTCTGTCCCCTTTCCAGTTAGTCTACGGAACCAAAGCTATTTTCCCTTCTCATCTAGCCATCCTTGTAGCGAAATTCCTCCAAGACTACCAGGAGGAGCCTGATGACATGATCAAAAGGATTCATCAGCTAGTAGAGGTCCAGCAGGCTAGGGAGCAGACAGTGGACAGGATTCAGGACCATCAACAGAACATCAAGCAAATCTTTGATAAGAAGGCCAAGAAGGAGCGGTTCCAGGTAGGAGACCTGGTGCTGAAATGGGATGCTCCTAAACAAGATAAGGGAAAACACAACAAATTTGAAGCCCTGTGGATCGGGCCTTTCAAGATCTCCGAGGTTTTCTCAAACAACACATACAGGTTGTGAGATTTGGGAGGTGAAGAAGTTTTCAGCAGCCCAGTGAATGGAAATTTCCTGAAAAGATGTTTTGTTTGAGTCTCAGATGACTCTTTCCTTTGTAAATATTGTCCTTTTGTTTCTTAGTTCATTTTCATTTTTATTTTTGCGGCCTAATAATGACTCTATAGCCCAACAGAAAGGCGACTGGAACTACAGAAGGAGTTCTTAGAGCATCGCAGGGACGACTCTATCCCCAATGGAGCCTGATGTTAGCTATTATTCTTGTCACGGAGCCGAGAAGTGTGCGGGTCTGTAAGTTGCACAAAATGCTCGAGCGCAGCTCGGGAGAATTCTTGTTTTCCAGGTAACATATCAAGCGAGCGTGCAAAGTCTTTCCATCGGCAGCCGATATTTCGAAGCATATCAACGGTTATCGGGATCTCGGAGTTGCCAATTTATTCAACATTTAGCAGGAGAGAAGTCTCCTCTGATTGGAAGCTGAACATAGGTTGTTCGATACAATGGCGCGTGTCGCAAGAGATGGCCATCTCGGAGATTCGCCCGTCGCGACTCCAACATGCAAGGAACAGTCTCGTTATTTCGCGAGACGCGAAGTGCCGAGAGCATCCGGGAACTCAGGCCCACAAAAGTGCTGAGAAGATCAGAGTCGTACGCTAGCTGAGACACGTGGCGAGAGATCCCACAGAGTTGGGGATCGGAGAACTGAAAGTCCCACGCACATGGCAGCAGGAATCCCGATATCCCGATACCCGATTTCCTGATATCGGGAGCAACTTTCAATAGTGGAAAACAGGTGGCAGGCTTTACACCAAGGAGTTTACAGTCGACAATTCAACGGCCATGAGCCATCAGTTTTCGGGGAATCTCAAGTTTAGTGGACACAAACATCATGTCATCAAGAACTCCGAAATCCCGATGGAAATTTTGACCATGGTAACACAGGGACAGGTCATATGGACTATGATCTAGCTAGTAGGGGCTAGTTCCCAAGAGAAGGAGCTCATCGCACATCGGGATATCGGGGATCCCGGAGGCAAGGAACTCGCGCACTTCAAACTCGCAAATCCCGAATCCCTGAAAAACTTGAAGCCTCATCGCATACATCCGCCATCTGTCCCTCGCCGCCACGTCTTCTCCACGTGTCATGCCAGGCATGGTTTCTCCGGCCCCTGAGTTCTTCCACCTAGCTCGTACACTTCAAAACCCATGAATGCTACCACGTGCATTTTCCCTATCATTTTCCCTCTGCCATTCGGTCGCGTGGCCTCCTCTCTACCCCTACCCAGTCACCATCCATTCGCCTCCTCATAATCAAGACCTCCAGTCATCCCGAGCACCTCTATGTCCTGTAGGCGCAGAATCAATCCGAGGCCTTTCCGATCCCAATGAGACATTTATTGCAGCGGTTGATGGTGGTTGGACATCGCTTCCACCATAAATGGAAAGTCTAGAAAGGACTATAGGCTTGTCCATTCATTCACAGGTACTTTGGGGAAAGATCGCGTCTGACTGAAGTTCACAAACGTCCAGAGACTGCATGCGCAGTAAATATGAAGATGTAACGTCTTCAATGCGATGTCTCGATTTAGCTTCCAATGTTTTTGTTCCAAATATATGTAGGCATTTCTGCCATTTTGGGGGGGGATCGATGGTTGAGCAGAGCTCCCGGTTGTAAAGTTTTAATAAATCATTGTTGTTCTGGTTATGTACGAGCTTTGGAGACTTCTTTCCTTATGAATGCCAGTTTCTTTCATGTCTTTGTTATACTGTGTTAGAGCAGCTTAGAATTGGAGGATCCAGTCGAGCTGTAGCTATTATAGGACGATGTTGTAATGGATCACTGTAATAGTTATGGAGCCTTTAATCAGTCCCTGTGATTTCCTTAACGCTGAATAACTTGGAATTGGAGGATCCAGTCAAGTCCCCTTTCAGTTTCTTGAAGCCCTGAACCAGGAGGATCCTGTTTTCAGAGTTTTTCCTCTACAAACTACTGCAAGCCTGATGCCCAGAGTTGTTTGTTCATCTTCTCCTAAGTCTTCCACCTGCTCATATTTTAATCAATCCACTGGCTAAAGTTAGGATTCCAGACCTCCTCTGTTCTTTATGTACCAGACTTAGTCCCTGAGTTAGAGTGATACCTCCTAGAGCCATTATCTCCATTTGATCACCCTTTATAAACAAATTGTGACATAAAATTGATGGGCATTGGGCTCTGAACCTGCAAGCAATCCAGTAGTGACTTCTGACGCTAACACCACCAACCAAATGCAGGCCTTCCATGAACCTCCTAGCCTTAGACCGCACTTCTCATCAACTCAGCGGTGGGTCACCCCCGAGCTGGGACTAACCTCCACCCCAAGGCAAGGAATCTAGGCTCAGGCTGAGGCTATAGGGAAAACAGTCACACAGAACCACTAGGACAGAATGCTCCCCCAGGAATCTCCCACGCTCACTACCCACAGACCCTCATTCCCCACATGCCTGTTCCACCCCAGGAGAATGCACCTTCTCTGTCACCTGGATAGTCCTTCGGCTGCCAATCTCCCTTACCTTGGGTTACAGGAACAGACCGGACCGGATGTCTCTGGGCTCTATGGCAGCTACATGGTTCCTTCTAGGAGTTCTCTCCTTCCCCTGCACACTCTCTGACCTGGAGGGATTCGCTCACAAGCCAACAAGCCTCACACAGTCCATTATTGCGTAGTCTCAACAATCCCATGGGAAAACAAACATAGGCTTTCCAAAAACTTGATTCGACAATCACGGGATGGCTTCATAGTCATAGATTCAGAACAGGGAATGCTCGCATAGGCTCGCTCAACTTTCCCCAACAAGAAATACTCTTCCCCAAAATCAACACAGGATTCTCGTAGGCTGGGGTTACACACACAGGATTTCTCAGAATCAGACATAGACATTCGAGTCACAGGCTCTCATGAAAGTTTTCTACAGGAGTCGGGTTAGTCATATTGCTCAGAGCTCCGTACGCATTCAGAACATCTGGTGGAATGGGAATGGAACCTTCTCATGGCTCACCTTGGCCATTTTATTTGGATGCACCAGGGTTGACACTTGTCACCCATGGAACTGCATGCGTTCCACTAGCACACGTTCCTCCCACCACTTGGGAATTCACGTGTCCGTCCAAAAGGACTTAGGATAAAAACATATGATGCACATATCCTTTGGAATAATATTAAAATATTATTCCCAGTCTTAAGCCCCCTCTAGGCTTAGCCCCTAGGCTCAACACTTATCCCCTTTCCCACCTTCCAACCCCTAATTCCTTGCCCACTCTGTGGATGCTCAGTCTCCCTTCACTCATTCATCGTGGTCGGTCTGCACCTGGTGGTGTTTATATTTTATTAAGTGTTCTACATGATTACATATACAACAACAGGCTCCTGGCCTTCAATACTCAGGATCCCTGGCCTAACAACACATAAGCCTCCAGCTTATGAAAACTTGGCTCACTAGCCTATAAAACATAATTACAATTCCTTTCCAAACATGGTTTACAATGGGGCTCGGCCTTGGGGACACTACACTGTGCCTCTCTCTTAGTGTGTGATTTGAATTCTTTGGCGTGGATGGCTGGCTGACATGGAGAGATGCTACTACATCAAACTCCTCAGCTACAAAATCATGAGCTCCTACTCATGAGCTTCCCCTCTCAGCTGTTGGAAATCCTCCTAGATCCCAAACAAATATCTGGATCTTCCCATCTACTCCATTCTGTTGTTGTTGCTGCTTTTGCTACGCTGCTGCTACTGCTTCTTTTCTGCCCAACCTCTCATCGCTGACAGTCTCTGCTAACCTCAACATCATCCTTCTGATCTCTTCTATCACCTCATCCAACTGCTCCAGTGGATGGCTCTGTTTTTGCAGTCTCCTCAGCTGCAAAAATTTTTGGCACATGAGCAGATCACGATGATCTCCCATGCCATCTTCTTCATCTTCATCTGTGGTCTCAAGTTGCAACTCTGTTGCAGACTTCAGCTCTGCAGTCCCCCTTTGACTGACTTGTTGTTCAGTCACCTTCCCCGATAGCTCAACTTCTGTCAGTTCTCTTGTTGGCCCTGGATTGTTCAGCCAATCCTCCAACATCTCTAGCTGCATCTCCCATGGAGTGATAACTTTATCTTCTGTTTTCAGCTTCAGTGCTGCAACTTCCTTCTTTTTAGCTCCCTGGACGAAATTATTGAACCATTCCTCATAATGCTCATTCTCCTCTTCATCTGCTTCTGCTTGTGCTTGGGCGGTCTCAAACACCTGCTCCAATTCCTCCCTTTCAGTCTCAACCGACTGTTCTTCTGTTGTTGCTGCACCATTTGCAACACAGACTTTTGCCTCCTCCGGGCTAAGTGGTAGGAATACTCCAATTTCCCCAATCATCAGAATATCCTTCAGATCCTCCTTGTCCTTTGTCAGCTGCACCTACTGATCTAAATCCATCTCTGAATTTATGAGACCCTCAGACAGTCTCATCTACTCGGTCAACTCCTCGGGCTGATCCAAATTCACCTGCTCATCCTAGCCCACCTGGCAATATGGGATGCCTCTAGTATTCTCTTGGAAAATTATGAGATCAACCGATCCCATCTTCATCAGCAACCCTTGCTGAATTGAACTCACCTTCGAGTCCATGATACTTTTAGATAGTCTCAAACTTTCATCTCTGCCCACCTGGGAATCCGAGATGCTTTCGCTGCTCTCTTGGCATTCTTTGAGTTCCCACAGTGACCTCATATCATTGCCCAGCTGGCAATGCAAAATTCCTCGGTTGTCCTCATGACAGTCTCTGAGATCCCGCATCGATCTCATCTCATTGCCCACTTGGCAATCTGTAATTTCTTCTCTTCCCTCCTGGTAGTGCTTGAGATCCTCAACTGATCCCACTTCATCCTCTACACTGAGAAATTTTCCAGTCTCTGGTTCACATACCTGAACCATCTTCTGCTCTGTGGCCTTGAGGTTTTTAGCATACCTCAACCATCTCTTTAATAGCCAGCATTTCCCTCTGACCATCAACTCCTTGAGTGGCCATTTTTATTTTGCCCTCTTCATGGGCAATTCATGCATCCATCTCAACCTCCTATCCTACCGCATCTACAGTTCGAGCTTCTCTATTTCTGCCTTTAATTCATAAAGCTCTTTATCTATTTCTTTATCCATCTCTGCAAGTTTTTCTGCCTTTCTTTTCTTCTTCCCAACATGCCTATGGTCTTCAGTAACCATGGTGCTGTCTTTGCCTTCTTTCCTAGCAAACCTGTTGTCACTCTGCATCCCGAGTATTTCCAGCTTCATCCTACAGTCTCCTTGACTGCCTTCTTGATTGCTGCCTACCTGCAAACAATCCTTACAGAGTCCTTAGCGACTCTGTCTTCTTTCACCTGAAATATACATATGAATAACCTGCTCTGATACCACCTGACATGTATCAGAGTACTCTCTTATCTCTTCCTGCCTCTTCCTGCCTGAAATATACAGACAAGAAACAAAGCTCTAATACCACTTGATGTGTATCAGAGTGCCTTCCTTCTGTGTCTTCTCTAGCCTTCTCCCTCTGCTTGAAATATACAAAGAGAGTTAAGGCTCTGATACCACTTGACGCAGGCGCGAGCTTCCTACAAACTCCAACACCCGCTCATAGGATCATTCAAAAATCCCTTTCAGCTGAGCCGAAGCGGCTCCTTGGATTCCCTCGAGAATCTCTGTGCAAATCTGACCCACAGGTCTTCTCTTTCCCTGTCTCGGCCTTTTGCACCTGGACCATGCACAAATTCCCCACAGGAATCTGAATATCGGGTTTTGGGGTTTCAGACTTCGTGCTATTGAGAATTCCTGTACTCTCGATTCCCCGATCACCAATGAGCTCTCTACCCGTCCTTAGCACCTCCTGGCTATGCCCTGGTCCACATGATCGTGCTCATAATACCGCAGCCTTGTATCTTTCCTTTCATCGGGGTTTCAGGATTTCTAACGCCAAAATGCATATGGCCTTTGGATCCGTGATTCTCTAATTCCCGACGCACTCCAACTTCTGCTAGTCTCCTTAGGCTAGTATTTTGGGTCCATACGACCTCCCTCTATATGACCATAGCCATACCTCCTCATCGGGGTTTCGGACTTTCCAATGTCCAAATGCACATGTCCTCTGGACTCACGATTCTCTGAATCCCGATACGCTATGACTTCAGCTAGCCCTCCTGGCTCAGCTCCTGGTCCACGTGACCACTACCCCGTGACCATAGTCAAACCTCTTGTTGGGGTTTCGGGGTTTTCAATGCCCAAATACATTTTCTCCCAGGATTCCCGATCCTCCAAATCCCGATAGGCTAACAGCTGGCCCCCACTCGACGAATATTTTTTCCTTCTCTGGTATGCTAACAGCTGGCTCCCACATGATGGCTCCTTCCTTCTTTCAGGGTTTCGGGGTTCACAATTTCGGAATGCAAAGATTTCATGTCTATGGAATCCACGATATGGCGATCCCTGACTTTCTTCGGATCTCTAACACGTGTCCCAAATGGATGGATGGTCCAGATTAAACCTCGGACTTTTCCAAATGCCAAATCAAAAAACACTTACCTGTGTGAGTCTCGATGGCCAAAATGCTGATCAATGACTTTCTATCGGGCCTTTCCCCGATGGCTCCGATCGCTGCCACGCGTCCTCTTCTAATGGACGGTCCTGATTTCTCTGGGATTTCAGGCCTTTGATGTCCTGATTCTTTTGACCTCAGGAACTCCGATTTCCTGATGCCGAATATCCCGATGGCTAAACCTCCTGCAGCTCCTATCCAATCTGACGGTTGACGGGAAATTGGCCTAGATCTAAGGACTCAGATCATTTCTCCTCGATGCTGACTCCAAAGGCTAAACTCTGCATTCCTTCACTCAATCCAACGACTGACGGGTATCTATCTGAGTATCCAACAGTCCCCCAATATCCTAGCCTTGCATATTGGAAACCCAATCGTAACCTCCTCCCTTCTGGCCAAATCTGACAGCTGACGGGATTTTTCACTCAGATCTGACGGTGCAGATTGTTTTTTCCCGTGCACTTCTCCTATGCGCCTCCCTAGATGTGAAAACCAACGGTCCATATCTCTTTCTCCAACCGATATGACGGCTGTTGTTGCTCCCTCTTGAGATTTGGTACTTTCTTCCAAATCTTGGGAGAATCTCCAGATCTCAAGGGCCTCAACCCTTGTCTTCTTTTCTCCTCTATGAACTCTTTGACTATGAGTTCCGCTGCATGCGTAGAAACATTGTCCCTACTGAGATTTGGGAACTTTGAACCCATCAAAGGATTTTGACGCTCCTACACTCCTTGCAGTTACGATTCCGTGCGTAAAATCACTCGTCCTCCTGAGATTATCCTTTATTCCAAATCCTTGAAGGATTCTTGGACTTCTTCATATCTACAGAGTCTTCACATGCACACTCGGTGTTGTCTCTCCTGAGCTTCTCAACCACTCAGACCCCTAAGGGATTTTGTCTTTCTTTCTTCTCCTATAGAAGTAGACTATAATTTCCCCTTCTGGCTTCTTGCTCAAGCAACCTCTTGCTGAGTCTTTTTGGGTGTTCAACAACACAGTGAATATCCTTCAGTGGATACTTCCTCTAGCTCCAGAACTCAAAGAGTTCTCTTCTTCTTGTGCCTACCTGCACATAGTCTCAATGCCCACCTGGCAAAGTTTCCCTTCCATAGAACGTTCAACAGTTATGTCTCTTTCGTGCACTCCTTGCACTGGCTCAATGCCCACCTGGAAGAGCTTCATAGAATCCTAAATGATTCTGGCTTCTGTCTGAACTCACAACAAAGTTCCTTCAACTACACCTTGTGCCTGTGCTCAATGCCCACCTGGCAAAGCCTTTACAGAATCCACAGCAAAATTCTATTTGCAACTGTGTCTCTAATACACAGCCTTGCCTCCAAGGTGTTCAACAACCTTGAGGTCTTCTCCTGAGTTGTTGACTTCAGTTCCCATGCCTCAACGCACCTTTTTATGAACCCGCAGTATTCAGAAGTGCATCCTCTGTGCACGGCTCTCAGAACCCGCAGCGTTGTGTCACACCCTCCTGGTGTGAAGCCTCAAATACCTTCACCTGAAATCAAACACACTACTGCACATGCACAACTACAGTATACATCTACAGCATAAAAGGAACACTCACAGACATTCATTCAACACATAAATGCAGGAAAAACTGCTCTGTTATATTAAAATGGAAAATTCCTGAAATTACAAGGTGTTCACGAGCTCTCTCCGGCTCTCCTTCTACCACTACAACTTCTTCCCCCTACTACAACTTACTTACCAAATGATATATGAAAAAATATCTTCTACCTGAGGGGACTCTTTGAGTGCTTCCCTCCAACCTACCTACCCAATTCAATTACATTGAATGGGCTGTCTAGTCCAGAATCAGATCTAGATCTCAGCCATACAAACATTTAAGGCTGATCTTATATATAGCCTGCACAAAGGCACGACTTCCCAACTCAACAACTTAAACATTTAAATTACATTGAATTCAGATTTAAATGAGGCTGCGCCTCTCTCTTAGAGTGCAATTTGAATTCACTGGCATGGTTGGTTGGTTTACGTGGAGAGATGCTCTTGCATCAGCATGAATGCACAAATTTTCGACTGGAGTACCACACTACTCGAGTGCATGAAGAGGTAATTGACAGATTGTCGACAGCGGACACAAAGTAACTTCGGGTTCAGGACCATCTTGTGTTCGTTATTTTTTGAGAGAGTTCCCAATTTTAGTCCTTGGGTTGTAGTACGAGGACATCAGGCCTCTTTCCCTGTAGTGTGTAGATAGGCAATATTACTATCGCGATAGTGTGGTGGAAGGACCATTGAGTCCTTCGACGATGATTTCATTGCTTGGCTGTCACAACAGATCCCTGTGATTGAGGACTACCCATATGCAGGGATAGATTTCTCTTGAGATCCTGAAATAACTGTGCCTCCTAGTGAGGAGCGAGGGGAGATGGGTAAGTCTCCACCTTTGTAGTTTTTTTTGTTTTCATATGTAATTTTTATGTCCTTTTGTTATATATATCATTTTTTTTATATGCCAGAGTATTTGACGGATAAACGTTTGTTGCATGCAGTTGTGGGACCTGTGCAACCTGCCAATTATGCGCGGAACAGGCGTCGTCCATGGCCAGAAGCCATGGCTTTTGCCGCTAGGGGAGAAATAGTAGCAGGGAACCTCCCGGCTGGAGAAGCTGAGAGGGTCCTTAGACGAGTTGAGTGGAACTTCACTATGCTCACTCGCACAGTCTCGATGGCAGAGATAGAGGACCTTCCACCATCCATGCAGCCTCATGTAGTGGGGGCACCTCGGACATGGGTCCGATTGTTTAGGCATTTAGCCCGTGTTGTGGATGATTATAACAGGTCCCATAGGACCTAAACCTACTTAGACTTTTTATGTGCCTCGAGCACCTACTTGTACATATTTTTTGAGGGCATAAGCCCGGTGACTCGTTACTATTCCCATTTTTTAGGCACTTGCGTCCATTTATGTACTCTGGTTATTTTATGATGTTTATATATGGTTTTTTATCTTTTTGTGTCTTATAGATTCGGTGTGAAAAAATGTATTTACATGTTTATGTCCATGTTCTTTTATATGTGGGCAAGATGCCAATCTAAAATTTGATTATCT
>SNQJ01S0004044.1:77234-93469 GCA_010110895.2 Picea sitchensis | reverse complement strand
ATATATCAGAGATGCAACCATAAACACAGAGATACAGTAATACATGATTTCTATTAATGAAATAAATGTACAGAGACTATAAAAATACAGAGTGAAAGACTCGTAAGAATGGTGGCAACTTATCTCTGAGAAGAGATGTGACAACTACTCGCAGTCACAAGAAGATGGTTACAATGAGGCTCTGAAGGCCATTTTACAATAAGAAGGAATTAAAAAAACCCTAGACATCCAAAAACCTAACCCTAGGAGATGCAGCACCAAAAGTCATGTGGGCCCCATTTGGGTAAGTGAGTACATCAACTTCTCGAGGTCGTAACTTTTGCGTACGATCTCTGTTTTAGGAATGTGATAGCTTGTTGGAAAGGTATCGTCGAGGATATTAATTTTGGGGTATAAATAATGCTTTTCTTTATTCTATAAAACCTAGATCTTGAAAAACCTTCATTTGGGCCCTCAAAATGGCCCTGAAAGTTAAAACCTGCTAAAAATAGTAAATTGCGAAAATTGCTAGAAAACTATTTTGAGCCATTTGGAAAAGGTGGGTGGCCACCAATATCCACTTGGATCAATTCTTCCCCCTTAGGAAGCAATGGTATCCATTGCGTTGAGTTCCCAAGGGAGAGGGAAAAGTGTTTGTTGAATCAACATCTTGGTGAGTTGCTTGTCTTGCTGGAGACGTCACGTTGCTCAGTTTGTGGAAATCTGTCATGAACCTGTTGAGGTTGAGGTTGTTCAACAAGTCAAGATACATGAAAGGACGATGTGCAGAAGGAATCTTTGCACTTTGCTGCAGCCTTGTTGACCTGCCTCTGTTGGATAGAAGGTGTTTGGGGCAAGGTTGTAGTGGTTGTAGTGTCCTTCTCTTCCCCTTTTGAAAAGAATGTGAAGAAGATGAATTTTGTAGTATGAGATACTACCTTGCACAAATTTTTAGGTGGAACAATAGTTGGAACTACCTCTTTTATTCTGTAGAGATGACCCCCCAAAGTAACAATGACACTATGGGGTCGAGACTCATAAACAACATGGCATTTCCACATATATGGTTGGACCAAGAGAACATCACAGACATCCAGTGGGGCAACATCACATAATACCTCATCCTTGAAGGGTTGGATGTCGTATGTCAATCAACATTGTTGGCTGACACGGAGATGTCATCCTTACCGAAGCCACCCAATGTTGTATGGTTGTGGGTGCGGTGTTGTCGACAATCCCAACTATTTGACGACCTTTGTTGACATGAGATTTTATTGGCTTCCGCTATCGATAAGAAAATGTAGTGGGGTCCCCTTCACCCACATCTGTGAATGAAAAAGGCACCCCCCCTCTTAAGGATCTGTTGGTTCTTCTGGTTGAATTGCTGCGGTCGCGACAATAGCAGTGAGGTCTGTGTCAATGATCTGTCATTTACCAGTATTTTCAAAATCAGATTCTAAATCAGGGTTTGGCTCCTTGTCTTCAATCTCGGCCACTAATGACTATTTTGAGTGACATTCATCGGTGTTGTGCCAGGGATTTTGTGGAAATCACACCATTTTCTAGTGTCCTTCTTTGTCTTCCCGTGACCCTTCTTTTCCTGTGTCTTGGACTGGTTTTCGGGAGACTGTTTCTTAGGGACGTCTTTGTCATACTTTCGTTGTTGCGGATTTGCATACCCAAATTTTGGTTTGTTCTAGTGCTTAAATTTCTGCTCAATTTTAATAGCATATCGATAAGTAGCAGGGAGTGATGAGATGTCCAGAAAATCCATTTCATTCTGGATGTATTTGTGTAGAGCCCCACGATATTTCAGAACCAAATGTCGCTCAGAGTCTTTGAAACCCATCTTGGTGTGCAAGGTATGGAAGGTATTGGTGAACTCCAGAACTTCTTGCCCCCTCTCTTTCCACAGTGTGGTCCATCTCATGTACTGGTCCTTATAGTTGCCAACAGGGTAATACTGTTCCTTTACCGCATCCACAAAAAAATCCCAAGTGGGATCGACCCCATATATTCCAGACTCCTCTGTGGAACTTTTCTCCCACTAAGTTTCCCAACAATGTTTGCATGAGGGAGACATTTAAGGAGTGTGAAGGTGATCTTTAGTTTGTCGGAAAAATTGTGAACAAAGAAATAACCTGTTAGCAGAGTTAACCATTTTTCTATTGCTTCTCCATCAATTTGTCCTTCAAATACACGAATATCAAAATTAACTTGTACCTTGAAAGGAGAGGTGCCTCCAAAGTAACTACTTGATGAATATGTGTCTGATGCTATTGACAGGCATTTAAAGATGTGGAAAAAATTCTCCATCATTTTGTCCCTCTGTCGTGTGAGAGCTTGCTCAAGCAACAGATTAATAGGATCGTTTGCTCCGTTGTTTTTTTTTTCTACCGCCATTGAGGGTTTCTTTGGTGTGCGAGAGTGATTGTCTTCAAGATATACAATCTCGAGACCCAACTTGCTATACTCGGACCTCGTTGGGGACATGCACTAAAAAAATTATCAAGAGCAACCTGCTCTGATACCACTGATCCAGATTATTTTCATCACGAAATGAGAGTGGAGATATAATAAAGAAATGCACAGATATATCGTGTATATCCAATAATATAACATAAATATATTAGAGATGAAACCATAAACACAGCGATACAGTAATACACGATTTCTATTAATGAAAGAAATGTATAGAGACTGTAAAAATACAGAGTGAAAGACTCGCTAGAATGGTGGCATCTTATATCTGAGAAGAGATGTGACAGCTACTCACATTTGCAAGAAGATGGTGACAATGAGGATCTTAAGGCCTTTTTACAATAATTGGGAATTCCAAAAACCCTAGACATCCAAAAACCTAACCCTAGGAGATGAAGTGCCAAAATTCATGTGGGCCCCGTTTGGGTAAGTGTGTACATCAATGTTTTGGGGTCGTAACTTTTGCATACGATCTCCGTTTTAGGCGTGTGATAGCTCGTTGGAAAGGTATCATCGAGGAGGTTCATTTTGAGGTCTAAATAATTCCTTAGACTATTATTAAGAATTCCGGTCTTGAAAAACCTTCATTTGGGCCCTCAAAATGGCCCCGAAAGTTAAAAAGTGCTAAAAATAGTAAATTGTCAAAATTGTCAGAAAATTGTTTTCAGCCATTTCGAAAAGGTTGGTGGCCACTGATATCCACCTGGATCAATTATCCCCCCTTAGGAAGCAATGGTGTCCATCATTGATTTCTCGGGGGAGAGGGAAAAGCGTTTGTTGAATCTGCATCTTGGTGAGCTGCTTGTCTTGCTCGAGACGTCACGCTGCTCAATTTGTTGAAATCTATCATGAACCTGTTGAGGTTGAGGCTATTCAACAAGTCGAGATACATCAGAGGACATTGTGCAGAAGGAATCTCTGCACTTTTCTGCAACCTTGTTGACCTGCCACTATTGGATATGAGGTACGTGGGGCAAGGCTATAGTGGTTGCAGTGTCCTTCTATTGCCCTTTTGAACAGATTGTGAAGAAGATGAATTTTGCAGTATGAGATACTACCTTGCGACATTTCTTAGGTGGAAAAATATTTGAAACTACCTATGGTATTCTATAGAGATGACCCCCCAAAGTAATAATGACACTACGGGGTCAGGACTCATAAACATCATGGCATCTCCACATATATGGTTTCCCAAGAGAACATCACAGACATTCAGTGGCACAAAATCACATAATACCTCATCCTTGAAGGGTTGGATGTCGTATGTCAATCAACACTATTGGCTGACACGAAGATCTCATCCTTGCCGAAGCCACCCTATGTTGTACGGTTGCGGGTGCGATGTTGTCGATAATCCCAACTATTTGATGACCTCCGCTAAGATGAGATTTTTATGGCTTCCGCTATCAACAATAAAATGCAGTGGGGTCCCCTTCACCCACATCTATGAATGAAAAAGGTGCTCCCCCTCTTTAGGATTTGTTGGTTCTTCTGGTTGAATTGTTGTGGTCGCGACAATAGCAGTGGGGTCTACTTTAATGATCTGTCTTTTACCAGTATTTTTAGAATCAGATTTAGAATCAGGGTTTGGTTCGACATTCATCACTGTTGTACCAGGGGATTTTGTGGAAATCACACCATTTTTCGATGTATTTTGTCTTCCCGTGACTCTTCTTTTCCTATGTCTTGGACTGGTTTTCGGGAGACTGTTTGTTAGGGACTTCTTTTTCATACTTTGGTTGTTGTGGATTTGTAGACCCGAATTTCTGTTTGTTATGGTTCTTATATTTCTGCTCAATTTTAACAGCATATCAATAAGCAACACTGAGTGATGAGATGTCCAGAAAATCCATTTCATTCTGGATGTATCTGTTTAGAGCCCAACTGTATTTCAGAACCAAATGTCGCTCGGAGTCTTTGATACCCAGATTGGTGCACAAGGTATGGAAGTTATTGGTGAACTCCATAACTGCTTGGCCCCTCTCTTACCACAGTGTGGTCCATCTCATGTACTGGTCCTCATAGTTGCCAACAAGGTAATATTGTTTCTTTACCGTATCCACAAAAAAATCCCAAGTGGGATCAACCCCATATATTCTAGATTCATCTGTGGAACTTTTCTCCTAGTATGTTTCCCACCAATGTTTGACATGAGGGAGAGATTTAAGGAGTGCGAAGGTAATCTTTTCTTTGTCGGAAAAATTGTGAACAGAGAAATAACCTTCTAGCAGAGTTAACCATTTTTGTAGGGATTCTTCCTCTATCTCTCCTTCAAATACAGGAATATCAAAATTAAATTGTACCTTGAAATGAGAGGTGCTTTCAAAGTGGCCACTTGATGAAGATGCACCTGATGCTATTGGAAAACGTTTAAGGATGTGGGAAAAATTCTCCATCATTTCGTCCCTCTGTCGCCTGAGAGATTGATCAAGCAACAGATTGATAGGATTGTCTTCTCCGTCGTTTTTCTTTTATTCTGCCATTAAGGGTTTCTTGTGTGTGTGAGAGCGATTGTCTTCAAAAGAGGCAAGATCGAGACCCAAATTGCTATACTTGGACCTTGTTGGGTACATGCACTGAAAAAATGATGAAGAGTAGCCTACTCTGATACCACTAATCCAGATTATTTTCGGCACGAAATGAGAGCGGAGATACAATAAAGAAATGCATAGATATATCATGCATATCCAATAATATAACATAAATATATCAGAGATGAAACCATAAACATAGAGATAAAGTAATACATGATCTATATTAATGAAATAAATGTACAGAGACTGTAAAAATACAGAGTGAAAGACTCGCTAGAATGCTGGTAGCTTATCTTTGAGAAGAGATGTGACGACTACTCGCAGTCACAAGAAGATGGTTATAATGAGGCTCTAAAGGCCTTTTTACAATAAACAAGAATTTCAAAAATCCTAGACATCCGAAAACCTAACCCTAGAAGATGAAGCATCAAAATTCATGTGGGCCCCATTTGGGTAAGTGAGTACATCAACTTCCCGGGGTCGTACCTTTTGCATACGATCTTCGTTTTAGGCATGTGATAGCTCGTTGGAAAGGTATCATCGAGGAGATTAATTTTGGGGGCTCAGTCATGACTTTGGCTATCATTGAGAACCTCTATCTCGAAAAACCTTTATTTGGGACTTCAAAATGGCAACGGAAGTTAAAACCTGCTAAAAATAGTAAATTGCCAAAATTGACAGAAAATTGTTTTGAGCCATTTAGAAAAGTTGGGTGGCCACCGATATCCACCTGGATAAATTCTCCCCCCTTAGGAAGCAATGGTCTCCATTGCGTTTAGTTCTCGTGGGAGAGGGAAAAGTGTTTGTTGAATCTGCATCTTGGTGAGTTGCTTGTGAGTTTGTGGAAATCTTTCATGAACATGTTGAGGTTAAGGTTGTTCAAAAAGTCGAGATACATGAGAGGATGATGTGCAGAAGGAGTCTTTTCACTTTGTTGGATCCTTGTTGACCTCCCTCTATTGGATAGAAGGTGCTTGGGGCAAGGCTGTAGTGGTTGCAGTGTCCTTCTGTTCCCCTTTTGAACAGATTATGAAGAAGCTGAATTGTGCAGTATGAGATACTACATTGCGACACTTTTTCGGTGGAACAATAGTTGGAACTACCTCTAGTATTATGTAGAGATGATCCCCCAAAGTAACAATGAAACTACAGGGTCAAGACTCATAAACAACATGGCATCTCCACATATATGGTTGGCCCAAGAGAACATCATAGACATCCAGTGGGGCAACATCACATAATACCTCATCCTTGAACGATTGGATGTCGTATGTCAATTGACACTGTTGGCTGACACGGAGATCAGGTCCTTGCCGAAGCCACCAGATGTTGTATGGATGCGGGTACAGTGTTGTCGACAATCCCAACTGTTTGATGACCTCTGGTGAGATGAGCTTTTTCTGGCTTCTGCTATGAACAATAAAATGCAGCGAGGTCCCCTTCACCCACATATATGAATTAAAAAGGTGCTCCCCCTCTTCAGGATCTGTTGGTTCTTCTGGTTGAATTGTTGTGGTCACGAGAATAGCAGTGGGGTCTGCGCCAATGATCTATCCTTTACCATTATTTTTAGAATCAGATTCTTAATCAGGGTTTGGCTCCTTGTCTTTGATCTCGACCACCAATGACTGTATTAAGAGACATTGATCGGTGTTGTGCCAGGGGATTTTGTGGAAATCACATCATTTTCCAGTGTCCTTCTTTGTCTTCCCGTGACCCTTTTTTCTTGTGTCTTGGACTGGTTTCATTTTGGGGGCCCAATCATGCCTTCGGCTATTGTTGAGTACCTCAATATCAAAAAACCTTCATTTGGGCCCTTAAAATGGCCCCGGAAGTTAAAACCTGTTAAAAATAGTAAATTGCCAAAATTGTCAGAAAACTATTTTGAGCCATTTGGAAAAGTTGGGTGGCCACCAATATCTACCTGGATCAACTCTCCCCCCTTAGGAGGCAATGGTATGCATTGCGTTGAGTTCCAGGGGGAGAGGGAAAATTGTTTTTTGAATCTACATCTTGGTGAGCTGTTTGTCTTGTTGGAGACATCGCGTTGCTCAGTTTCTGGAAATATGTCATGAACCTCTTGAGGTTGAGACTGTTCAGCAAGTCGAGATACATGAGAGAAGGATGTGTACAATGAATCTTTGCACTTTGCTACAGCCTTGTTGACCTGCCTTTGTTGGATAGAAGGTGCTTGGGGAAACGTTGTAGTGGTTGCAGTGTCCTTTTGTTCCCCTTTTGAAAAGATTGTGAAGAAGATGAATTTTGCAGTATGAGATACTACCTTGTGACACTTCTTAGGTGGAACAATAGTTGGAAATACCTTTGGTATTTTGTAGAGATGACCCTCCAAAGTAAAAATGACACTACAGGGTCGGGACTCATAAACAACATGGCGTCTCCACATATATGGTTGGCCCAAGAGAACATCACAGACATCAGGTGGGGCAACATCACATAATACCTCATCCTTGAAGGGTTGGATGTCGTATGTAAATCGAAACTGTTGGCTGACATGGAGATCGCGTACTTGCTGAAGCCACCTGATGTTGTATGGCTGCGGGTGCAGTGTTGTCGACAATCCCAACTGTTTGACGACCTCTGCTGAGATGAGATTTTTCCGGCTTCCGCTATCAACAATAAAATGCAGCGAGGTCCCCTTCACCCACATCTATGAATGAAAAAGGTGCTCCCCCTCTTCAGGATCTGGTGGTTCTTCTGGTTGAATTGTTGTGGTCACGAGAATAGCAGTGGGGTCTGCGTCAATGATCTATTCTTTACCAGTATTTTTAGAATCAGATTCTGAATCAGGGTTTGGCTCCTTGTCTTTGATCTTGACCACCAATGATTATTTTGAGAGACATTGATCAGTGTTGGGCCAGGAGATTTTGTGGAAATCACATCATTTTTCGGTGTCTTTCTTTGTCTTCCCGTGACCCTTTGTTCCTGTGTCTTAGACTGGTTTCGAAAGACTGTTTGTCAGGGTTGTCTTTGTCATACTTTGGTTTTTGCAGATTTGCAGACCCGAATTCCCTTTTGTTCTGGTGCTTAAATTTCTTCTCAATTTTAACAGTGTATCGATAAGCAACACCGAGTGATGAGATGTACAGAAAATCGATTTCAGTCTGGATGTATATGTGTAGAGACCCATGGTATTTCAGAGCCAAATGTCGCTCAGAGTCATTGATACCCAGCTTGGTGCGCAAGGTATGGAAGGTATTGTTCAACTATGGAACTACTTGGCCCCTCTCTTGTCACAGTGTGGTCAATCTCATGTACTGGTCCTCATAGTTGCCAACAGGGTTACGTCGTTCCTTTACCGCATCCACAAAAAAATCCCAAGTGGGATCGGCCCCATTTATTCCAGACTCCTCTGTGGAACTTTTCTCCCAGTAAGTTTCCCACTAATGTTTGACATGAGGGAGAGCTTTAAGGAGTGCGAAGTTTATCTTTTATTTTTCGAAAAAATTGTGAACAGAGAAATAACCTTCTAGCAGAGTTAACCATTTTTCTAGGGCTTCTGCATCTATCTGTCCTTCAAATACAGGAATATCAAAATTAACTTGTACGTTGAAAGGTGAGGTGCCTCCAAAGTGGCCGCTTCATGAAAATGTGCCTGATTCTATCGGCAGGCATTCAAGTATGTGGGAAAAATTCTCCATCATTTCGTCCCTGTGTCGCGTGAGAGCTTGCTCAAGAAAACATTGATAGGATCGTCTGCTCCATCATTTTTCTTTTCTTCCATCATTGAGGGTTTCTTGGGTGTGAGAGAGCGATTTTATTCAAGAGAGACAAGCTAGAGACCCAACTTGCTATACTCGGACCTCGTCGGGGACATGCACTGAAAAAACGATCACGATTAGCCTGCTCTGATACCACTGATCCGGATTATTTTCGGCACGAAATGAGAGCGGAGATATAATAAAGAAATGCACAGAGATATCACGTATATCCAATAATATAACAAAAATATATCAGAGATGCAACCATAAACACAAAGATACAATAATACATGATTTCTATTAATGAAATAAATGTACAGAGACTGTAAAAATACAGCGTGAAAGACTCGCTAGAATGGTGGCAGCTTATCTCTAAGAAGAGATGTGACGGCTACTCGCATTCGCAATAAGATGGTTACAATGAGGTTCTGAAGGTCTTTTTACAATAAGCAGGAATGTCAAAAAATCTAGACATCCAAAATCCTAACCCTAAGATATGAAGCATCAAAAGTCATGTGGGCCTCGTTTGGGTAAGTGAGTACATCAACTTCCTGGGGTCGTAACTTTTGCATACGATCTTCGTTTTAGGCATGTAATAGCTGGTTGGAAAGGTATCATCGAGAAGATTCATTTTGCAGTCCAAATCATGCCTTTGGATATTGTTGAGCACCTAAATATCAAAAAACCTTCATTTGGGCCCTCAAAACGACCCTGAAAGTTAAAACCTCCTAAAAATATTAAATTGCCAAAATTGCCAGAAAACTATTTTGAGCCATTTGGAAAAGTTGGGTGCTCACCGATATCCACCTGGATCAATTCTTCCCCCCTAGGAAGTAATGATATTCATTGCGTTGAGTTCCTAGGGGAGAGGGAAAAGCGTGTTTTGAATTTGCATCTTGGTGAGCTGCTTGTCTTGTTGGAGACGTCGCGCTGCTCAGTTTATGGAAATCTGTCATGAACCTGTTGAGGTTTAGACTATTCAACAAGTCGAGATACATGAGAGGACGATATGCAGAAGGAATCTTTGCACTTTTCTATAGCCTTATTGACCTGCCTTTGTTTGATAGAAGGTTCTTGGGGCAAGGTTGTAGTGGTTGCAGTGTCCTTTTGTTCCCCTTTTGAATAGATTGTGAAGAAGCTGAATTTTGCAGTATGAGATACTACCTTGCGAAACTTTTTAGGTGGAACAATAGTTGGAACTACCTCTATTATTCTGTAGAGATGACCCTCCAAGGTAACAATGACACTACGGGGTCGAGACTCATAAACAACATGGCGTCTCCACATATATGGTTGGCCCAAGAGAACATCACAGACATCCGGTGGGGAAACATCACATAATACCTCATCCTTGAAGGGTTGGATGTTGTATGTCAATCAACATTGTTGGCTGACACGAAGATCTCATCCTTGCCAAAGCCACCCGATGTTGTATGGTTGTGGGTGCAGTGTTGTCGACAATACCAATTGTTTGATGACCTCTATTGAGATGATATTTTTCTAGCTTCCACTATCAACAATAAAATGCAGCGGGGTCCCCTTCATCCACATATGTGAATGAAAAATACGCTCCCCCTCTTCAGGATCTGTTGGTTCTTCTGGTTGAATTGTTTTGGTCACGACAATAGCAGTGGGTTCTGCATCAATGATTTTTCATTTACCAGTACCTTCATAATCAAATTCTGAATCAGGGTTTGGCTCCTTGTCTTTGATCTCAGCCACCACTTCCCGGGGTTGTAACTTTTGCATACGATCATCGTTTTAGGTGTGTGATAGTTGATTGGAAAGGTATCATCGAGGAGATTCATTTTTGGGGCTCAATCATGTTTTTAGATATCATTAAGAACCTCTATCTCAAAAAACCTTCATTTGGGCCTCAAAATACCCCCGGAAGTTAAAACCTGCTAAAAATAGTAAATTGCCAAAATTGCTAGAAAATTGTTTTGAGCCATTTGGAAAAGGTGGGTGGCCATCGATATCCACATGGATAAATTCTCCCCCATTAGGAATAAATGGCCTCCATTACATTGAGTTCCCGGGGGAGAGCAAAAAGCGTTTGTTGAATCTGCATCTTGGTGAGCTGCTTGTCTTGGTGGAGACGTTGCGCTGCTCAGTTTGTGGAAATATGTCACGAACCTG
Source organism: Picea sitchensis (assembly GCA_010110895.2). Taxonomy (NCBI): domain Eukaryota; kingdom Viridiplantae; phylum Streptophyta; class Pinopsida; order Pinales; family Pinaceae; genus Picea; species Picea sitchensis. The sequence continues at coordinate 82,617 of SNQJ01S0004044.1, read as the reverse complement.
TTGAGGTTGAGGCTGTTCAACAAGTCAAGATACATGAGAAGATGATGTGTATAAGGAATCTTTTCACTTTGTTGCAGCCTTGTTGATATGCCTTTGTTGTATAGAGGGTGCTTGGGGCAAGGCTGTAGTGGTTGCAGTGTCCTTTTGTTCCCCTTTTGAATAGTTTGTGAAGAAGCTAAATTTTGCAGTATGAGATACTACCTTGCGACACTTTTTAGGTGGAACAATAGTTGTAGCTACCTCTGGTATTCTGTAGAGATGACCCCCCAAAGGAACAATGACACTATGACGTCGGGACTCATAAAAATCATGGCGTCTCCACATATATGGTTGGCCCAAGAGAACNTGGCGTCTCCACATATATGGTTGGCCCAAGAGAACATCACAGACATCCAGTGGGGAAACATCACATAATACCTCATCCTTGAAGGGTTGGATGCCATATGTCAATCGACACTATTGGCTGACACAGAGATCTCGTCCTTGCCGAAACCACTCGATGTTGTATGGCTACAAGTGCGGTGTTGTCGACAATCCCAACCGTTTGAGAACCTCTGCTGAGATGAGATTTTTTTGTCTTCCACTATCAACAATAAAATGCAGCGAGGTCCCCTTCACCCACATATGTGAATGAAAAATACACTCCCCCTCTTTAGGATCTGTTGGTTCTTCTGGTTGAATTGTTGTGGTCGCGACAATAAAAGTGGGGTCTGCGTCAATGATTTGTCCTTTACCGATATCTTCAGATTCAAATTATGAATCAGGGTTTGGCTCCTTGTATTTGATATCGTCCACCAATGACTGTTTTGAGCAACATTCATCGGTGTTGTGCCAGGGGATTTTGTGGAAATCACACCATTTTCCGGTGTCCTTCTTTGTCTTCCCATGACCCTTATTTTCCTGTGTCTTGGAGCAGTTTTCGGGAGACTGTTTGTTAGGGATGTCTTTGTCATACTTTGGTTGTTATGGATTTCTAGACCTGAATTTCCATTTGTTCTGGTGCTTAAATTTATGCTCAATTTTAATAGCATATCGATAAGCAGCACCGAGTGATGAGATTTCTAGAAAATCCATTTCAGTTTGGATGTATCTGTGTAGAGCCACATGGTATTTCATAACCGAATTTCACTCGGAGTCTTTGATACCCAGCTTGGTGTGAAAGGTATGGAAGGTATTGGTAAACTTTGGAACTTCTTAGCCCCTCTCTTGCCACAGTGTGGTCCATCTCATGTACTGGTCCTCATAGTTGCCAACAGGGTAATATTGTTCCTTTACCGCATCAAAAAAAAAATTCCAATTGGGATCGGCCCCATATATTCCAGACTCCTATGTGGAACTTTTATCCCAATAAGTTTCCCACCAATGTTTGACATGAGGGAGAGATTTAAGGAGTGCGAAGGTGATCTTTTCTTTTTCAGAAAAATCGTGAACATAGAAATAACTTCATAGGAGAGTTAATCATTTTTCTAGGTCTTTTGCATCTATCTGTCCTTCAAATACAGGAATATCAAAATTAACTTGTTCCTTGAAAGGAGAGGTGTCTCCAAATTGGTCGCTTGATGAAGATGTGCCTGATTCTATCGACAGGCGTTTAAGGATGTGGGAAAAATTCTTCATCATTTCGTCCCTCTGTCGCGTGAAAGCTTGCTCCAGCAACAGATTGATAGGATCGTCTGCTCCGTCGTTTTTATTTTCTTCCACCATTGAGGGTTTATTGGGTGTGAGAGAGAGATTTTTTTCAAGAGAGACAATCTCAATACCCAACGTGCTATACTAGGACCTCGCCGGGGACAATCACTGAAAAAATGATCAACAAGAGCCTGCTCTGATACCACTGATCCAGATTATTTTCGGCACGAAATGAGAGAAGAGACATAATAAACAAATGCACAGAGATATCACGCATATCCAATAATATAAAATAAATATATTAGAGATGAAACCATAAACACATAGATATAGTAATACATGATTTCTATTAATGATATAAATGTACAGAGACTGTAAAAATACAGAGTTAAAGAATCGCTAGAATGGTGGCAGTTTATCTCTGAGCAGAGATGTGACGACTACTCGCAGTCACAAGAAGATGGTTACAATGAGGCTCTGAAGGCCTTTTTACATTAAGAAGGAATTAAAAACACTCTAGACATCCAAAAACCTTACCCTAGGAGATGAAGCGCCAAAATTCATGTGGACCCCGTTTGGGTAAGTGAGTACATCAACTTCTTGGGGTCGTAACTTTTGCATACGATCTCCGTTTTAGGCATGTGATAGCTCGTCGAAAAGGTATCATCGAGGAGATTCATTTTGGGGACTCAATTATTCTTTTGATTATCATTGAGAATCTCAATCTCAAAAAACCTTCATTTGGGCCCTCAAAATGGCCCCAAAAGTTAAAACCTGCTAAAAATAGTAAATTGTCAAAATTACCAGAAAACTATTTTGAGCCATTTGGAAAAGGTGGGTGGCCACCGATATCCACTTCGATCAATTCTCCCCCCTTAGGAAGCAATGGTCTCCATTTCATTGAGTCCCCATGGGAGAGGGAAAAATGTTTGTTGAATCTGCATCTTGGTGAGTTGTTTGTCTTTCTGGAGACGTCGCGTTGCTCAGTTTGTGGAAATCTATCACGAACCTGTTGAGGTTGAGGCTGTTGAACAAGTCAACATACTTGAGAGAATGATGTGCAGAAGGAATCTTTTCACCTTGTTGCATCCTTGTTGACCTACCTTTGTTGGATAGAAAGTGCTTGGGGCAAGGCTGTAGTGGTTATAGTGTCCTTCTGTTCCCCTTTTGAATAGATTCTGAAGAAGCTGAATTTTGCAATATGAGATACTACCTTGCGACACTTTTTAGGTGGAATAATAGTTCGAACTACCTCTGTTATTCTGTAGAGATGAACCCCCAAAGTGACAATAACACTACGGGGTCGGGACTCATAAACAACATGGCGTCTCCACATATATGGTTGGCCCAAGAGAACATCATAGACATCTAGTGGGGAAAGATCACATAATACCTCATCCTTGAAGGGTTGGATGTCATATGTCAATCGACACTATTGGCTGACACGAAGATCTCATCCTTGCCGAAGCCACTAGATGTTGTATGGCTATAGCTACAGTGTTGTCGACAATCCCAACTGTTTAATGATCTTTGTTGAGATGATCTTTTTTTGGCTTCCGCTATCACCAATAAAATGTAGCGAGGTCCCCTTCACCCACATCTGTGAATGAAAAAGGTGCTCCCCCTCTTCAGGATCTATTGGTTCTTTACCAATATTTTCAGAATCAGATTCAATGATTTGTCACGATAATAGAAGTGGGGTCTGCGTCAATGATTTGTCCTTTACCAATATTTTCAGAATCAGATTCTGAATCACATTCTGAATCAAGGTTTGACTCCTTGTCTTTGATCTCATCCACCAATGATTTTTTTGAGGGAGATTCATCGATGTTCTGCCAGGGGCTTTTGTGGAAATCAGGCCATTTTTCGGTGTCCTTCTTTGTCCTCCCGTGACCCTTCTTTTCCTGTGTCTTGGACTGGTTTTTAGGAGACTGTTTGTTAAGGATGTCTTTGTCATACTTGAAGGGTTGGATGTTGTATGTCAATCATAACTGTTGGATGATAGGGAGATCCGGTCCTTGGCGAAGCCACCCGATGTTGTATGGTTGTGGGTGCGGTGTTGTCGACAATCCCAACTATTTGACGACCTCTGCTGAGATGAGATTTTTCTTTCTTCCTCTATCAACAATAAAATGTAGCGGGGTCCCCTTCACCCACATCTATGAATGAAAAAGGTGCTCCCCCTCTTCAGGATCTGTTGGTTCTTCTGGTTGAATTGTTGCGGTTGTAACAATAGTAGTGGGGTTTGCGTCAATGATCTGTCATTTACCAGTATTTTATGAAATAGTGTTTGGCTCCTTGTCTCTGATCTCGTCCACCAATGACTGTTTTGAGTGACATTCATCGGGGTTGTGCGATGGGATTTTGTTGAAATCACACCATTTTCCGATGTCCTTCTTTGTCTTCCTGTGACCCTTTTTTTCCTGTGTCTTGGACTAGTTTTTGGGAGACTGTTTGTTAGGGACGTCTTTGTTATAATTTGCTTGTTACGGATTTGCAGATCCAAATTTTCATTTGTTCTGGTGCTTAAATTTCTTCTCAATTTTAACAACATATCGATAAGCAACACCAAGTGATGAGATGTCTAGAAAATCCATTTCAGTCTAAATGTATTTGTGTAGAGCCCCACAGTATTTCAGAACCAAATGTCGCTCGGAGTCTTTGATACCCAACTTGGTGCGCAAGGTATGGAAGGTATTGGTGAACTCCGAAATTTCTTGGCACCTCTCTTGCCACAGTTATGTCCATCTCATGTACTAGTCCTCATAGTTGCCAACAGGGTAATACTGTTCCTTTACTGCATCCACAAAAAAATCCCAAGTGGGATCGACCCCATATATTCTAGACTCCTCTGTGAAACTTTTCCCCCAATAAGTTTCCCACCAAATTTTGACATGAGGGAGAGCTTTAAGGAGTGCGAAGGTGATCTTTTCTTTGTAAGAAAAATTGTGAACAAAGAAATAACCTTCTAGCAGAGTTAACCATTTTTTTAGGGCTTTTGCATATATTTGTTCTTCAAATACAAGAATATCAAAATTAACTTGTACCTTAAAATGAGAGGTGCCTTCAAAGTGGTCTCTTTATTAATATGCACCTAATTCTATCGGTAGGCATTTAAGGATGTGGGAAAAATTCTCCATCATTTCATCCCTTTGTCGCGTGAGAGCTTGCTCAAGCAACAGATGGATAGGATCATCTTCTCCGTTGCTTTTCTTTTATTTTGCCATTGAGGGTTTCTTGGGTGTGCGAGAGATATTGTCTTCAAGAGAGACAATCTCGAGACCCAAATTTTTATACTCAGACCTTGTCGGGGACATGCACTAAAAAATCGATCAAGAGAAGCCTGCTCTGATACCACCGATCCGGATTATTTTCAGCACGAAATGAGACTGGAGATATAATAAATAAATGCACAGAGATATCATGTATATCCAATAATATAAAAGAAATATATCATATATGTAACCATAAAAACATAGATACAGTAATACACGATTTCTATTAATGAAATAAATGTACATAGACTGTAAAAATACAGAGTGAAAGACTCGCTAGATTGGTGGCATCTTATCTCTGAGTAGAGATGTGACGAATACTCACAGTTGCAAGAAGGTGGTTACAATAAGGAATTCCAAAAACCCTATACATCCAAAAACCTAACCCTAGGAGATGAAGCGCCAAAGGTCATGTGGGCCCCGTTTGGGTAAGTGAGTACATCAACTTCCCGGGGTCGTAACTTTTGCATACGATCTCC
>SNQJ01S0004044.1:56852-68672 GCA_010110895.2 Picea sitchensis | reverse complement strand
GTGTAAAATATCAATGTAACTTATATATCCATACACAAGTTGTCTTTTTATATAATCTCTTTTACATAGATTTAGTATTGGTAAGGTTCATAGATGAAGAGAAACAAACTCAAAGGAAAACATATATGCGGGAAAACTCTTGGGGTTTCAATACCCATCTAACTATTAAATAGAATATAAAATAATACAAAAGGATCCAATGGATCACTAAACTATGTTGTGTTTAACTAAAACATAACTGATGTCTAACACTAGATAATTTGGTTAGATAATAGACAATGGTGTTACACATTATTTTGGTCACCCCGATGATGACTATACAAGCATGTGTTTAGGCTCTCAAGAGAATCTTTTACATGAGGAAAATGACTGAGTTCTTCCCCTGCTAGGCATATTTTTAGAATGACGTCACAGGCTGACAGTGGTACACAGTGCCAAAATCCTTGATTTCTGTAGGCTGCTCTATGCCTGGCTCGTGGGGTTTCCGCAGGCTACTATATAGGCAGGGTGCGGCAGCGTTTGAAGCTAAGGAAAGGAAGAATCTCACGATGTTTCTAGAAGGAGAATCTTCTAGAATGTGAGGTGGTGTCCATATAGTTATGATCCTACTGGCTTCTCTAATTTGGTGGGATCATCCCCATCCTTTCAACCACTTCACATTCTCCTATATAATGATGGGTTTCTAATGGAAAGGGTTAAGCAATATTGAGCAAAGAATTGTTGAAATAATAGGCTGAAGACTGTGTGAAGGATCATGTTACAATTGATGCTTGAGGCCTCCATTTTTCCATCATGTTTGTGTGGACTATCTTCATACAAATTCAGAGCAAGTGTATGTGTGTGTTGGAACAAAGGACCACCGAAAGGGAACTTGTGACATCAAGGCAATTTGGTTGTATCTTCCACTTTTATTTAATATGATATGGTGACATGTTTCTTTCCCATAAAATCATTTTCATTTTATTACATGACTCCTTGATCACATGTTTAGGTTTCCATTGAATCTAGAATTGTCGCTTTCACTTTGCTTGGTTTGTGTCATTGCAGATCTAATTTCACAAGAGCACCGGAGTGAAGCGGGGACAACAGAGATATAAGGAAGCGATATCTAAAGGTATGCCATCCATTCCTTCTCTGGTAGTAAATTCAATGGTAGAAACTTAGGCAAAGCATCATGTGATGTCTTGTTTTGTTCTATATGTAGGTGGATCTAGGGAGATTAGTTTATGTCTGCATTCACCAATTTATCCAATAAAAAATGGCAACAGGTGTATATTACATTAACACTACCCCTTAATATCAGATGTTACATTCATAAACACCTACGACACCAGTGTTGTTTGTGAAATTCAAAAGAAAAATTTCCAAGTGGTTTAGTAAAAATGTTTGCTAGTTGATCTCTTGATCCACAGAATTGAAGAGAAAAATCACCATTATTGACAAGCTCTCAGATGAAGTGAAAGTGAGGGTAAATGTTCTTGATTTTCTTGTGAAATACACGATTCTTTAACAATCCAATGGTTGATTTATTGTAACAGAAGATCGAAGATGGCTCATTTTCCATATGTGCTAAATCATTTAAAATTATTCTCATCCATATAACTTGGAAAGATGTTAAAGTTGCAACAACATACTCTTCCTCTATTGAATATATTGCAACTATGGGTTGTTTCTTGGATGCCCATGAAATGAATTTTGTTCCTAGATGAAAAATTTAAAGAAATGTTATTTTCCTATCATCTATCCTTGCAAAAAAATTACTATCTATGTACCCTGCAAGTGACTAATCTTAAGAAATTTTGGACCAAAAACCATAGTTCAATGTCCCTGCAAAATACCTTAGTATTCCTTTTCCAAATTTCTAGTGAGAATCCTTAGGGGATTTCATGAATCTGAAAACAAATCTTGTTGCAAAACATTATATTAGGTCTAGTTGCAGTAAGTTACATGATACTAACTACTAGCCTCTTATATAAAGTTGAATCAATTGTTGAGCCTTCATCTTGTTTTCTCAATTTTGTTCCTAGTGCAATAGGAGTTTCCGTTGGCTTGTATTTATCAATTCTAAATATTTTCATAATGTCTATAGCATAGTTTTGTTGATAGAAAAAAACACCATGAGCATATTTCTAAGCTTCTATTCCAAAAAATATTTCACAAGTCCAAGATCAATCATCTCAAAATTTGTTTTCACGACAGCTTTAAATTATTCTAACACTAGATTACTTGTATTAAACATACCATAAACATAGAGGCTAAAAATGAGAATTTTACCTTCATAATATGATTTTGTATATAATGTCTGCTTGTTCTTGCTCCTACTTAATCCACTTTTGATCATGTAATATTCAATTTGATTGTACCAAGACCTTGGAGCTTGCTTCATGCCATACAAGGATTCCTTCAACTTATACACCTTGTCCTCCTGTCATTTGTTTTGAGCTAAAGTGGCTAAAATGGTCCTTATTGTATCCAACCTTTCTAGAAGAGAAAAATTTTCAAGATAGTCTATGCCAGGTTGCTAAGATAAACCTTTGGAAACCAGCCTTCTCAATCTTTTATTTTTCATAAAGTTTTTTTTTGTACAACACCTATGTTGGATTTGCCTACTGGAAGTTCAACATGATCCCAAGTATTTTTCCTTTCTATGGATTCAATTTATTTGTTCATGGATTCTAACCAATCTTCCTCTTTTACTTCTTCTTCAAAGACAATAGGTTGACAAAATAGTAAAGACAATTGACCTTGCTAGTAAATGCCATTATTTTTCTCATAATTTTTTCTGATGCTCCTTGTTTCTTGATTTTTTGTTGAATTAGATGATCCACTACTGGAGGAAGAACCATTTCCAGAGTATTCATGTTGTCTTTATACCTGCAATCTTGGCAATCTTGGTGGATGTGCTTGCTTTTCTGATTTTTTTGGTTGCTCATCAATTTGTTGCAGTGGATTTTGGTTGTCCAATGTAGCATTTTCTTTCTGACTACATGATTTGTTCTCAAGGAATTTGGCATCCCTTCTCACCAAAAATTTCTTGGTGACTGGATTGTATAATATATAGGCTTTTGATTATTCATTGCATACAATGAAGATACATTTTTCACTTTTGTTGTCAAGATTCTTTCTAAGCTCTTTAGGGATATGTGCAAAAGTTATGCAGTAAAAGATTTTGAAGTGAGAAACAATTATTTTTGTGCCACTCCATGCCTCTTAAGTTACTTTATCTTTGACACTTCTTGTTGGAGATTTGTTTAGAATTTAAAATGAATAGGAAATGAATTCATCCCAATACTCATTGGATAAACTATTTGTTGTGAGAACACTTTTGGCCATGCTCATGATGGCCTGATTTTTTGTTTCATCCACTCGATGATGTTGTGAAGTATATATGGTTGTAATCTTCATTATGATTCCTTGTTGTCTACAATAATCTACAAAATCTTTTGAGTTGTATTCTCCTCCTCCATTAGATCTGAGCACCTTCACAAATTTTCCACTCTATTTTTCTACTTTAGCATTGAATTCTTTAAACTTTAAGAAGGAATCATACTTATTTTTAGGAAAACAAATCCAAAATTTCCTGCTAAAACCATCAATTAAGGTCAGAAAATAAAATCTACCACCAATGAATTTGGTTTGCATTGGTCCACAAATGTCTATCTGAACGAATTCTAAATATTCTTTTTTCTCTATTAGAAGATGTTGGAAAATTGTCTCTATTATGATTTCCAAGTATACAATTTTCACATGTACTTCCTTGTTCATTCAAAAAAGGAAGAACTTTGACCATTACATGTTTTTGAAGAAGACTTGGACTCCTAAAAGGAAAATGACCAAACCTAGAATGTCATAAGAGAGTCTCATCTGCGATTGATACATTTTGAGCATATGGTTGGGACAAACTGACACTTCTTAAATTTAGGGGAAACATCCTATTCTTAGTCATTTGGATTTTAGCAATGAGTTTTCTACTATGTGATTTATCAAGAATTAAGCATATGAGTCTTTGAATAAGACATCATAACCATGCCCCATCAATTTCCCTACACTTATCAATTTGTATTTAAGGTTTGGAACATAATAGACATCATGTACATGTCTTTCTTTTGATCTTGTTTGGTTAACATATATACAACACCTTTTCCTAGATCTTTACTTGAGAACCAACATTAAGAGTAATCTCAGATTTAATAGAAGCATCCATATTAGAAATAAAAAATTTGGTACCTGTCATGTGATTGTTGCAGCCATTGTCCAACAACAAAAGGTCCTTTAAGTGTCCTTCTTCATATGTATGGCATGAAAGAAACATTGTTTCAGAAGACTCTCCTTCATTGTTGTAGACATTTACTTCGACTTTGTTCTAATTTGACTACTTTCTGCATTCACTACCATAATGGCCATACTTTCTGCAATAGTAGCAGTGCATTATAGATTTGTCTGTCCATTTTCTCCCTCTTCCTCTTTGATTATGTGAATCTTTAGATGACTGTGGCTATACCGATTGATTTTTTGTGTGCCTGTCATCTGCATTAGGGATGATTTTAGGTGCTAAATTTTGGTCATGGGCTAATTTTCGATGGTTTTTCCAAAACAAGATTCACTATTTTATAAATGATTCACCCAAATTCTATAGGATAAAATTATTTTACCTTAAAAATCGCCAAAAGTTTATAAAAACTATATAAAATCCTTAGAAATTTGAATATTTTTACAAAAATATCACCAAACATTTATAGTTGGCATATGAAAGATTAGTAAGATTCGATTTCTATCCTTAAAATAATCTTTGATCTACATTATAATTTCCTCTATCTCTTCTTCTTAGATTTCTCCCTCTATTTCCTCTGCCTCTGCTGAAAAAATTATGAGTCTTAAAAACATGCTTGATAAACCTTTCTTCCATAACATATTTTATTCAACATACGATTGATCTCAATCCTTAACATTATTATACAACGATTGAATTGTGTGGTTGAATAAATAAAAGTTAAAAACCAAGTTAAATGCAACTGAAATTTAAAACAAAACATTAAAAAATGTTTAGCACGACAATCTAAGAATAACATTAAACTACATACAAATAAAACTTAAGTTGAAAGGATTGGCAATCTAGCATTAACATTAAACTACAAACAAACAAAACTTAAGTTTAAAAGAGTCCACTAAAGTAACCTATGTATTAAAGCAAAAAGCTATGCGAAAGCAAAATATCTTAAAAGTACAGTTTTTTTTTTTAAGATGCCAATAAAAGTTAAAAATACATTAAAGCAAAATCTATGCCAAAGTAAAGTATCCAGAAATAAGTTTTTTAAAGGTATCTTAGGCTTAAAAGTAGTTATTGGAGTACAATGCAACTAAAAAATTATGACGGCTTGCTTGATAGTGAGATCGTGTTTCATACATTGTAATTATTTAATAGTACTAAAATAATAAACATAACACAATTAAAGAATCGAGTGGGACCGGTTGCTTAATAGTGAGATCGTGTTTCATACATTGTAATTATTCAATAGTACTAAACATAACACAATTAAAGAATCGAGTGGGATATAGGGAGCAATTTTTCCTGGAGAGTTATTTTTTTTACAAGTTATTTTGGTTGATGAATTTTAAATTTTTGGTCAATCTAGAATTTTATTATTTTTTAAATTTTATAGATTTTTTGAGCATTTGAATTGATTTAGAATGGGACAAAACTCTCGCGTAAGATTTTTAAATACATAAAACATGCAAAACACAGATTACCTCTGAAAATTTGACTAGATTCAATTTTTTTAACCCAAAAAAGCTAAACTCTGGAAAAAAAGATTGCTATACAGTTAATCTACACCCTAAAGATTGCTAATTTTACAATCAGCTCCACGCTTTGTCCGTCAAGGCTGCCCAAAATAATATATATCATTATTTCATGATTGCAGGTATCATGGTTAATCTCCACCGAATCGTTTCCACCTATTGATATTCGCTTTACGTGTCTTGTCGAGGCAAAGAGTTTCCGCAGATAATATTGGTTGCCGTTGGCAAAATACAAGACAGACCGATTGATCAAACAGTATTATCGACCAGTCAATATTGATAAAATCTAATCGTTTCACTTCTGGAACCCTATTTTCTGTGTGTAGAGGTAGGCCTTTTACACCATTCTTCAGTGGGTATAAGAAGGCTACTCAACCAATCTTCTTGAAGTAGGCTACTAGAGCGTTTAATAGATGGAATGAATCACTTTGTTTACGTGGCATACAGACTTTCTCTTGGATCACTAACTATCGCTCCTTTCGCTTACATTTTAGAGAGGTAGTGTGATTCCAATTTTTTCAATGATATCAATCAATTGCATAGAAATAAATAGATAGCTCTTGAATTGGAGGGAAAGTAAGCAGGGAAAGTAAGCAGTAGTTGAGAAATTACGAAAAGATTAAGCAGAGACTAACAGACTAGTTAAGGATGTAATTAGGTGTTTTCCTTAACACTCCCTCTTAATTATATCCAGGAAAAGATAAACTATCACTATCACTAGAATCCAATGCAATCCAATGCAATATACTTCACACTCCCCCTATTAATATCTTACATTTCCCCTATTAATCGAAGATTCAAATTCTCTGATACAATCATCAAGTTAGCATGCGAGTAGACACCCTTGTATCTACCAAAGTAGACTTCATACCACTTAATACCACATTCCTTTTGGCCAACGCCTCAAGCTGCTCGAAACCAGGTATAGTTGTGATGTATCATGGCCGCTTCATGGTGCTCGAAACCAAGGATACATGCTACATGATCACATATTGACCTATGTAGGTCTGATTCAATCAGGGCTTACTGAACATGGGGAACAAATCGTAAGCCCTGAACATGGAGAACAAATAGTTGTGATGTATCGTGGCTAGCACTTCATGCTGCTCGAAGCCAAGGATACATGCTACATGATCACATATTGACCTATGTAGGGATGATTCAATCAGGGTTTACTGAACATGGGGAACAAAGCTTGCCTATAGAAAAACTCACAACTTCTTACAAAAAACAAAAATTTATTTATAATTTGTTGCATGTCTCTGCCCATCTTAATTCATTTCTTCCTCAAATTACATGTCCATCTTTCTTCTTTGCGACTCTCTTTCTTCATGCAGTTTTTACAAAAACCGAAAATTTAGTTATAATTTGTTGCATGTCTCTGCCCATCTTTCTTCTTTGCAACTTTCTTCATGCAGTTTTCACTGCTCAATAATGTAAAAACTTTGTCCATAAAATGGCTCAGCGTCAATGATATTTTCTCTGCAACAATAGAAGAGTTGTCTTGTGGGTTCTTCTCCCTAGAAGCCTTGATATTCTGTCTTACAAACAATTTGTTTCATGTAAACTCTTCTTCATCATAACCTTCTTCTTCGATTCACTGATATCGACTCTCGCCTAACTAGAATTTGCTTCTTCGATTCAGTGATATCGACTCTCACCTAACTAGAATTTGGTTCTTCGGTTCACTGAAGTTTCTTCACTCTTTGCAAATTTCTTAATAAAAGTTAAAATAAATATCATCACCATGTGTTTTCCTCTTGAATTTACCTATCTTGGATTTCCATATTCTCTTGGCATTTGTTAGATTAGCTAATTCTAACAAGCATCCATATTAAGTTAGCTAAGCTCAATACCTTTTTAAATTTCAAATTCCAAGACATGTGTTTTTGATCTAGAATCTCATCCGGGAATTCTGAATTTTTTTTCAAAACATGATCTTGTAATTCAACTTCTCCTTTTGACAAGATCAATCCAATATATTCAATCTTTGTTTGTGCCCAACAAAGCTTTGACTTATTGAGAACTAAACCATGTTTAAATAGTAGATCATAAACAATATTTAAATGTTGTACGTGTGCTCTACTATCTACAGAACAAACAAGAAGATCATCAATATATACAATGACAAAAGATAAATGTTTGAAGATATCATCCATTCTTTTTTGGAATTCATATGGAGCATTCTTAAAACCAAACGACATTACTCTCCACTGGTACTAGCCATCAGGGACAACAAAAGTTGTTTTATATATGTCTTTTGGTATGATTCCTATTTGCCAGAAACCACTTTTCAAATCGAACTTGTTGAAGACGTTACACTTGCCAATCTTGGAAAATAGCAATTCTTTTGATGGAAGAGGGAACCTTATGGGAAGCAAAGCTTCATTTAAAGCTCTGTAATTAATTACCATCCTCGGTTTACCTCTCTTTTGTTCGTTATGGTTATTAACATAGAAAGCAGGACAATACTCACATTCTGTAGGAGACATGTGATTTGCAGATGCTCTTTGAGGTTTTGGAGTGTAATATTCTTTATAAGGCAAGCTAACAAAATACTGCTCTATAGTCCAAAATGCATTAGGATGTTCTGAAGTACAATTATGTTCGATCTTATCCTTAACATCCTTGATCATATCCATTCCATGTTTTTCAGTATGACCAATAATTTTTTGGATTTGAAATTAAATTCTCATAAACCCATCGTTAACATATTATCATTTTTTAGATGAAATATGAGAACAAGCATCCATATCGAATTAGCTAAGCTCGATACCTTTTTAAATTTCAAATTCCAAGACATGTAAAAATTAAATTCTCATAAACCCGTCGTTAACATATTCTCATTTGTTAGATGAAATATGAGAATATAAGTTGTTGTTGTTGGCCAGGTCACAATAAACTCTTGACAACAAACTCTCGTTTTGTCTCAGCTCTCTCCACTTACTCCATTGCCACCAAACTACTAAATAAATCTTAGTGGATTTTTATAACTTCTGGTATTTAATAAATGCCCCACAATAAATTGTAGTTCATTCCTGAAATTCATTAAATAATAAAATAAAATTCATTTCTTTTCAAATAACCCCACTTTTAGAATAATGTCTTTGCTTCTACATAATGAGACTCAATCCTTTTCTCTTTTCTTTTTCTCCACAAATAAATATATTCAAATATATTCTTTTGAAAAATATATTCTATGTCAAAAAGAAAAAATGAAAACTAACAGACCTTTCAACATAGTGTAAACTTTTGTGTTCATCCTCCAATACGTTCTTATCCAAAACCGAACTGAGATAGACATTACACAAAACCCTCGTCACTCTCAAGCAGAAACAAATGAAAATTTGAGTCTTTACGATCTTTACCAAATCATTCCATGTTTTGGGTCCGGTGGTTGACTTCCTGGTGACAACCTCCGACGGTCGGCTCCACAACACCAGCCTTGTAAAATTCGACCGGCACTCGAACGACTTTGGCTCTCTCTGCACATTTTCCTCAGCATGTGAAACTCTCGATGGTATACTTCGACTGCACAAAATTCTAATCGATTTTGTCAATCTTTTTCATCGGATAGCCCCTGCTATAGCAGTAGTTTCAAGATCGAATCTTCTTCTGTCAAAGGAATATATTTTCATACTCGTTCTGATACCATGAAAATATTAAACAGAGACAGAATTGATGTAACTCACTACACTATTGATGTGTATTCTATTAATATGAACATGTATAGTTATACAATATGGTTACAAAAAGTTACAAAGTTACCAACTTAAACTAACTAACAAACTAGTTAAAAATGTAATTAAGTATTTTCCTTAACAAATTATAATGATTTAATCTTGTCATTCACCGTTGCAGAAAGGAGCGTGTACCTCTGACATGGCCTGTAATATTTCAAATTTTATTTCTTGGAAGTGGGTAAGTATATTCTACATATACGAGCTTTGTTATTGTTTGTTGGCTCATATTCTAAAATTAACGTTCTAACACACTCGTATGAAACCAATTGTATTAACGTCATGTTACAGAGTCGCAATTACTTAGAATTCTTCTACATTTGGTTCTGCAACATTTATTCTAGTACCCGTTTTCACATTTGCAATGACCACGTTGTTATCACTGAAATTTCGCCCGCACATGGTTACAAGAACTCAACATCGTCAAACAGTGATGAAGTCATCCATGGACCTGAATTAATACCACAACATTCAAAAAAGGTCAAAAAACTATACAAAGTAGTGAAAAATTGAAGAGCGCTTTGCAGGCATCGGGCGCACGCACGCATGCGCGGAATAGGAACGTAGAAATCGCGCACAGGCACACGATGCGTGACTGTTAGCGCAAAAAGGCGCGCACCGGCTAAACGACGCATTTATGGAAGTGGTCGGCCTCCCAACCACTTATGGTTCAGCTCCCAAGCCGACTTGACCCTCAAATCTGGGCTGGATCCGATTGGTGGGCTGGTCAAAGACCTAATAATTCCCTAAATGGCCTCTTTTCACACTAGAAAGCAGTTAAAAAATAACCCAAAGCATTGCTATAAAAAGCCATGAATGCACCTCATTTTCTCAAGGAATTCAAAGTAATGTTATGTTGCCTCTATTGTTTTGAGGACTCCATCCTTGACACAAACATATTGGCACCATTCGATTAGACAATCCACCTCACCATTGAGTGGATTTGTAAAGACTTCTTTCATCACCATTTTTTTTCATTTTCTTTGTTGTAAGAAGAGCTAGCTAGTGAGGGTCCAAGAGCCTTCCCTTGGAGGAAGAAGGGACTCATAGTCCCCTTTCTTCTTGGTGCTTTTTTTTCATCAATAGATCAGCCTCAAACATTGGTGACATGGGTCTTTTGGTTCTCTTTGTTTCTATGTCCCTATGCTCATGAATTTTGTTTTTATTGCATCTCTTAGTTTAATTCTTAATTGCAGTTTTTATTTTCTTTCCCTAACTCTTTTCTCTACTGCTGTCCTGCTCAACAGACTCAAATGCGCTTGCAAGCACCTCTTATTTGCTCACCAAGGTGATGAAAGACGCACAACATATTGGCGACTCCACTCGGAAAAGGTATCAATTTCCTACCTCATTTGGGTTTTTCTTACTCTTCTTTTAGTTTGTTTAACTTGCAGGTGCACTAACCAGCCTAAGCCAACCTGCCAACCAGCCAATTCCATGTTGAATTGAGAGAAATCCATTCGGATTTTTCTTTCTCGGTCGTGCGCCATATATGGGCAGGTTTTTAGGCCCACAGACGCACATCGTGTGGGCAGGTTTTTAGGCCCACAAACGCACATCGTGCACCCATGCACCTGACTCACGATTATGTTCTGTGCACGTGCGCCTTTTGGTTTGTCTCTGTTCGCACGCATGCGCTCTGTGCGCCTCTGTCTTCACTGGGACCCGCGCATCTGTGCAAAATTTCACATTGTAAAGTTGTTGGGATGTGGGAAAGGCCTTTTGCCTTCTTAAAAATGATGACAAGCATGTTTTAAAGCTGCACCACACTTAGTCCCCTCATCATATAAAGGGGTTAGTCAAAAAACACATCGGCACTTAGGAGGATAAAATCAATTTTCCTTATTTGCTTTTTGCCACATGGATGGCTTGTTTTGACTCACAAAATAAGTTGGAAATCATTTTTAATCACATCTAACTTGCATTGGGACTAGAAGCTGAGTAAAAATCACTTAGTATGCTCTTCTCTTGCGCCTTCAAGCGATCTTGAGAATAAGAAAAAGATTGTGAAACAATTTCATCTCCCTTAAAGAACATTAAAACCTTTAGGAGAGGACAAAAGCCCTTCTTGGGCTCCTCTTAGTTTGTTTTTTCAAACGTATCTTAATATTGTAACGGGCCCATACATTCCCACATGCTACAAAGATAGGATAGTGTTTGAATTTTTGCTTTCTTAGATCAAAACACTAGGGAAGTTTAAAGGTTTGTAACGGGCCCACACATGCCCATATGTTCAATCTAGGATAGTTTCAAATATTTTCTTAGATTACATCACACATAG
>SNQJ01S0004044.1:44207-56728 GCA_010110895.2 Picea sitchensis | reverse complement strand
CACTTAGTTAATTAGGTAATCAAACTCTTGTAAGGACCAAGCGAAGTCCACATGCAGCAAGGTGACATCTAATTCACTAAAAGTTGGCACACTTTCACTCACACAAAAAAGTCACTTATCACTCACATAGTTTCTTCTTGAAACGTGGAGGTCAAAGTAAGTTTCCTCCCAGGGGATTCCGAAAGCACCCCACCCTTTTCTTGATGAAGCTATCCACTCCCATTTTTAATCAACGCGGTTGGTTTGCACCCCCAACCTCCCAAAACAACTACATCTAAAATCTTTCTAAAAACTCACTATGTTTTCCTCCACAGGAGCTGCCAAAAGAAATTTTTTAGTCTAGGTAGGATTTCGGGGATAGGCATCCAAAAAACTCTCCCTTATCTGGTTCTCACATTGTCAAAACCTAGAGGTTGTCAAATAGAGAACTGGAAATCCTCCATGTCAAGTGTTCCAATTACCATAAGGCAGGGAGATACCCATGAAGGGTTGAAGGCCAAGGTTCGGTTGTTCTGTGCGTCCCCCCTTGAGGCACCCACCTCTTGGACGGGATCCAACCTGTGACCCATTTCTTAGGCCGAAAATCTAAATGTTGCAATTTGACCAAGGTACCTACTGACCAACTTTAGGACATCTACCCAGGTGGCAATTGTGGGCTACAATTGCACCTTGATTGGATTTTTTGTGGCTATTGGGAAATATCGCCAGCTCTTTCGGGGTATGACCCCTTTACCCCTCATTATAACCAATTATTTCATCCTTCACTAGTTTCTCTTCCAGTGACTTCAAACCCCACTGTTGAGTACTATTGGAAGGTCCAGTGCTATTTGAGAGGAAGGGCGTTACGTCTTCTAGGACACGAGAATTTTCTTTCTTTTTTTCGCCCACGCGGACAAAACCCATTTACCCATATATATGCTTCTTTAAAAAAAAATAAAAAAAATAATAATAATAATTTATGTATGATGCACATCTGATTACAGTTTGATTTGGATATATATATTGTGTAAACATTTTGTCTCGATATATGTGTCATCAGATCAGATACCAAGATTGCATCAGGCTTGGAACTGGAAGTGATTCTGATCATTGGATAAAAAATATCGATTGTCATAACCACTCAATATATTGTTTAGTTGGAAGCTATGAAGGAGGACACTTCGGTGATGATCCATTAGGCCAGAGGGGATACTTGAAAGGAAGATAGTGTGACAAAACTAAGGAAATCCTTATCAAACCAATAGTGTAGATATACTCGGAGTTGTTAGTTCAATGATGAGGATGTATTTAGAGTAACTATCCAATGATCTGAATTTGGGGTAGGAGGTCACTAATTTCCATGCTATCTTCAGTATCAAATATGTAGAGAATACCTTATATTGATTGCTTGTTTTGATCTATTTTCTAGGTGACCTTTTGGGGGATCGATTAGCCATTTCTATTCAAACTGTAAGGGATCCCCAATGATTTATTTATTTTACTTAGATTGCTGCTACAATTTCACCGGTTGTACTATTGGCCCAGATGAACTGCAGACTTCTGCTAAAGGTCACTTTCATGTTTGTTTGCATGTGAAGTTGTCTCCTTGGTACCCCACTTAACACTTACTAAAAAAAAATCCTCAATCATTAACTAGCATAGTGGATCGTTCCATCATTTATATGGTTTAGAGGTTGGATTCACCACATTGATGGTTTCGAGTTTCTAGTCTTTATTACATGGTGAGTTTCTATTCTGTAATCACTTCTACATTTGTAATATGATATTTCTTAAGAACTATGCTACAACACTTAATGCTTTAGACGGTTTTGGTAATTATTGTAGAAATTTAATTCGATTGGTTGTAACTTTCTTTCATAATCTATTGTTGGTATATTGCCGAGGGTTTTTCATGGAGTATACCCTCAAACGACCTCCTAGAGGGAAATGACATTGTTTATTAATTTCTAGGAAAGCGTTTCGATCTATACAGTGAGGGTTTCAAGATATGCATTTTTTATATTTACCCTCGCCAAGTGTCATTTATCCTAGTCTTTTTTCGATTTATGAATGATGATTGAATCTGGGGAAGTATTGAGGAGTGTATTAGTGAATAGATGATAAATTTGTTTGGCGACATGAGTGTTGTAGGTGCATTTCCGTACTAATGTATATATGCATTGTTTGTCATTTACAACTTAAAATTAAATTTCACTTGGTAAATAGCAACAAGATTACTTGCACAATCTTGTTCGAGCAACTTTAGACGCACTGTTAGTGGAGAAAGAAAAACGAAATATTGTTTGTTTATTATTTAATATTAAGATCATACAAGTGTCTCAAATTTGTTAGGTTATGATTAGAATTTACTAATTACCTTTTTTCCCTTTATCTCAGATAATATCTCACCTCAATACCTCCCTATTTTGATGATTGCATAAATAACCGCGATGGTTGTTTTGGAGCATTTTTTTTATATCTCGATTTAGTTGTACTTGGGATTATTTTTGAAGTATCGCCTCATCCAACATTACAATTTTAGTTGAACTGATTTACATACAAACAAGGCACATGTCTAGCAAGCAATCCCCAAAAGTTTTGCTAAGAACAATTGTTGTGAATCATCAACCTAGAAGAAGATTCCCCAAAATTTTTGCTAAAAACAATTGTTGTGAACCATCAACCTAGAAGAAGATTTAACATGCATGATATATGCATCAACATATAGCTATTAACTATATGTAAGTGTTTGAGTGATATTTACTAGCAAAAAAATCCTTCTTGAACCAATAAATAGATTGGCATAATTTTCCCTTAATAAACACTATGAATAATTAAAATCTTATAATTGTTTGAGATACATCATATGGTGCATGATCAGTTTGCCTCCTAAATCAACCTTATTGATTAGGCCTTAGGGATCTTTGAATTTTCGAAGGGAGTGGGTTTCCTTACCTCAAATTATAGTAAAATTCCTATGTTATATTGAATTCTAGAAAATTTGCATAGGATAGAGTTACATGGATGAGATTGAAGATTATAGAATAATAATTGGTTTGAATAACTTAATATGTAATCAAATATGCCTTTGTTAATAAAATCTCAAGAGTTTGTAATATTTAGAGAGATATTAAGGTGATGTGTAGATCTCTTGAGGATTTCATGGATCTGAGGGACCCTAGAGATTAATTAGTGGAGATATTTTAGAATTTGAACCGATTTAGGTATCAAAGTCCTTTAGTTTAAAATATTGTAAGCCTAAGGGAATTACGAAGCCCAAGTTAGACAAAGAGAGGATAGAGAGGTATGAGTGAAAGAGGCCAAGTGTGACCAAAGGCCAAACATAGGCCAATGAAATGTTAAATTAGGCTTGGAAGGAAGAAGGCCTTGCCTAAACTTGTGTACATATATTCATTAATAGAATCATTGTATTTATTGTTTCTCCATGTAAGTGTGAGGTTTGAATACCTTTTCATTGTACTGGTGGCCCTTCATATCATTGAACGTTATACTGAGTTTTTAAACTCCATATCAGACTCTTTCAGATTTGTTGTTTGGGTTCAAGGTTTAAACTATGTTAAGAACCTCAATTCAGATTGGGAAGGACTGGTGAAATAGATTTGATAACATATTAGGGTTGAGTTCATGGTTTGCATTCATTTAAAATCATGAAAGTACAAAGTTGAATTTTATTTTGTATTCAGGTCGAAGTAGGGATCAATTACCTTCAAAGAACAAAGTTTGAATCCCTTCGCAAGTGTTGAGGAACAATTTTTGTAGAATCAAAGAAAGGAAAAGTCATGACTGTCATTTTGTCTCGATATATGTGTCATCAGATCAGTACCAAGATTTCATCAAGCTTGGAAGTGGAAGTGATTGTGATCATTGGCTAAAAAAGATCGACTGTCAGAACCACTCGATATATTGTTTATTTGGAAGTTCTGAAGGAGGACACTTCAATGATGATCCATTAGGTTAGAGGGGATACTTGAAAGGAAGATAGTCCAAGAAAAATAAGGAAATCCTTATCAAACCAACAGTGCAGATATAGTCAGAGTTGTTAGTTCAATGATGAGGATGTATTTAGAGTAACTCAAATCAAGAGTTCTAAGAGGAGACATGTGGCGATTGATCCATCGAGATCAATTTTGGAGTGGAATGAAGGTAGGTGGATCATGATCATTGATGACAAGATATCGACGGTGGATTTCGATTCATCAGATCATAATATGATATTTTTATATACCTAAGACCAATTCTATCCAAATCGATGGTCAAAATTGATCGAAGGACTAGAACAATGGCTCAAGAAGGAGGCACATAGTGGTCTTCTTTTTATGCGATTTTGTTCGGAGTCCAAATATGTCAAAGTGGATATTGTGCTCTCGAATTCTTATTTCATCGGATCCAAATTAATCGAAGTGACTAATATCATCAATTTCCAATGAAATCCCTCTGACAAGAAAATTTCAATGATGCTTTAGAGCTCAGGTTTTGGCATAAGGTTTTATGGAGAGATATGCAAGAGAAAAAGAAATACCACTTAGGGAAAAGGAAAACCATCTTCAGGTTAGGACCAAGGTCATATGATAGAAGTGGATATCAGTGGCCACCTTCCTATTCCACTGGCTTGAAATACCATTTTCCACCTTGGCAGTTTTTCTACTGTTTTTCGGTTCGTAAACTTCTGGGAATGTGTTGAGCTCATAAAAGACATGTTTTGGGACCTTTAGGGGGCCAAGGGTTGAAAACAACATTCCCTGGCCCCACAAAAAAGTTTTAATCCTCAGATAGACCTTTTTGAAAAGGTATCGAACATCCAAAACATAGATCGTTTGAAAAATTTACTCCCTTGGGAAGTTGACGTATCAACTACCCCCATCAGGGCCCACAAACCTTTTGGTGTTTCATCTCTCGAGAATATTTTTTTGTATTTTTATGTTTTTCTTACTTCCTATTATGTTAAAGAGGCCTTTGGATCCTCAGTGTAAATAATATTCTTGCTAATGAGTGTATTTTTCACATATGTTCTCAAAAGATAAGATGTCACCATTCTAGTGAGTTCATTCACTCTGTATTTTTACAATTTCTGTACATTTCTCTGATTGACAGAAATTGTGTATTAATTTTTACCTGTGTTTCTTGCAGTGTATACATGTATTTATTTGTTATATATCCACCTTCATTTCATTCTCAAAATTATCCATATCATCATATCATTTGCTTCTATGCTTAACAGAATCAACGTCATTGATGGAGGAGTTGGTGAGTGGAATTTTTCGTAAGGTTATAACACTTCATCTTGTTGGAAAAAGGGATTAGTGTGAAGAGAATAAATCCCATTGGTTTACATTAAGAACGTGTGAATCCATGAAGGATTTTATTGCTGATACAAAAGGTGATTAAGGTAATCACTTTGCCCGCAAAGCCGATTTATGGACTGGTGCATAACATAGTGTCCAAAACTCTATTAGTGGAGCACATTAGGCCAGTTAGAAGAGTTAGAGAGTAGGAAAGGTGTTCGACCTTCTAGTAGAGTAATGCATACTCTGCATGGATGTCATCATCAAGAGGTATTAGAACACAATTATGCTCTGAAATTGAAGACGACATCTTGAAGTTATTCGGGAGGAGCAGTTTCAAACAAAAGAAGCAGATTTTATAGGAAGACAAAAAAAAGAATTGGATATACAATTTCATTAGTGAATTATTTCAAAGTTGAGTTCATTTCAACCAAATGGAGAAGTTAATAAGAAATTTTAGAGAATAAGATAATGGAATAGATCTTGCAGGTAATGGATTTTATGATTTGAGATAATTCTAGTCAATAACCATTTGTTATTGCAGGTAGTACCAAGAGGAGATAGAAATTGGTAGGAACCCTTACAACTAGTACAGTGATAGAAAGGGAAGAGAAAGTGAGGATCTTAAAGAAGAAAATAGGCTTCTGGTAGGAGGAACCTCACAAGAAGAACAATTTTTATAAATTTCTTGAAGAGAAGAGGACAAATGTAGTTCTTAAGAGGAAGTGAGTGGAGTGAAAAATACTACAACTTTTGAAGTTGCGAAGAGAATAGGATGCTCAGAAGGTTCTATAGGAGAGAACTGGTTATTCTAAGAGGTGAAGCTTAGGAGAAAGCTTAATGAGGTATTCAGTAGCAGGTAGAGAGACTTGCTACAAAGAAAAGGGTTTATGCAGTTGATAGTGGGTAAGGCAAAGCTCACAAGGGAAGAGATGAATACGATTATTGATATTATTGAAACGCGTTCAAAGAGAAGACACATCTAGAGGAAAGAAAATTCTAGAGAAATTGGGAGTAATAATATTATTCAATAAGAGTTTGAGAGAGATATTTTTGAGTTAAAGGAAAGACTCGGTATAATTGTGGAGTTGCTACAAGAAATTGAAGAATACCAGAGAGGAGGTTGGAATGTGAGGAAGAAGGTCAAGTGTTCTATAGTGAAAATTTCTATAAGAAAGTTGAGACACGGCTTGAATAGCATATTAAGTGCTTTGATAGAGAGAGAGAAACGCATAGGATATGATTTCAGACGAACATCAATGGCAGGACAAGAAGTCCACTTCTATGAACCAAATCAGTGATCATTCCTTGGAGAGGATGATAATGAATATGTTGAGGGGATATTTGTTGAAAGTATCATGGTTTGGTGAGAAATTTTGGATCAACATGTGAAGAAGATGACATAAGAATCAAATAAGGCCATATGGTCTTATGTTTTTAAAACTAGTGTTTTGTGTATGATTACAGGTTGTACAAAGAATGAAGTTAGAGAATCACTTTAAACTATCATAAAGTCTAATAAAGGTGGATGTTTGCTTTCTAAAATCATAGAAGCATATCAAAATCAAATTTTTTTAGGGAGGAATAGGAGATAATTTATCTCATAAAATAGGTCAGGGTGAAGACTATATACAACTTGTAATTAAAATTGTTGAAGAAGTAGATGTTGATGATGAAATTATAATGATATCCTCAAACCAACACAAGGAGATGATGTCATATGAGAGATGAGAGTCCCGTGATTTTAAAACAAATCATTGATGTGTGTATGTAGGTTATTAAGATAGCCAGAAATAAAATGAAGGAGTTGAAGAAAAACATTCAAATACATTGCTAATGGATTATGATGAAGAACTAAGGTTGTTGAAAGAATGGATAATAAATCCAAAGATTGAATTAGAGTGCATAGTTGTTGCAAACACGGAGTTTCAAACTAATTTTTTATCTCAGTATGTGAATTATAGGGAACAAGAGGATGAAAAGTTTTCTAAGGGAGATGAAGAGATGGAAATAAGATCCATACACATTATGCATACATAGATAAAAAAACAAGTTTGCAACAATACCATGGACCAACAAAAGTTGGAACTGGACATTGAAAATGATAAACTATGGAAGTTGATGAAGAAGAAATATGGATGGAAATACCATGGGATGAGAATGACAATCAACCACAAATTGAATTTGGTCGAGAGAGATTTTATTAGCAAGGTGAATGGAAAACAAGCAAGTAAAATATGGAATCTTGGAAAGTCTCAAATGTAAATGAACAAACATGTAGTAGAGCATATAATGGAAAGTGAATAAACATGTAGTAGATCATATGGATAGCATCAATAGTGGAAACAAAGAGGAGTGAAGAAATTGAAGACACATGATTAGGAGATCATGAAAATTTTAACCCTGGGAGTCTGATGTAGGAGAATTGTTTTATTAAATAAACCTTGTTGATTAGGCCTTAGGGGTACTTGAATTTTCTAAGGGAGTGGGTTCCTTAACTTCAAGTTATTGTAAAATTCGTATTTTTTACTAAATTCTATAATAACTGCATACGAAATAGCTAGTTGGTTGGGATTGATGATTCTAGAATAAGAATTGGTTTGGATAACTTTATATGTAATTGAATCTTCATTTGTTAAAACAATAATATGAGTTTTTAATATTTAGAGAGATATTCAGATGAGGTATATATCTCTTGAGGATTTCTTATATCTAAGGGACCCTAGAGATTAGTTAGTGGAGAGGTTTTAGGATGTGAAATGATTTTGGTATCAAAATCCTATAGTTTTAAATATTGTAAGTGTAGGGGAGTTAAGCTCCCTAAGCTAGACAGAGAGAGGGTAGAGAGGTGTGAGTTAAAGAAGCCATGTGTGGAGAAAGGAAAAACAAAGGCCAATGAAATGATAAATCTAGATAGGAAGGTAGAAGGCCTTGCCTAAACTTGAGTACATACATTCATTAATAAAATCATTGTGTTTTTTGTGTCTCTGTGTAAGTGTGTGGTTTGAATACATTTTCATTGTATTGGTGTCCTTCTGTATCATTGAACGATATACTGAGTTATTGAAGTACCTATTGAACTCTTTTATATTTTTCTATCGGTTTAGGGTTTAAACCATGTTAAGAAACTCAATTCAAAGTGGGAAGGATCGATGAACCAAGTTTGATAGCATACTAAGGTTGAGTTTGTAGTTTGCATTTTCTTGAAATCGTGAATGGGTAGATTTGAATTTTATTTTGTGTGCATATTGAAGTAGGGATAAAATAACTTCAAATAAAATATTTCAAATCCCTTTGCAAGTGTCAAAGAAAAATGACCATCAAATCATAAAACAGGAAAGTTGTGAGAATCATTTTGTCTCGATGTCCATGCCATTAGATCAGAGACCAAGACTGCAATAGTCTTGGAAGTGGAAGTGATCGTGATCATGGGTTAACAAAGATCAACTATCAGGAATGATCTATTGGAATCAGTGGAAATTTTTTCTAGATTGAAGTTCTGAGGGACAATACTTCAAATACAATCCATTAGGTTGGAGGTGATACTCCAAAATGTTGATAGTCCAATAAAATTAAGGAAATTCATATCAAACCAATGGTGGATATCTAATAGGATTTGGTATATCAATACTAAGGATCTATTTAGAGTAGCTCATATCAATAATTCTTAGAGGAGACACGTGGATATTGATCGATCGATACCAAGTTCAAAATGGAATGAAGGAAAGTGGATCATGATTATTGATCATGAAAGATCGACGATGGAATTCAATTCATTAGATTAGAAGTTCATATTTTGATAGACCTAAGACCAAGTTAATTCAAATCAATGGTGAGAATTGATCAAAGGACTAAATCAATGGTTTAGGAAGGAGGCATGTGATGGTCTTCTATTGAAGAGATTTTGTTCAGAGTCGAAATCTGTTGGAGTTGATTCTATGCCATCAGAGTTTGTTTTCATCTTATATGAATTACTTAGAGTGACTTGCATCATTTGATTCTAGTGAAAACCCTCTAAGAAGAGAAGTATTATGATTCCTTAGCACTCATGTTTTAGCACAAGGTTTTATGGAGAGTCCCTCAATACCAAAAGAAATACCACTTAGGGAAAAGGAAAACCATCCTTAGGTTAAAACTAAGGTCACATTACTTGGTTCTTTTCTTAAAGGAATGAGCACCAATGATGAAGGAGTTGGTCAATGGAGTTTGGTGTAAGTTTATATCACTCGATATTGTGGGAAAAGGGGACTAGTTACAAGGCACTAAATCCCATCGATCTGGGTTAAGCGCTCAGGAATCCATGAAGGAGTTTAATATTGATCCATAAGGTGGTTAAGGTAAGAAATATTCCCACAAATAAAAAAATTGGACTGAAGCATAACAAAGAGGCCAAAACTATGTTAGTGGATAACCTTAGGCTGGTTAAAGGATTTATAGAGGAGCTCAAGTGTTGGAACTACTAGAAGAGTAATCCATACTTTGCATATGTGGTTTTTGACCAAGATTTCATCATCAACATATTTGAATATTTTCATGATAAAACATCTTTGCATCATTATCCAATATATTTTATGGTGATAACATAACCTAACATGCTCATAAATTCATCTATATTTGATCCCATTAAACCATGATCTAGTAGATTGAAACTTTATTTTAAATATTCAATTGTAGAGTGATTTTGAATGTTGGTATGTTTTGGAGAAGTATATATTTGATCACCGTGGAATTAGAAACTCTAATGTTTGAATAAATGCACAATGAAATGATGGTGGAATACATATAGGGTGGGTAGTTTAGGTTTAAACACTTATCATAAGACAATTTTTATCATACACAATCAAGTGTTTTCACGGGTGTTTCTTTTACAACAATGTCTTAATTATATGCCACATTAGATATCATTTTCGAGATTAACTTAGTAGTGTAATTCATTAATATATGAACCATATCCATGAGTATTATTCATGAGTATTAGTCACAACTGACCAATAATTCTCATGATTTGAATAGTCCACTCAGCACTCATTGCATCAAGTTATGCTCACAGGGGTGAAGAAATGGGATTGAAACTAGTGAAATGAATTGTATAGCATCAATCATCACTTCCAGGGCTTTCACTCGATAACCAAGACTTCCCAGGAGGTCACCCATCCCAAGATGCCTCTAGCTCAAGCACGCTTAACTGTGGAGTTTTCCCACAATCAAGCCCAATTAGATTGCTACCCCATTTGCAAAACCTTAGCAAGTATTGTGCCTTATGAACTATCCTGTTAGGGCTCCCTTCACTCTTATTATTTAAGCATAGAGGGGATTCCATAGTGAAACATATTAGATATCATTTTCAGGATTAACTGCATAGAATAAGTCATTAATCTATGACCCATATCCATGAGTATTAGACGCAATTGACCAATAATTCTTATGATTTGAATACTCCACTTAGCACTCATTGCATCGGTTGATGCTCACATATTTGAATATAATTCTATTGATTTGTGATATATAAGGAACATGGTATGAAGATACTTATGGTTGCAATACACATGCATTGACAATGATGGAGTTGCATTAAAATGATAATGTATATATGAGATAAGAATTTGTTTCTTTGGCTATGGAATATTTCATGATCATGGTCCTTGGGTGTGAGTAAATCTAAATATCATTATTGCATTGGATTCATTCTTTCAACTTATCACTATGTTCATTAGCAACATTAATCTTTGTTATTCTTTGGCACACTTAAGAAAACACGTGTGGTAAAACATGTTTCCTTAAAACAAAGTTTGCATAATGAGCATATGATTTTGGATAACATAATTTGGAATGAACATATGGGATATCATTTCAATTGAATTTTAGTATGTTAGTAACTTAGGCTAATGATAATCACAACAATTTTAGTAAGCATAGCATATGAATGAAATTGTGTGGTGCTTTTTTATTTGAACTTTAATATTTATTTAGAGGAGTTGGAAGCTAGTGTATCAATATATTTTTTAAAGGACCTTAAATCCAAGAAAATTATTTCTATTATGAAGAATATATTGTGTGTGATAGTGTATACATTCAAATACATTTTGTGCAAATAATGACCATAAATAGAAATATATGGCTCAATTTTTATCCACACAATGTTTTGGTTTACTAAATTTTATCTTTATCTTAAGTTTAAAAAACAATGGAAAGAGGTTGCCTGGGTGCCAAATGTCGAGGGAGGTCCATGTATACTTAATATTGGTTCCTTCTAGAAATTGAACCATTCTAACCATTGGAATTATCATTGTTACCTACTAGTATTGTTGGGTATGTGGAGAGTGAGCAACGAAATATCTATAACCTTGTGTTTCCAATGAATTGTTGGAATTATAGGTTACTTATATTGAAGAATGCAATGCACATTTCTTATTGGGTTTCCCTAAAGAAGGTAGGAGCCTTGGAGTGAAAATTGTTTGGGTGGTCACCAAAGGTGTGAAGACTGGATGGTACTAAGTGCAGTTGGAGTTCCTAGAGCCATAGTTGCTTTAGACTTCCTAGTTGTCCCATGATGGATACCTAGAAGGGAAGTTGATATCCTGAGGGACCGTGGTGTGTAGAAGGGGGTACACATCCATGGGCTGTGAAAGTTGGTGGGAGATGAGAGACTACAAATTGGATTTGTTGTTGGAGTTTTGTACCTTGGCTAGAGAATAATCGCATTGATAGGGTACCATAGTTGACTTTATCTAAGAATTTTACTTGGTTAATTTGTATCCCTAGATTGGGGGGTGACCTGCTACAGAGAGATCCATAGATGGGGGGAACATCTAAAAGATAATTTCTTTGTTCTTTGTGATTATGTTAAATACTATATTGTTATATTTTAATGTTGTGAATTATATAATGATGTTATTATTGATGTGGATATTATTCTAATGTAAGTCTATCTGTGTTTATTATATAGCAATAAGGATGGTATGGTGTATTATAAGTAGTATGAAGAATATCGTTATTATCATGAATTTAGAGGGAAATGGGTGGAATTTTTCTTTTATCCTAAATTTTAATTGAAGGGGTCTATGATTGTGTTTTAGAACATCTCAATGTCTTGGTTTGTTTATGAGCATCATAGAAAGATTGAGATTCAATGGATATTTCATAACTAATTCCATCCATATAAAGCCAATGATAGTTGAGAATATATGAGATGGATTTAAGTGACTATTGAGTTGTAGTAATTAATGGTTACTAGGTTGT
>SNQJ01S0004044.1:33739-44157 GCA_010110895.2 Picea sitchensis | reverse complement strand
TATATGCGTTGTTTGTCATTTACAACTTAAAATTAAATTTCACTTGGTAAATAGCAACAAGATTACTTGCACAATTTTGTTCGAGCAACTTTAGACGCACTGTTAGTGGAGAAAGAAAAACGAAATATTGTTTGTTTATTATTTGATATTAAGATCACACAAGTGTCTCGAATTTGTTAGGTTATGATTAGAACTTACCAATTACCTTTTTTCCCTTTATCTCAGATAATATCTCACCTCAATACCTCCCTATTTTGATGATTGCATAAATAACCGCGATGGTTGTTTTGGAGCATTTCTTTTATATCTCGATTTAGTTATACTTGGGATTATTTTTGAAGTATCGCCTCGTCCAACATTACAATTGTAGTTGAACTGATTTACATGCACACAAGGCACATGTCTAGCAAGCAATCCCCAAAATTTTTGCTAAGAACAATTGTTGTGAACCATCAACGTAGAAGAAGATTTAACATGCATGATATATGCATGAACATGCACAATTGTTCTTTGTTTAACTATATTCTATTTCATTTCAAGTTGAAGCAATGCTCATTACTCCAATAGTGTTAGATAAGACTTCATGTATTCTTTTCAATATTCTAACTCAATATAGCAATTAATTATATGTAAGTGTTTGAGTGATATTTACTAGCAAAAAAATCCTTCTTGAACCAATAAATAGATTGGCATAATTTTCTCTTAATAAACATTATGAATAATTAAAATCTCATAATTATTTGAGATACATCATATGGTGCATGAGCAGTTTGCCTCCTAAATTAACCTTATTGATTAGGCCTTAGGGATCTTTGAATTTTCAAAGGGAGTGGGTTTCCTTATATCAAATTATAGTAAAATTCCTATGTTATATTGAATTCTAGAAAATTTGCATAGGATAGAGTTACATGGATGAGATTGAAGATTATAGAATAATAATTGGTTTGAAGAACTTAATATGTAATCAAAT
Organism: Picea sitchensis; assembly: GCA_010110895.2. Classification (NCBI taxonomy): domain Eukaryota; kingdom Viridiplantae; phylum Streptophyta; class Pinopsida; order Pinales; family Pinaceae; genus Picea; species Picea sitchensis. Next base: position 43,187 of record SNQJ01S0004044.1, on the reverse strand, counting down.
ATGCCTTTGTTAAGAAAATCTCGAGAGTTTGTAATATTTAGAGAGATCTTAAGGTGACGTGTAGATTTCTTGAGGATTTCATGGATCTTAGGGATCCCAGAGATTAATTAGTGGAGATATTTTAGGATCTGAACCGATTTAGGTATCAAAGTCCTTTAGTTTAAAATATTGTAAGCCTAAGGGAATTATGAAGCCCAAGCTAGACAAAGAGAGGATAGAGAGGTATGAGTGAAAGAGGCCTAGTGTGACCAAAGGCCAAACATAGGCCAATGAAATGTTAAATTAGGCTTGGAAGGAAGAAGGCCTTGCCTAAACTTGTGTACATAAATTCATTAATAGAATCATTGTGTTTATTATTTCTCCATGTAAGTGTGAGGTTTGAATACCTTTTCATTGTACTGGTGGCCCTTCATATCATTGAACGTTATACTGATTTTTTAAACTCCATATCAGACTCTTTCAGATTTCTTGTTTAGGTTCAAGGTTTAAACTATGTTAAGAACCTCAATTCAGATTGGGAAGGACTGGTGAAATATATTTGATAACATATCAGGGTTGAGTTCATGGTTTGCATTCATTTAAAATCATGAAAGGACAAAGTTGAATTTTATTTTGTGTGCAGGTCGAAGTAGGGATCAATTACCTTCAAAGAACAAAGTTTGAATCCCTTCGCAAGTGTCGAGGAACAATTTTCGTAGAATCAAAGAAAGGAAAAGTCATGACTGTCATTTTGTCTCTATATATGTGTCATCAGATCAGATACCAAGATTTCATCAGGCTTGGAGGTGGAAGTGATTGTGATCGTTGGCTAAAAAAGATCGACTGTCATAACCACTCGATATATTGTTTAGTTGGAAGCTCTGAAGGAGGACACTTCAATGATGATCCATTAGGTTAGAGGGGATACTTGAAAGGAAGATAGTCTGACAAAACTAAGGAAAGCCTTATCAAACCAACAATGCAGATATACTCATAGTTGTTAGTTCAATGATGAGGATGTATTTAGAGTAACTCAAATCAAGAGTTCTAAGAGGAGACATGTGGCGATTGATCCATCGAGATCAATTTTGGAGTGGAATGAAGGTAGGTGGATCGTGATTGTTGATGACAAGAGATCGACGGTGGAGTTCGATTCATCATATCATAATATGATATTTTTATATACCTAAGACCAATTCTATCCAAATCGATGGTCAAAATTGATCGAAGGACTAGATCAATGGTTCAGGAAGGAGGCACATAGTGGTCTTCTTTTTATGCGATTTTGTTCCGAGTCCAAATATGTCAAAGTGGATATTTTTCTCTCGAATTCTTATTTCATCAGATCCAAATTAATCGAAGTGATTGATATCATTGGTTTCCAATGAAATCCCTCTGACAAGAAAATTTCAATGATGCCTTAGAGCTCAGGTTTTGGCATAAGGTTTTATGGAGAGATATGCAAGAGAAAAAGAAATACCACTTAGGGAAAAGGAAAACCATCTTCAAGTTAGGACCAAGGCCATATGATAGAAGTGGATATCAGTGGCCACCTACCTATTCCACTGGCTTGAAATACCATTTTCCACCTTGGCAGTTTTTCTACTGTTTTTCAATTCGTAAACTTGTGGGAATGTCTTGAGGTCGTAAAATACATGTTTTGGGACCTTTGAGGGGCCAAGGGTTGAAAACAACATTCCCTAGCCCCCCAAAAAAGTTTTAATCCTCAGATAGACCTTTTTGAAAAGGTATCGAACATCAAAAACATAGATTGTATGAAAAATTTACTCCCTTGGGAAGTTGACGTATCAACTACCCCCATTAGGGCCCACAAACCTTTTGGTGTTTCATCTCTCGGGAATATTTTTTTGGATTTTTATGGTTTTCTTACTTCCTATTATGTTAACAAGGCCTTTGGATCCTCAGTGTAAATAATCTTCTTGCTAATGAGTGTATTTTTCACATATGTTCTCAAAAGATAAGATGTCACCATTCTAGTGAGTTCATTCACTCTGTATTTTTACAATTTCTATACATTTCTCTGATTGACAGAAATTGTGTATTACTTTATACCTGTGTTTCTTGCAGTGTAGACGTGTATTTATTTATTATATATCCACCTTCATTTCATTCTCAAAATTATCCATATCATCATATCATTTTCTTCTATGCTTAACAAAATGAGTGCCATTGATGGAGGAGTTGGTGAGTGGAGTTTTTCGTAAGGTTATAACACTCCATCTTGTTGGAAAAAGGGATTAGTGTGAAGAGACTAAATCCCATTGGTTTACATTAAGAACTCGTGAATCCATGAAGGATTTTATTGCTGATACAAAAAGTGATTAAGGTAATCACTCTGCCCGCAAAGACGATTTATGGACTGGTGCATAACATAGTGTCCAAAACATTCATAGTGGAGCACCTTAGGCCAGTTAGAAGAGTTAGAGAGAAGGAAAGGTGTTAGATCTTCTAGCAGAGTAATGCATACTTTACATGGATGTCATCATCAAGAGCTATTAGAGCACAATTATGCTCTAAAATTGAAGACAACATCTTGAAGTTTTTTGGGCGGAGTAGTTTCAGACTAAAGAAGAAGATTTTATAGGAAGACAAAAAAAGGAATTGGATATACATTTTCCTTAGTGAATTAGTTCAAAGTTGAGGTCATTTCAACCAAATGGAGAAGTTAATAAGAAATTTTATAGAATAAGATAATGGAATAGATCTTGCAGGTAATGGATTTTATGATTTGAGATAATTCTAGTCAAGAACCATTTGTCATTGCAGGTAGTACCAGGAGGAGATAGAAATTGGTAGGAACCCTTACAACTAGTACAAGTGTGATAGAAAGGGAAGAGAAAGTGGGGATCTTAAAGAAGAAAATAGGCTTCTGGTAGGAGGAACCTCACAAGAAGAACAAGTTTTATAAATTTCTTGAAGAGAAGAGGACAAATATAGTTCTTAAGAGGAAGTGAGTGGAGTGAAAAATACTAGAACTTTTGAAGTTGCAAAGAGAATAGGATTCTCAGAAGGTTCTATAGGTGAGAACCAATGATTATAAGAGGTGAAGCTTAGGAGAAAGCTTGTTGAGGTATTTAGTAGCAGGTAGAGAGACTTGCTACAAAGAAAAGGGTTTATGTAGTTGATAGTGGGTAAGGTGAAGCTCACAAGGGAAGAGATGAGTATGATTATTGATATTATTGACACGCGTTCAAAGAGAAGACACATCTAGAGGAAAGAAAATTCTAGAGAAATTGGAAGTAATAATATTATTCAATAAGAGCTTGAGCGAGATATTTTTGAGTTAAAGGAAAGACTCGGTATAATTGTGGAGTTGGTACAAGAAATTCAAGAATACGAGAGAGGAGGTTGGAATGTGAGGAAGAAGTTCAAGTGTTCTATAGTGCAAATTTATATAATAAAGTTGAGACACAGCTTGAATAACATATAAAGTGCTTTGATAGAGAGAGAGAAATGCATAGGATATGATTTCAGACGAACGTCAATGGCAGGACAAGAAGTCCACTTCTATGAACCAAATCAGTGATCATTCCTTGGAGAGGATGATAATGAATATGTTAAGGGGATATTTGTTGAAAGTGTCGTGGTGTGGTGAGAAAGTTTGGATCAACATGTGAAGAAGATGACATGAGAATCAAATAAGGCCATATGGTCTTATGTTTTTAAAACTAATGTTTTGTGTATGATTACAGGTTGTACAAAGAATGAAGTTGGAGAATCACTTTAAACTATCATAAAGTCTAATAAAGGTGGATGTATGCTTTCTAAAATCATAGAAGCATATCAAAATCAATCTTTTTTAGGGAGGAATAGGAGATCATTTATCTCATAAAATAGGTCAGGCTGAAGACTGTATACAAATTGTAATTAAAATTGTTGAAGAAGTAGATGTTGATGATGAAATTATAATGATATCCTCAAACCAACACAAGGAGATGATGTCAGATGAGAGATGATAGTCCCATGATTTTAAAACAAATCATTGATGTGTGTATGTAGGTTATTAAGATAGCCAAAAATAAATTGAAGGAGTTGAAGAAAAACATTCAGATACATTGCTAATGGATTATGATGAAGAACTAAGGTTGTTGAAAGAATGGATAATAAATCCAATGATTGAATTATAATGCATAGTTGTTGCAAACACAGAGTTTCAAACTAATTTTTTGTCTTAGTATGTGAATTATAGGGAACAAGAGGATGAAAAGTTTTCTAAGGGAGATGAAGAGATGGAAATAATATCCGTACACATTATGCATACATAGAACAACAAGTTTGCAACAATACCATGGACCAACAAAAGTTGGAACTGGACATTGAAAATGATAAACTATGGAAGTTGATGAAGAAGAAATATGGATGGAAATACCATGGGATGAGAAGGACAATCAAACACAAATTGAATTTGGTCGAGAGAGATTTTATTAGCAAGGTGAATGGAAAGCAAGCAAGTAAAATATGGAATTTTGGAAAGTTTCAAACGGAAATGAACAAACATGTAGTAGAGCATATAATGGAAAGTGAATAAACATGTAGTAGAGCATATGGATAGCATCAATAGTGGAAACAAAGAGGAGTGAAGAAATTGAAGACACATGATTAGGAGATAATGAAAATTTTAACCCTGGGAGTCTGATGTAGGAGAATTGTTTTATTAAATAGACCTTGTTGATTAGGCCCTAGGGCTACTTGAATTTTCTAAGGGAGTGCCTTCCTTAACTTCAAGTTATTGTAAAATTCGTATGTTTTACTGAATTCTATAATAACTGCATAGGATATAGCTAGTTGGTTGGGATTGATGATTCTAGAATAAGAATTGGTTTGGAGAACTTTATATGTAATTGAATCTTCATTTGTTAAAACAATATTGTGAGTTTTCAATATTTAGAGAGATATTCAGATGAGGTATATATCACTTGAGGATTTTTTATATCTAAGGGACCCTATAGATTAGTTAGTGGAGAGGTTTTAGGATGTGAAATGATTTTGGTATCAAAATCTTATAGTTTTAAATATTGTAAGCATAGGGGAGTTAAGCTCCCCAAGCTAGACAGTGAGAGGGTAGAGAGGTGTGAGTTAAAGAGGCCATGTGTGGAGAAAGGAAAAACAAAGGCCAATGAAATGTTAAATCTAGATAGGAAGGTAGAAGGCCTTGCTTAAACTTGAGTACACACATTCATTAATAAAATCAATGTGTTTGTTGTGTCTCCGTGTAAGTGTGTGGTTTGAATACATTTTCATTGTATTGGTGTCCCTGTGTATCATTGAACGATATACTGAGTTATTGAAGTACCTATTGAACTCTTTTAGATTTTTTATGTCAGTTTAGAGTTTAAACCATGTTAAGAACCTCAATTCAAAGTGGGACGGATCGATGAACCAAGTTTGATAGCATATCGAGGTTGAGTTCGTAGTTTTCATTTGCTTGAAATCGTGAATGGGTAGATTTGAATTTTATTTTGCGTGCAGATTGAAGTAGGGATAAAATAACTTCAAATAAAATATTTCAAATCCCTTTGCAAGTGTTGAAGAAAAATGACCGTCAAATCATAACAAGGAAAAGTTGTGAGAATCGTTTTGTCTCGATATCCATGCCATTAGATCAGAGACCAAGACTGCAATAGGCTTGGAAGTGGAAGTCATCGTGATCATGGGTTAACAAAGATCAACTATCAGGAATGATTTATTGGAATCAGTCAAAAAAAAATCTAGATTGAAGTTCTGAGGTACGATACTTCAAAGACAATCCATTAGGTCGGAGGTGATACTCCAAAATGTTTATAGTCCAATAAAATTAAGGAAATTCATATCAAACTAATGGTGGATATCTAATAGGAGTTGGTATATCAATACTAAGGATATATTCAGAGTAGCTCATATCAATAATTCTAAGAGGAGACACATGGAGATTGGCGATCGATACCAAGTTCAAAATGGAATGAAGGAAAGTGGATCATGATTATTGATCATGAAAGATCGACGATGGACCTCAATTCATTAGATAATAAGTTCATATTTTGATAGACCTAAGACCAAGTTTATTCAAATCAATGGTGAGAATTGATCAAAGGACTAAATCAATGGTTTAGGAAGGAAGCATGTGATGGTCTTTTATTGAAGAGATTTTGTTCAGAGTCGAAATCTGTTGGAGTTGATTCTGTGCCATCAGAGTTTGTTTTCATCTTATATGAATTACTTAGAGTGACTTGCATCATTTGATTCCAGTGAAAACCCTCTAACAAAAGAAGTATGATGATTCCTTAGCACTCATGTTTTGGCACAAGGTTTTATGGAGACTCCCTTAATACCAAAAGAAATACCACTTAGGGAAAAGGAAAACCACCGTAAGGTGAGGACCAAGGTCACATTACTTGGTTCTTTTCTTAAAGGAAAGAGCACCAATGATGAAGGAGTTGGTCAATGGATTTTGGTGTAAGTTTATATCACTTGATATTGTGGGAAAAGGGGACTAGTTACAAGGCACTAAATCCCATCGATCTTGGTTAAGCGCTCAGGAATCCATGAAGGATTTTAATATTGATCCAAAAGGTGGTTAAGGTAAGAAATATTCCCACAAATAAAAGTTGTTGACTGAAGCATAACAAAGAGGCGAAAACTATGTTAGTGGATAACCTTAGGCCAGTTAAGGGATTTATAGAGGAGTTCAAGTGTGGGAACTACTAGAAGAGTAATCCATACTTTGCATATGTGGTTTTTGACCAAGATGTTGTCATCAACATATTTGGATATTTTCACGATAAAACATCTTTGCATCATTATCCAATATAGTTTATGGTGACAACATAACCTAACATGCTCATAAATTCATCTGTATTTGATCCCATTAAACCATGATCTAGGATATTGAAACTCTATTTTAAATGTTCAATTGTAGAGTGATTTTGAATGTTGGTATGTTTTGGAGAAGTATATATTTGATCACCGTGGAATTAGAAACTCTAATGTTCGAATAAATGCACAATGAAATGATGGTGGAATACTTATAGGGTGGGTAGTTTAGGTTTAAACACTTATCACAAGACAATTTTTATCATACACAATCAAGTGTTTTCACGGGTGTTTCTTTTACAACAATGTCTTAATTATATGCCACATTAGATATCATTTTCAAGATTAACTTCGTAGTGTAATTCATTAATATATGACCCATATCCATGAGTATTAGTCGCAATTGGAAAATAATTCTCATGATATGAATAGTCCACTCAACACTCATTGCATCAGGTGATGCTCATAGGGGTGAAGAAATGGGATTGAAACTAGTGAAATGAATTGTATAGCATCAGTCATCACTTCCAGGGCTTTCACTCGATAACCAAGACTTCCTAGGTGGTCACCCATCCCAATATGCCTCTAGCTCAAGTGCACTTAACAGTGGATTTTTCAAATAATCAATCCCAATTAGATTGCTACCCCATTTGCAAAACCTTAGCAAGTATTGTGCCTTATGAAATATCTTTTTAGGGCTCCCTTCACTCTTATTATTTGAGCATAGAGGGGATTCCATAGTGCAACATATTAGATATCATTTTCAAGATTAACCGCATAGAGTAAGTCATTAATCTATGACCCATATCCATGAGTATTAGACGCAACTGACCAATAATTCTTATGATTTGAATAGTCCACTTAGCACTCATTTCATCGGTTGATGCTCACATATTTGAAGAAAAATTCTATTGATTTGTGATATATAAGGAACATGCTATTAAGATACTTATGGTTTCAATACACATGCATTGACAATGATGGAGTTGCATTAAAATGATAATGTATATATGAGATAAGAATTTGTTTCTTTGGCTATGGAATATTTCATGATCATGGTCCTTGGGTGTGAGTAAATCTAAATATCATTATTGCATTGGATTCATTCTTTCAACTTATCACTATGTTCATTAGCAACATTAATCTTTGTTATTCTTTGGCACACTTAAGAAAACACGTGTGGTAAAACATGTTTCCTTAAAACAAAGTTTGCATAATGAGCATATGATTTTGGATAACATAATTTGGAATGAACATATGGGATATCATTTCAATTGAATTTTAGTATGTTAGTAACTTAGGCTAATGATAATCACAACAATTTTAGTAAGCATAGCATATGAATGAAATTGTGTGGTGCTTTTTTATTTGAACTTTAATATTTATTTAGAGGAGTTGGAAGCTAGTGTATCAATATATTTTTTAAAGGACCTTAAATCCAAGAAAATTATTTCTATTATGAAGAATATATTGTGTGTGATAGTGTATACATTCAAATACATTTTGTGCAAATAATGACCATAAATAGAAATATATGGCTCAATTTTTATCCACACAATGTTTTGGTTTACTAAATTTTATCTTTATCTTAAGTTTAAAAAACAATGGAAAGAGGTTGCCTGGGTGCCAAATGTCGAGGGAGGTCCATGTATACTTAATATTGGTTCCTTCTAGAAATTGAACCATTCTAACCATTGGAATTATCATTGTTACCTACTAGTATTGTTGGGTATGTGGAGAGTGAGCAACGAAATATCTATAACCTTGTGTTTCCAATGAATTGTTGGAATTATAGGTTACTTATATTGAAGAATGCAATGCACATTTCTTATTGGGTTTCCCTAAAGAAGGTAGGAGCCTTGGAGTGAAAATTGTTTGGGTGGTCACCAAAGGTGTGAAGACTGGATGGTACTAAGTGCAGTTGGAGTTCCTAGAGCCATAGTTGCTTTAGACTTCCTAGTTGTCCCATGATGGATACCTAGAAGGGAAGTTGATATCCTGAGGGACCGTGGTGTGTAGAAGGGGGTACACATCCATGGGCTGTGAAAGTTGGTGGGAGATGAGAGACTACAAATTGGATTTGTTGTTGGAGTTTTGTACCTTGGCTAGAGAATAATCGCATTGATAGGGTACCATAGTTGACTTTATCTAAGAATTTTACTTGGTTAATTTGTATCCCTAGATTGGGGGGTGACCTGCTACAGAGAGATCCATAGATGGGGGGAACATCTAAAAGATAATTTCTTTGTTCTTTGTGATTATGTTAAATACTATATTGTTATATTTTAATGTTGTGAATTATATAATGATGTTATTATTGATGTGGATATTATTCTAATGTAAGTCTATCTGTGTTTATTATATAGCAATAAGGATGGTATGGTGTATTATAAGTAGTATGAAGAATATCGTTATTATCATGAATTTAGAGGGAAATGGGTGGAATTTTTCTTTTATCCTAAATTTTAATTGAAGGGGTCTATGATTGTGTTTTAGAACATCTCAATGTCTTGGTTTGTTTATGAGCATCATAGAAAGATTGAGATTCAATGGATATTTCATAACTAATTCCATCCATATAAAGCCAATGATAGTTGAGAATATATGAGATGGATTTAAGTGACTATTGAGTTGTAGTAATTAATGGTTACTAGGTTGT
>SNQJ01S0004044.1:19495-33689 GCA_010110895.2 Picea sitchensis | reverse complement strand
GTATCGCCTCGTCCAACATTACAATTGTAGTTGAACTGATTTACATGCACACAAGGCACATGTCTAGCAAGCAATCCCCAAAATTTTTGCTAAGAACAATTGTTGTGAACCATCAACGTAGAAGAAGATTTAACATGCATGATTTATGCATGAACATGCACAATTGTTCTTTGTTTAACTATATTCTATTTCATTTCAAGTTGAAGCAATGCTCATTACTCCAATAGTGTTAGATAAGACTTCATGTATTCTTTTCAATATAGCAATTAATTATATGTAAGTGTTTGAGTGATATTTACTAGCAAAAAAATCCTTCTTGAACAAATAAATAGATTGGCATAATTTTCCCTTAATAAACATTATGAATAATTAAAATCTCATAATTATTTGAGATACATCATATGGTGCAGGAACAGTTTGCCTCCTAAATCAACCTTATTGATTAGGCCTTAGGGATCTTTGAATTTTCAAAGGGAGTGGGTTTCCTTACCTCAAATTATAGTAAAATTTCTATGTTATATTGAATTCTAGAAAATTTGCATACGATAGAGTTACATGGATGAGATTGAAGATTATAGAATAATAATTGGTTTGAAGAACTTAATATGTAATCAAATATGCCTTTGTTAAGAAAATCTCGAGAGTTTGTAATATTTAAAGAGATCTTAAGGTGATGTGTAGATTTCTTGAGGATTTCATGGATCTCAGGGATCCGAGAGATTAATTAGTGGAGATATTTTAGGATCTGAACCGATTTAGATATCAAATTCCTTTAGTTTAAAATATCGTAAACCTAAGGGAATTATGAAGCCCAAGTTAGACAAAGAGAGGATAGAGAGGTATGAGTGAAAGAGGCCTAGTGTGACCAAAGGCCAAACATAGGTCAATGAAATGTTAAATTAGGCTTGGAAGGAAGAAGGCCTTGCCTAAACTTGTGTACATAGATTCATTAATAGAATCATTGTGTCTATTGTTTCTCCATGTAAGTGTGAGGTTTGAATACGTTTTCATTGTACTGGTGACCCTTCATACCATTGAATGTTATAATGAGTTTTTAAACTCCATATCAGACTCTTTCAGATTTCTTGTTTGGGTTCAAGGTTTAAACTATGTTAAGAACCTCAATTCAGATTGGGAAGGACTGGTGAAATAGATTTGATAACATATCAGGGTTGAGTTCATGGTTTGCATTCATTTAAAATCATGAAAGGCCAAAGTTGAATTTTATTTTGTGTGCAGGTCGAAGTAGGGATCAATTACCTTCAAAGAACAAAGTTTGAATCCCTTCGCAAGTGTCGAGGAACAATTTTTGTAGAATCAAAGAAAGGAAAAGTTGTGACTGTCATTTTGTCTCAATATATGTGTCATCAGATCAGATACCAAGATTGCATCAGGCTTGGAAGTGGAAGTGATTGTGATCGTTGGCTAAAAAAGATTGTCTGTCAGAACCACTTGATATATTGTTTAGTTGGAAGCTCTGAAGGAGGACACTTCGATGATGATCCATTAGGTCAGAGGGGATACTTGAAAGGAAGATAGTTTGAAAAAAATAAGGAAAGCCTTATCAAACCAACAGTGTAGATATACTCAAATTTGTTAGTTCAATGATGAGGATGTATTTAGAGTAACTCAAATCAAGAGTTCTAAGAGGAGACATGTGGCGATTGATCCATCAAGATCAATTTTGGAGTGGAATGAAGGTAGGTGGATCGTGATCATTGATGACAAGAGATCGATGGTGGAGTTCGATTAATCAGATCATAATATGATATTTTTATATACCTAAGACCAATTCTATCCAAATTGATTGTCAAAATTGATCGAAGGACTAGACCAATGGTTTAGGAAGGAGACACATAGTGGTCTTCCTTTTATGCGATTTTGTTCAGAGTCAAAATATGTCAAAATGGATATTGTGCTCTTGAATTCTTATTTCATCGGATCCAAATTAATCGAAGTGACTAATATCATTGGTTTCCAATGAAATCCTTTTGACAAGAAAATTTCAATCATGCCTTAGAGCTCAGGTTTTGGCATAAGGTTTTATGGAGAGATATGCAAGAAAAAAAGAAATACCACTGAGGGAAAAGGAAAACCATCTTCAGGTTAGGACCAAGGCCATATGATAGAAGTGGATATCAGTGGCCACCTACCTATTCCATTGGCTTGAAATACCATTTTTTGCCTTGGCAGTTGTTCTACTGTTTTTCGGTTCGTAAACTTCTGGGAATGTCTTGAGGTCGCAAAAGACATGTTTTGGGACCTTTGGGGGTCCAAGGGTTGAAAAAAAAATTCCATGCCCCCCCCCAAAAGTTTTAATCCTCAGATAGGCCTTTTTGAAAAGGTATCGAACATCCAAAATAGAGATCGTATGAAAATTTTACTCCCTTGGGAAGTTGACATATCAACTACCCCCATCAAGGCCCACAAACCTTTTGGTGTTTCATCTCTCGGAGATATTTTTTGGATTTTTATGGTTTTCTTACTTCCTATTATGTTAAAAAGGCCTTTGGATCCGCAGTGTAAATAATCTTCTTGCTAATGAGTGTATTTTTCACGTATGTTCTCAAAAGATAAGATGTTACCATTCTAGTGAGTTCATTCACTCTGTATTTTTACAATTTCTGTACATTTATCTGATTGATAGAAATTGTGTATTACTTTATACCTGTGTTTCTTGCAGTGTATATGTGTATTTATTTATTATATATCCACCTTCATTTCATTCTCAAAATTATCCATATCATCATATTATTTGCTTCTATGCTTAACAGAATGAGCATCATTGATGGAGGAGTTGGTGAGTGGAGTTTTTCGTAAGGTTATAACACTCCATCTTGTTGGAAAAAGGGATTAATGTGAAGATACTAAAGCCCATTGGTTTACATTAAGAACTTGTGAATCCATGAAGGATTTTATTGTTGATACAAAGGGTGATTAAGGTAATCACTCTGCCCGCAAAGCCAATTTATGGACTGGTGCATAACATAGTGTCCAAAACTCTATTAGTGGAGCACCTTAGGCCAGTTAGAAGATTTAGAGAGTAGGAAAGGTGTTCGAGCTTCTAGCAGAGTAATGCATACTCTGCATGGATGTCATCATCAAGAGGTATTAGAACACAATTATGCTCTGAAATTGAAGAAAACATCTTGAAGTTATTTGGGAGGAGCAGTTTAGTTCAAAGTTGAGGTCATTTCAACCAAATGGAGAAGTTAATAAGAATTTTTATAGAATAAGATAATGGAATAGATCTTGCAGATAATGGATTTTATGATTTGAGATAATTCTAGTCAAGAACCATTTGTCATTGCAGGTAGTACCAGGAGGAGATAGAAATTGGTAGGAACCCTTACAGCTAGTACAATTGTGATAGAAAGGGAAGAGAAAGTGAGGATCTTAAAGAAGAAAATAGTCTTGTGGTAGGAGGAACCTCACAATAAGAACAAGTTTTTATAAATTTATTAAAGAGAGGAGGACAAATGTAGTTCTTAAGAGGAAGTGAGTGGAGTGAAAAATACTACAACTTTTGAAGTTACGAAGAGCATAGGATGCTCAGAAGGTTTTATAGGAGAGAATCGGTTATTCTAAGAGGTGAAGCTTAGGAGAAAGCTTGATGAGGTATTCAGTAGCAGGTAGAGAGAATTGCCACAAAGAAAATGGTTTATCCAGTTGATAGTGGGTAAGGCGAAGCTCACAAGAGAAGAGATGAATATGATTATTGATATTATTGACATGCGTTCAAAGAGAAGACACATCTAGAGGAAAGAAAATTCCAGAGAAATTGGAAGTAATAATATTATTCAATAAGAGTTTGAGAGAGATATTTTTGAGTTAAAGGAAAGACTTGGTATAATTGTGGAGTTGCTACAAGAAATTGAAGAATACCAGAGAGGAGGTTGGAATGTGAGGAAGAAGGTTAAGTGTTCTATAGTGCAAATTTCTATAAGAAACTTGAGACACAACTTGAATAACATATTAAGTGCTTTGATAGAGAAAGAGAAACTCATAGAATATGATTTCAGATGAATGTCAATGGCAGGACAAGAAGTTCACTTCTATGAACCAAATCAATGATCATTCCTTGGAGAGGATGATAATGAATATGTTGAGGGGATATTTGTTGAAAGTATCATGGTGTGGTGATAAAGTTTGGATCAACATGTGAACAATATGACATAAGAATCAAATAAGGCCATATGGTCTTATGTTTTTAAAACTAATGTTTTGTGTATGATTACAGGTTGTACAAAGAATGAAGTTAGAGAGTCACTTTAAACTATCATAAAGTCTAATAAAGGTGGATGTATGCTTTCTAAAATTATAGAAGCATATCAAAATCAATTTTTTTAGGGGAGGAATAGGAGATAATTTATCTCATAAAATAGGTTAAGGTGAAGACTATATACAACTTGTAATTAAAATTGTTGAAGAAATATATGTTGATGATGAAATTATAATGATATCCTCAAACCAACACAAGGAGATGATGTCAGATGAAAGATGGGAGTCCCATGCTTTTAAAACAAATCATTGATGTGTGTATGTAGGTTATTAAGATAGCCAGAAATAAAATGAAGGAGTTGAAGAAAAACATTCAGATACATTGCTAATGGATTATGATGAAGAACTAAGGTTGTTGAAAGAATGGATAATAAATCCAAAGATTGAATTGGAATGCATAGTTGTTGCAGACATTGAGTTTCAAACTAATTTTTTGTCTTAGTATGTGAATTATAGGGAACAAGAGGATTAAAATTTTCCAAAGGGAGATGAAGAGATGGAAATAAGATCCATACACATTATGCATACATATATAAAACAACAAGTTTGCAACAATACCATGGACCAACAAAAGATGGAACTAGACATTGAAAATGATAAACTATGGAAGTTGATGATGAAGAAATATGGATGGAAATACCATGGGATGAGAAGGACAATCAACCACAAATTGAATTTGGTCGAGAGAGATTTTATTAGCAAGGTGAATGGAAAGAAAGCAAGTAAAATATGGAATCTTGGAAAGTCTCAAATGGAAATGAACAAACATGTAGTAGAGCATATAATGGAAAGTGAATAAACATGTAGTAGAGCATATGGATAGCATCAATAGTGGAAACAAAGAGGAGTGAAGAAATTGAAGACACATGATTAGGAGATCATGAAAATTTTAACCCTGGGAGTCTGATGTATGAGAATTGTTTTATTAAATAAACCTTGTTTATTAGGCCTTAGGGGTACTTGAATTTTCGAAGGGAGTGGGTTCCTTAACTTCAAGTTGTTGTAAAATTCGTATGTTTTATTGAATTCTATAATAACTGCATAGGACATAGCTAGTTGGTTAGGATTGATGATTCTAGAATAAGAATTGGTTTGGAAAACTTTATATGTAATTGAATCTCAATTTGTTAAAACAATATTGTGAGTTTTTAATATTTAGAGAGATATTCAAGTGAGGTATATATCTCTTGAGGATTTTTTATATCTAAGGGACCCTAGAGATTAGTTAGTGGAGAGGTTTTAGGATGTGAAATGATTTTGGTATCAAAATCCTATAGTTTTAAATATTGTAAGCGTAGGGGAGTTAAGCTCCCCAAGTTAGACAAAGAGAGCGTAGAGAGGTGTGAGTTAAAGAGGCCATGTGTGGAGAAAGGAAAAACAAAGGCCAATGAAATGTTAAATCTAGATAGGAAGGTAGAAGGCCTTGCCTAAACTTGAGTACATACATTCATTAATAAAATCATTGTGTTTGTTATGTCTCCGTGTAAGTGTGTGGTTTGAATACATTTTCATTGTATTGGTGTCCCTGTGTATCATTGAACGATATACTGAGTTATTGAAGTACCTATTGAACTCTTTTAGATTTTTTATGTCGGTTTAGGGTTTAAACCATGTTAAGAACCTCAATTCAAAGTGGGAAGGATTGATGAACCAAGTTTGATAGCATATCGAGGTTGAGTTCATAGTTTGCATTTGCTTGAAATTGTGAATGGGTAGATTTGAATTTTATTTTGTGTGCAAATTGAAGTAGGGATAAAATAACTTCAAATAGAATATTTCAAATCCATTTGCAAGCGTCGAAGAAAAATGACCGTCAAATCATAACAAGGAAAAGTTGTGAGAATCGTTTTGTCTCAATATCCATGCCATTAGATCAGAAACCAAGACTGCAATAGGCTTGGAAGTGGAAGTGATCGTGATCATGGGTTGACAAAGATCAACTATCAGGAATGATCTATTGGAATCAGTTAAATTTTTTTCTAGATTGAAGTTCTGAGGGACGATACTTCAAAGACAATCCATTAGGTCGGAGGTGATACTCCAAAATGTTGATAGTCCAATAAAATTAAGGAAATTCATATCAAACCAATGGTGGATATCTAATAGGAGTTGCTATATCAATGATAAGGATCTATTCAAAGTATCTCATATCAATAATTTTGAGAAGAGACATGTGGAGATTGATCGATCGATACCAAGTTCAAAATGGAATGAAGGAAAGTGCATCATGATTATTGATCATGAGAGATCGACGATGGACCTCAATTCATTAGATCAAAAGTTCATATTTTGATAGACCTAAGACCAAGTTTATCCAAATCAATGGTGAGAATTGATCGAATGACTAAATCAATGGTTTAGGAAGGAGGCACGTGACGATCTTCTATTGAAGAGATTTTGTTCAGACTCGAAATATGTTGGAGTTGATTCTGTGCCATCAGAGTTTGTTTTCATCTTATATGAATTACTTAGAGTGACTCGCATCATTTGATTCCAGTGAAAACCCTCTAAGAAGAGAAGTATGATGATTCCTTAGCACTCATGTTTTGGCACAAGGTTTTATGGAGAGTCCCTCAATACCAAAAGAAATACCACTCAGGCAAAAGGAAAACCATCGTTAGGTTAGGACCAAGGTCACATTACTTGGTTCTTTTCTTAAAGGAATGAGCACCAATGATGAAGGAGTTGGTCAATGGAGTTTGGTGTAAGTTTATATCACTCGATATTGTGGGAAAAGGGGACTAGTTACAAGGCACTAAATCCCATCGATCTGGGTTAAGCGCTCAGGAATCCATGAAGTAGTTTAATATCAATCCAAAAGGTGGTTAAGGTAAGAAATATTCCCACAAATAAAAATTGTGGAATAAAGCATAACAAAGAGGCAAAAACTATGTTAGTGGATAACCTTAGGCCAGTTAAAGGATTTATAGAGGAGCTCAAGTGTTGGAGCTACTAGAACAATAATCCATACTTTGCATATGTGTTTTTTGACGAAGATGTCATCATCAACATATTTGGATATTTTCACGATAAAACATATTTGCATCATTATCCAATATATTTTATGGTGATAACATAACCTAACATGCTCATAAATTCATCTGTATTTGATTCCATTAAACCATGATCTAGTAGATTGAAACTCTATTTTAAATCTTCAATTGTAGAGTGATTTTGAATGTTGGTATGTTTTGGAGAAGTATATATTTGATCACTGTGGAATTAGAAACTCTAATGTTCGAATAAATGCACAATGAAATAATGGTGGAATACTTATAGGGTGGGTAGTTTAGTTTTAAACACTTATCACAAGACAATTTTTATCATACAGGATGAAGTGTTTTCACGGGTGTTTCTTTTACAACAATGTCTTAATTATATGCCACATTAGATATCATTTTCAAGATTAACTTCGTAGTGTAATTCATTAATATATGACCCATATCCATGAGTATTAGTCACAACTGGCCAATAATTCTCATGATTTGAATAGTCCACTCAGCACTCATTGCATCAGGTGATGCTCACAGGGGTGAAGAAATGGGATTGAAACTAGTGAAATGAATTGTATAGCATCAATCATCACTTCCAGGGATTTCACTCGATAAACAAGACTTCCCAGGTGGTCACCCATCTCAATATGCCTCTAGCTCAAGCACGCTTAACTGTGGAGTTTTCCCACAATCAAGCCCAATTAGCTTGCTACCCCATTTGCAAAACCTTAGCAAGTATTGTGCCTTATGAACTATCCTGTTAGGGCTCCCTTCACTCTTATTATTTAAGCATAAAGGGGCTTCTGTAGTGCAACATATTAGATATCATTTTCAGGATTAACTGCATAGAGTAAGTCATTAATCTATGACCCATATCCATGAGTATTAGTCACAACCGACCAATAATTCTTATGATTTGAATAGTCCACTTTGCACTCATTGTATCGGTTGATGCTCACATATTTGAATAAAATTCTATTGATTTGTGATATATAAGGAACATGCTATTAAGATACTTATGGTTGCAATACAATACACATGCATTGACAATGATGGAGTTGCATTAAAATGATAATGTATATATGAGATAAGAATTTGTTTCTTTGGCTATGGAATATTTCATGATCATGGTCCTTGGGTATGAGTAAATCTAAATATCATTATTTCATTGGATTCATTCTTTCAACTTCTCACTATGTTCATTAGCAACATTAAGCTTTGTTATTCTTTGGCACACTTAAGAAAACACGTGTGGTAAAACATGTTTCCTTAAAACAATGTTTTCATAATGAGCATATGATTTTCGATAACATAATTTGGAATGAACATATGAAATATCATTTCAGTTGAATTTTAGTATGTTATTAACTTAGGCTAATGATAATCACAACAATTCTAGTAAACATAGCATATGAATGAAATTGTGTGGTGCTTTTTTATTTGAACTTTGATATTTATTTGGAGGAGTTGGAAGCTAGTGTATCAATATATTTTTTAAAGGACCTTAAATGCAAGGAAATTATTTCTATTATGAAGAATATATTGTGTGTAATAGTGTATACATTCAGATATATTTTGTGCAAATAATGACCATAAATAGAAATATATGGCTCAATTTTTCTCCATACAATGTTTTCGTTTACTAAATTTATCTTTATCTTAAGTTTAAAAAACAATGGAAAGAGGTTGCCTGGGTGCCAAATGTTGAGGGAGGTCCATGTATACTTAATATTGGTTCCTTCTAGAAATTGAACCATTCTAACCATTGGAATTATCATTGTTACCTACTAGTGTTGTTGGGTATGTGGAGAGTGAGCTACAAAATATCTATAAACTTGTGTTTCCAATTAATCGTTGGAATTATAGGTTACTTCTATTGGAGAATTAAATGCACATCCCTTATTGGGTTTCCCTAAAGAAGGTAGGAGCCTTGGAGTGAAAATTGTTTGGGTGGTCACCAAAGGTGTGAAGACTGGATGGTATTAAGTGCAGTTCGAGTTCCTAGATCCATAGTTGCTTGAGACTTCCTAGTTGTCCTATGATGGAACCCTAGAAGGGAAGTTGATATCCTGAGGGACCATGGTGTGGAGAAGGGGGTACACATCCATGGGGTGTGCAAGTTGGTGGGAGATGACATACTACAAATTGGATTTGTTGTTGGAGTTTTGTACCTTGGCTAGAGAATAATCACATTGATAGGGTACCATAGTTGTCTTTATCTAAGAATTTTACTTGGTTAATTTGTATCCCTAGATTGGGGGGTGACTTGCTACAGAGAGATCCATAGATGGGCGGAACATCTAAAAGATAATTTCTTTGTTCTTTGTGATTATGTTAAATACTATATTGTTGTATTTTAATGTTGTAAATTACATAATGATGTTATTATGGAGGTGTATATTATTCTGATGCAAGTCTATGTGTGTGTATTATATAGAAATAAGGATTGTATGGTGTATTATAAGTAGTAAGAAAAATGTAGTTATTATGATGAATTTAGAGGGAAATGGGTGGAATTTTTCTTTTATCCTAAATTTTAATTGAAGGGGTCTATGATTGTGTTTTAGAATATATCCATGTCTTGGTTTGTTTATGAGCATCATAGAAATATTGAGATTCAATGGATATTTCATAACTAATTCCATCCATATAAAACCAATGATAGTTGAGAGTATATGAGATGGATTTAAGTGACTATTGAGTTGTAGTAATTAATGGTTACTAGGTTGTCTTTTTATGAGGATGTCACACTTTGAAGAAGAGAAGAAAAGTGTTTGAATAAATTATTTTCTTTCTACAGAAAGAAATTCCTTTTTTTCCACATTGCTACTTGAAATATTTCTAGAGAATTGATTGCATATGTGCCAATAATTACTGAGAAAAATATTATTGCTTGACATTTTGGCTTATGTACGTAATGGTAAAGGGTTAAAATTCATTTTGATGTGAATGTTTGAATGGTGAAACATTCTAGGAAGAGTCTTTGCATGATTGAGTGACTCTGTGCCTCAACACATAAGCCAATTAAATCCTCAGATGCATGAGAATCATGCTCAAGTAAATATGAAATAGATTTAAATTTTACATTGACAATGTTTCACATGCCTTGATTTTTGAGTTTGTAATCTTTGGGAAAATTCTCATTTGATGGTGGAATATGTTGGAACAAGGTCATACCCAGGGTTCAACGCTTCAATAGCGCACCAAAAAAACCATAACTTCCGGCCCTTTCGGCAACACATGTGAAGCAGATGAAGTATCACCTGAGGTAGAGGTAGGGGGGGTTGCATGACTCAAGTTTATACAACCTAGTTGGGACACAGATATGTGATTAAAATACTTAACATAGCACTTAGAAAATAACATTGATTAGTCTTTAACCTCTTTATTCAGATCGCAGGTTAAAACCCTAGTTACATAACAACGTAATATTAACCCAGATCTAAGCACATCTAACCATTCAGAACATAGCTTCAAAGAAGATCTAGCATTCATTCAGATCATAAGCAATAAACATTCATAGATCTATATATCATAAGACTACACTAAGAAAATACAAGAACAGTCTAGCACAAAGCACATAACACAGGATATATGTGGTTCACCCTACTGTGGGGCTACATCCACCAACTCTTCTTATTCTTTATTAGCTTCTTCCAATATTCTTAAATGCACAGATCCACAAATCCAACTCTGCATAGGACAAGATCTATGCACACCTTGCCATATCCTCCTTCCCCGAGTAGATCAAAGCAAAAATATTTCTTACAATCACTTGCACTTAGCTCTGTAAGTTCTCAACACACAGTATGCACGAAGCCTTCTTACAATTCATACATAACTTTCACTTAGTAGAATCCAATAGATATCTTGCACAAAGCCAATATTGATCTCTTTGATCTCTTTCATACATTGCCTAGCTACTTATTTATACGTTACAAAAGGGGACTAAACATGGGCAAACCCATGGGCCAACATCCATACCCGTTACATAAACACTAAAACCCAAAAATCCTGCAAAAGAGGTCGAGATCCCACGATCTCCGCCTTGCCTGGGTGCTCCATCTTCGACCAACCTATCGAAGTCCCAAAAATGGTCAAACACGACCAAGGTTCTCCAAAGCTTGGTCGAGGGCCAAGAATGATCTAGATTATTTTCGGCACGAAATGAGAGCGGAGATATAATAAATAAATGCACAGAGATATCACATATATTCAATAATATAATAGAAAAGTATCAGAGATGCAACCATAAACATAGATATACATTAATACAGGATTTCTATTAATGAAAGAAATGTACAAAGATTGTAAAAATACAGAGTGAAAGACTCGCTAGAATGGTGGCAACTTATCTTTGAGAAGAGATGTGACGACTACTCGCATTCGCAAGAAGATGATTACAATGAGGCTCTGAAGGCATTTCTAAAATAAACAGGAATGCCAAAAATGCTAGACATCCAAATTTCTAACCCTAGGAGATGAAGTGCCAAAAGTCATGTTCGCCCTATTTTGGTAACTTAGTACATCAACTTCCCGAGGTCGTAACATTTTCATACGATCTTTGTTTTAGGCGCATGGTAGCTCGTTGGAAAGGTATCGTGGAGGAGATTTATTTTAGGTGAAATATCAAAGGAAATTCCATATTGAAAACATGTTTCCCGAAAAAACATCGTTGAGGGCCTCACAATGGCCTCGAAAGTTAAAAACTGCTAAAAATAGTAAATTGCCAAAATTGCAAGAAAACTTTTTTGAGCCAGTTGGAAAGGCGAGTGGACACCAATATGCACCTAGATGAAACAAGCCCCCAAAACTCACTTGTGACTCTTCCTGAGTCACTCTAACCTCGAACAATCTTTTTTGAAGGCCTCAAGCTTGACTCGAGATGCCTCAACTTTTTGCTTCGCTAGAGCCTCTTGTTCGACGAACTCCTGAATGACTTTATGGGTGACAGGCCCTTCCAAGAAATGTTCCACCATGGTGAGCACTTGTTCTAGTTGTGCACCTTGTCCCTCGATCTCTTCAAAAAGTGTGTAGCCTTCGTCCTGCACTAGTTGGAGTCTCTAGGTCACTTCCATGACTCTACTCTGGATGGAATTAAGTTGTTGCTAAACTGCACACACCTCCCATGACCTTTTCATCTTCTCAATGGTTGTTAGCTACTTCAGTTGTGCTTGCATTTTCTGTTAGCACTTGGTAAATTTCCTAGAGGTTGAAAAGAAGAAATTCACAGAGGTAACCTTAACCAACCACTTTTAAAGATGGGATCTAGCCCTTCCAGCTTCAGAGAGGGATCTCTCTATATAATTTAGCCTTGTTTAATTTTAGATATTAGTCTAGTTGAAAGAATTATTGGTTTTGTTGTAAAGGGTTTTTAAAGTTGGTTGAGACAAACTGCACATCCATTGGGCCGTGGGGTCTGTATTTAATCAAATCTGAGAAATAACCAGAAATGCCAAAGAAGATTTTCATAAGGCGAGGTAATACATTCACTGGATCTTTTAGTAATTCAAATGATGAATGGAAGGACAGGTGAGAAAAATAACTTCAATTAACAAGCAGTTAAGAATTCCTTAATTGAAGATATTAGAAGATAAACATTTAAACCTTTAGAATCGGAAACAGGGTAGCAGAGATAAATCCTGCAACATAACGTTATTCATAAAGATTAGATTCAGAAAACAAACTGAATACAGAGAAAGAAAACATTTAACCTAGAGAATCACATCACTAGTGAACATACGCAAGAATCCTGTGAAACGCCCCTTCTTTATTAATGGTGGATCTCTTCAAAAATGATACAGTTCGATAGCAATAGGGTGTGTGAATCAACAACCCTCAATACTTTGGAAACTGAAGTATTTATAATACAAAATACAAACGCTCCTGTCATAACTGATCAGGACGTGCTCATGCTATTTTTAGACTAACTAACTTAACTAATCAAAACTGTTTTGATGACTCAATACAATAGTATGATGAATTTTAGGGGTAGGTCATTGGCGAGGTGCCTCTACAGCCTCTTCTGACAGGACAGGTGACTGGATGCGACAGCGCATCAGCTTATCTAGTAGATCGCACAGCTCTTCCCATCTGATATGACCTGGCACTGTGACTTTAAGCAATCTCCGGTACACTTCATCCATGTCCGTGTACTTAGAAAATGTGGGCTTGATGACGAATATGTTCTTAATCTCGTGCTAGATTCTAATGTCCAACTGCAAGGCGTCCATGAATGCGTTTCCTGTGATGCTTTCCTGTATACCTGCAAACTTAGAATTGTCCTTAGACACTTCAACCAACCTTTTCTTATAGTCAGGGAGCGTCATTAATTTGTCATTAATGACCTTCATACTAGGCAGGCCCTTCCTTTGTAGAGCATCTATCTTGTTGAAAAACTTCTGCACTCCTTGATCCATAACTTGAATTTTCTCCTCAAGCTGGAGCATGAGGCCCCTTTTGGTTAGAACCCTTTTGACTTCAAGTATGGTTTATGTCCTGTCCTCGATCTTCAATTCTTCGATTTCCTCCCGGGTCTTTGAATTAAGGAACCTTATGATTTCATTATCTTGTGCTGGCATGTCTCCCAGCTCCGTTCTGATCTTCTCCACTGCCTGCTTGCTCCTCTCGAGAAATTCGTTTTGTTCAAACATAATTTGAACCATTCGCCAGATTTCGTTTATAGACTTGGAAATATCAGTCCACACGATCTCTTTCAGCTCTGACAAAGTTTTCCCTGCCATTGTTTGTTTCTAGAGCTGGTGTAACTCCTTCTTGATTTGATCATTTACCTGTTTCTCTTTGGATAGACTAGCCTGGAAAGAAGTCTTTAGCTCTTGGAGATTCTCTACTTCTTTCTTAAGCCTGCTTATTTCAGACTCTTGCAGGTTCATTCTCTCCATAGACTTGGCCAAGTCTGT
>SNQJ01S0004044.1:0-15465 GCA_010110895.2 Picea sitchensis | reverse complement strand
TGGGGCTTCGTTTCAATTCTTTTTTGCCCTCTTTTCTTTTCTTTTTTCTTTTCTTTTTTCTTTTACAAAATGAACATCAATTTTCCAATAAACACACTAGATACAAATAATATCCATAATATCCAAGGCATAAGTTGATTCCCATAATTTATGGGGTGATAACATTGTCAATGCTTGTTTCTTCTCTTCCTGGAGTTGCGCTTCCAATGTCCTCAGTTCTGGGTCTTATGCAAGGTGCTCATAGGTCTTCGAACTTTAGTTACTTAGTTGCTTGCATTCCAAAGTCAATGCATTGATTATTTTGACTGTGCTCCTGGCATTTTCTTCCCTCTGATCTCACTTTTCATGAAAAGTGCTCGACACGGCTTGCAGTTCTAGTTCTGCTACTCTTTCTTGAAGTTGTTGAATGGATTCAGTGAGCTTCCCCACTTGGCTCTTAGTTGTCTCTTCTTCCATCTATGCTAGGCCTGGCACAGAGCGAAGTGATCTATTTACTGCTTCTCTAACCCCAATCTGCTCCACGAGAAGATGGTATTTTTCTCTTTGGATCTTCTCTCTGTCCTCTTCTTTTGCTGCGCAACCCAATGTTGCTCTAGGCCTTCCTCCTTTTCTTGCTTCAAGACTTATGTGGCCTATTCTTTTTCTTCCTGTAGTCATCAAAGGTGAGCCTCTATTGCATTTGCTAATCTGCATAGTTGGGCAGGCTCATCTCCCGCTTCTATGCCTTCTCATGACGATGATGTTGTATACATTGTGTGGCTTGAATAGAGGGCTTGTTGTACCCCTTTCAGCTCCGCCTTGATCTTGTCATACATTGTTTCCTACTTTGCCTCATTTCGCTACAAAATATCCTCTGAAGTATCTTCTACATCTGCAATGATGAGGTCGATATAATCCACTGTGAGCATAGTCTGTGACTGGGGTTTATTGGCTCGTGACTTTTTCTATGCTGAGGGTTTCTTCAGGGAAACCTTTCTCTTCTTTGATTTCTTGGCCTCCGTAATGGGATCCTGCGATGGCTTCACTTTTCCCTTTTCCTACTTGTCTTCTTCCCTTTCCCCTTCTTGGTTTACTTTGTCACCTCCTCCTCCTCTAGGTGAATCGGGCGTAGTTTCCTCCGATGTGTTATTTTTTTCCTACATTTCTTCCTTCTTCTTCATCATCTTAGTGTTGCTCGATCCATCATATTATTTTTGGGTGACTAGGAATTCCAATGAGGTTGGGGTAGGAGAGCTCTATCTTCTCGACTAGTATAAGGAATTTTGCAGGTCATTCCTTTGTTATTTCCTCCATATCTTTCTCGGTCAGTTTGTAATAGGACTCCAACTCTTCCTTGTTTTCATCCCTATGTGCAGTGATATATATGAAGTTTCGATCTGCATGGAACTTCGCAAGTGGCTTGAAGCTATGGAGTGTATTCGACACCATGCAAGGGAAGGATTCAATGGCCCTCTTCGGTTGCAAGTAATAGGTGTGGAACATCTCATTTCATTTCCATTGCTTCGCCATGGTGAAGTGCTAATATGCATTGTTTTTCTATTCCGATGAGGTTCAAGTTCTGTAAGCCTTATTTCTACGAAGTCGTCTCTGTAACCTCGTGCAATTTTTCTAGAGTTTC
Source organism: Picea sitchensis (assembly GCA_010110895.2). NCBI lineage: Eukaryota > Viridiplantae > Streptophyta > Pinopsida > Pinales > Pinaceae > Picea > Picea sitchensis. The sequence goes on along the minus strand of SNQJ01S0004044.1, from coordinate 13,847 downwards.
TTTCATTTTGCTGAAGTTTCTGGCCTTCTTTCCTATGATATGAGCCACTAGGTTCCTTTTTCCAATTTTATTCTAATCTTCTCTTAGTATAGTAACTTCACACTTTTAAGGGTCTTTCAAAGGGTTTAAGTGGAAAACCTCTTCTCTTATTACTTCAGGGGTAGGCATTCTTCTCTCCTGCATGGATAGGTTCTTTAAGCCTTCTTATGTTCTTTCAACCTCGACATCTAGTTCTCTATCCCTTAGTTCCTTAGACTTGTCCTCCTTTTCTTCTACTAAGCGTGCTATTCTACTAGCCATGAAATCCCTTAATTCTTTCTTTTTCTGATCTATAGCTTCCTCTTCTTCTTTCCTTTGGATCTGGTCTTTCTCAATCCAAGTCCTTCCTAACAAAAGTGAAAAAGGAGTGTTGTTATCAACAAACTTAACGACCTCAAATTCTTCTTCTATCGATGCTCCATGAGCAACCATAGGTACATGAGTAAGTCTTCCACATAGGGTTATCATCTTTCCTTTAAATAATCCTATCCCTCCTAATGAAGGAATCATAGCAAGCTTTCCCAAAATTTCCCAAGTACTTTTTGTCATGATATTCACTTGTGTTTCTGCATCCAATACACATTCTATGTCGAAGTTTCATATTCTTGTTTCTTTGCACTCCTTCTCTGTTAATATCTCTGGTAAACTAATGTATGTATTATCATTCAGGGTTTCTTTCATCTACAATAATATAGTCTTTGATTCTTTCGGGTGTTCTAGCATATCCTTAGTCTCTTGACCTTCTTCATGGTTTTCTTGTCTCATGTTCATCTTTTCAACTTTAGCAATCATTCTAGGGTAGTACAAAAATTCATGTCCACTAGCTTTACAACAAAGACAATTAGGACCTCTACCAAGGAATTCCTTAGAAAGATGTCTCTATCTTCTCCAACTATAAAAAAGAGTCAATCCTCTCTTTCTCTTAAATGATCCCCAACCTTTCATATACTGAGAATTGGGATCACAGTGATGAACCTGCAAAAAATTATTTCTAGGATCCTGCATCCACTTGTTAGTCCAAAAATTCTTTCTATGCATAGGGATAACATATCTTTCACTATTTCTATCTGGTCTATTCATATCAAATCTTTTTTCTTCTAGTTGTGCCCTAGTTTTCAGATTAGGACAAAATCTATCAAACATACCTAGATCCATTCTTTCAAAAAAAAAAATTCCACTTATATTACCTTTATCAGAGCACAGAGCCTTAAGATCTTACCTCTTTTCTTCAGATCTGATTCCCTTCTTATCACAAAGCTTTACAAGTCAAGCAGAATACTGCTCACCACAGTATCAGATCTACGCACAAAGCTTTATATTTTCTTCAGTTCCCAGCAATCACATTTTCAGGTCCAGACAATAGAACCATTTGTTGGCACAGGGGAAAACCCATCGTTTAACTCTTCAACACCACACCAAAAAACCCCTAACTATCGACCCTTTTGGCAACACCTGCGAAGAAGATGAATTCTCACATGAGTTAGAGGCAGGGGGGGTTGCGGGACTTAAGTGTATACAACCTAGATGGGACATAGATCTGTTATCACAATAATTAACAAAGCACTTAGCCAATAACATTGATTATTCTTTAACCCCTTTATTCACATCATAGGTTAAAACTATAGTTATATAACAACATAGTATTAATCCAGATCTAAGAACATCTAACGATTCAACACATAGCCTCAAAGAATATCTAGCATTCATTTTGATCATAAAAAGTAAACATTCATAGATCTATCTATCATAATAGTGCACTAAGAAAATATAAGAACCATCTAGCACAAAGCACATAACACATGATATATGTGGTCCACCCCAGTGTGGGGCTACATCCACCAACTCTTATTCTTCTTTATTATCTTCTTCCAATCTTCCAAAACCAACTCTACATAGGAAAAGAGATCTGTGCGCACCTCTCCAGATATTGCTTCCCTGAGTATACCAAAGGACAAAGCATTCTTACAATCAATTTCACTTACCTCTGCAAGTTTTGAACACATAGTATGCACGAATCCTTCTTACAATTCATATAGGACTTGCACTTAGCATAATGCCCTACATAACTTGCAAAAATCCAACTTCAATCTCTTCGATCTCTTTCATACATCACCTAGATACTTATTTATACATTACATAAGGGCCCTAAACATGGGAAAACCCATGGGCTGACATCCATACCCATTCCATAAACCCTAAAACCCAAAAATCCAGCAAAAGGGGGTGAGATCCCGTAATCTCCACTTCACCTAGGCGCTCCATCTTCGATCAGCCTATCAAAGTCCCAAAAATGGTCAAACACGAACAAGGTTCTCCAAAACTTGGTCAAGGGCCAACAGAATGAGACTATGATTTTTCTTGAGTGAGATAACTATTAGATTGAAAATAATTAAAAATGAGTATTTAGAGGCATATTGAGCATCACTTTTTTATTTAACAGGCATTACTTTTTAATAGCTTGTTGTGGAATTTCACTATTAAGTAAGAATACTTTCATTGATGGTGGTGCATTTAGTTTATTAGGGATGACTTGAAGGTTAAAAATGTAATAACCAAGAAAATTATATAAAAACTTTAGCATATTGATATTTTGATTATACATATCCACAAAATTGTCAACCTTGTTGTTGAAAGAGGATGAAATGATTGTCGAAAAACAATTGGTATCATGATGAGAACCTAGCACTGAGAGTATTAATGATATAACCTAGGATGATAGAATTAACCCAGTAGTTCCATGCACTAGATGGATTTTTTGATGACAACTCTTGCTTTAGAGGTAAAATCTAGTATTCACTATGTATTTATGCATGTTAGTAAATTTGATTTTACTAATGAATCATGATAAAAATGCACTTGAAATTTTATTACTCTACATGTGATATGTGTTGAGATGATTATCATTTTCATGATGTTATGATAATATGTGGTTCCATATATAATATATTATATATTTGATAAAGATATGTTGAGGGTAGATTTCTTACCATAGTATCTCTTGATGTGATGACCTGATGTGATTTCACGAAATTATTTTATGATAAGATGTTTTATGATGACATGAGAGAGCATGTGGTGATGACATAATGACATGGGAGAGTTAGTATGGGGATTATTTATATAATATGATGATATTATGAGTATAATTGATGCATTATTTGGATGTTATGAGGTGGTGATTGTCAGGAAATCCACTAGTGGTCGAGAGGGCCAGTTTATTTTATGATATTGGGGGATACCATAACCACAAAGGAAAATATTACAAGTCACATCTTATGGGATGTGGAAAACTAGATAATCTACTTATACCGATATTTCATATGGATTGTATTGGAGTAGTGATGGCGAGGCCCTGAATAATTTATAGAGTGTTACTCGTTAGTGGTGTTGTAAGATTGCACTTCAATGCTTGGGGCTTGTATCTTGTATTTATGGAGGGACTTTAGGTAATAATTTGGAAATTCCAAGTGTACTTGAGTAATAGAACATATGTTTACTTAGGAATATCAGGTCTTGATCCTTGGGGTTATGACTAAACCGAGAGGCTTTAATCCTGGTTCTAAAAGTCAGGAGGAAAATATAGAAAGTACTCTTGCTTCCACAGTGTCAGATATCCTTTTCCATTAAGTGTAAAATGAAACAATTCCCAAAGATTAAAATCAAATATAAACTATAATATTCTTCACTACTCGAGCGTGACCCCTAACTCTATCAACAAATCTTCATTTTATACACAGAATTGATTACAATAGATCCAATAAACTATATATGATTCTGATATAATCCTGATTCTTTTATAACCTATAGGAATTGAATTCTATTCTATTTATTTCTTTACAATTCCAATAACTTATTCCTTTAAGGAAAATATTCGATTCAGAGGATGGACCATATCCTTTAAGATATTGTGGACTTGGAAAATAAGGATTGTTGCAACTGCTTCAAGTAACGTGTTAAGATGAGTCTTTGCATAAGGTCGTGACCAAAATGTGGCTACAAAAAAGGGATTTTTGCTCCTCAAACTCCTCCAACATCTCACCAAAAAGGATATCAAAACTATGATCCTTGGTGAGATAGATAAAAAATGTACATGCTATCATATCCTGGAACCTTTCATTGTTGAGAAGAAGAATGAAATTTGGAATGTTCTTGTTTCAGATTATTCTTGAGAACTACATTGTTCCAATACAACTTAATGTTCATCTTTCTAACTTTCTTGGACATCTCATGTTGAGTTNGATTCTGTACATTTTCCTGTAGCTTGGCACTCCATAGTTCAAGTGCTAGTTTTTCTTGCTGCTGATAGCTATTTGCAATTTATTTATTTATTTCTTTGATTCATATCCTATCTATGTCGTACATTACTCATATCCTTCCTTAAGTGTAGTTTGATTTAGATTAATTGAAATTTATCATATCCTTCCTTAAGTGCAGGTTGATTTAGATTAACTGAAATGTTTTTATTTCTTGTTCTCATTTCATACCTATTCCCATTTGAAGATGAGCCCACAATGATCTCCTTCTCTATATAATTTTCTTTAATTTTTTCTTCTTGTAGGTATGGTTCTGGAATCTCATTTATCTTTGGTGTATAGGTAGAAACCTTCTCTGTTTCTTCTTCAAAATTTGATAATTCTATTTCTAGCATTTGTGGTTGTTTCTTAGACCTTAGGATATTATTTGGAACCTTCTCCCTTGCATCTTCATATATGATAATTAAATTGTATTTCTTGAGGGAGGGTTTGAATAAATCCTTAGAGTTGAGCCTTAGTTTATCGGTTTCTCTATTCTTAGGCATGTTGCAATAATTTTGAACTTTTTTTCCTTTTTCCAGCTTACTTTTTTTTTTTCTCATTATTTATCTCTATTGGTTTATCACAAGCCTCTATTTTCGGCTATGACTTGGCTTCTTGTTTTTGTTATTATCTTTTCTTTTCCGTTCTCCTTGCATACACTCTATCAAAAAAATTAGACTCGTGCCTTGGAAAAAGGGATCCAAGTTCTTGTTGAATTTCGCTTTCTTGTTGTAGTTGAAGCTTCCTCTTGAAAGATCTAGTTGATTTGGATACAGGGGAGACTTCCTTTAGTTTTTCAGAATCCTTCGAAGAATTTCCCTTTCCTTTTGAAACTTTTGGTTTCTCTTGTTTTTTGTCTTTCTCATCCATCCCTACGGAGCTCAATAACTGCCTCCAGGTCATTTGAACCTCCCTTAATGCATACATAACAAACATTTTCATCAAACCTTTATTAAATAAACTCTTACAAGAAGTTAGAGGATGATTATGCACTCTCTTATACATTTTGATAAAGATTTTTAACATGTAAAAAGGAAGAATCGTCTGTAGGTCTCAATTTAAATACATAAAAATCCTCATATGGTAACGATGGGAATAAGAAAATCATCCCTCACCTAATATATATTTCTAGACAAGTGTCAAGATATCCCTCCATTCTTACTTTAACCATTTAGTCAAGATCCCTTAACTCCAATTAGTATCCTAATGCTCTTGTAGAAAAGGTTATTTGTACAAATCTGTAGACAACTCACATTTCTTCCATCATCTCTCACTCTGCACAAGTAAGTGACATGCCAACCCAATAGAGTTCTTTGTAACATAGATTAATTATCTTCCCACCTGAGTTTTGAAACCATCAAAATTCTGTGCATACAACATAAAAACCTCCTCGTGTCAACCCTATCAATTACAATAGATATGATAGCAACCTACATTGATGAATTTTTTCATGATTTCAGGTTATGCTTCCATCACTGTACCTCCAATTGGTTCCAAATGATTATTCATACCACTATTCTTAGGTTCCATAACTTTAACTTGGATCTCTATCAAATTGCAAGTGTTAGGGTTTCAGTTTGATAGTTTTTTGGAACTTTCCTGTACAGGCAAGTAATACAGAGTAGTTTCCTCAGCTGGAAGAATGTTGTTAGTCTCCCAATTAAGTTATACAAATTCCCTCTCAAAATTAAATTATCACTTGTAATGATTTGAATCGTGGCCCGAAACCCAGCTTTAGTGGATCCATAAACATGTACTTGCTTGTAATGATTTGAATCGTGGCCCGAAACCCAGCTTTAGTGGATCCATAAACATGTACTTGCTTGTATTGAATCATCATTTAATGATAATCATGTTTCTACATGATTCCTTGCATGATCTTCTAGATGTTGTTTTAAAGGTTAGAATGATTTTAGGGACCAAGACACTTTCAAAAATGATGAATTTAGGCACTACACAAATGGTTGCATTCTTGTAGTGACTTTTTCTTTCTTTCAACTTAGGAAAAAAGTGAAATTTGACTAGTATGCCTGATGTAGCGCACTCAACCTTATGAATATTCAAATATATATCACTTAAAAAAATATGAAAATTGATTCAAGCAAAGAAAAACACACCCAAAATTATAAAAAGAGAATGGAAAAAGAAATTAACACAAATAAAGGTAGAATAAAAAATGTTTCTTTTGGAATGAAAAGGTAGAAATGAGTTATTTATTGATAGCATAGGATAAAAATCAAGATTAATGGGTTATAGTAAGTCTAAGGACTAACTCCCAGTATTGTGATCTGCACATTCAATGCCTATTGTTGTCACTTGGGTGGATTTATACTAGTCCAGTAGAGGGTGTTGTGGAGGATATGGGGAGTTAATTAAAAACCTATAAACATCATAATCAATGATAAATTCAATATAAAGTTCCTTGAAGGGATGGAATATTGTTGTAATCTAGGGGAAAGTAGGGAATGTTACCAGTAGTCCATCACATAAGAAAAAAAAACATAGAGGTTAAATAGACATATTTAAAGACATTCACAGAGTACTGAAGACCGAAAAAATAGTACTTTATTATATATGTGTCAATTCAACACAAAAGAGACATTTATCTTGATACATGATTGTCTATTTATACATACATGTTCAATTTCCATGCATTTGTAACTACTTAAATTCCCGGGTCGCTAGACTTAATAGATACATCGACTGAAATGTAATTATGACTTCGACATTAAACTAACTAATTCTTAGTCGAATGCCAGGTCTAGTTGATAGAGTTGACTATCCCTTACAACATCTCCTCCAATTCATTTCCTTGCTCGTCCCGAGAAAGATGGGTTTTTTTTATTACATTCGGTAGAAATAGAGAGAAAGATAAAGAGAGTGTTACACATTATTTTGTTCACCCTAGTGATCCATTGATAACATGTGTTCATGTTCCCATAAAAATATAAAAAGTGTCTTTTTCCATGAGGGATGTGACTATCTTTTTCTTCTTAAAATCCCTATTAGGAAAGTTTGTCACAGGCTGCACTATACACAGGCTGAGATGATACCTGATCATTGCCCCATGATCTAAAGTTGGGCTGTGACGTATCTGCAGTCTTCTCTATAGCTAGGGTGCGACGATGTCAAAAGACTAAGAAAAGGTCAAGTTTCATGAAATTTCGAGAAGGGGATCTTCTAGAACATGAGGTGGCCTCATAATGGTTTGGATCTTGCCCACTTCTCTAATTTGGTGGGATCGTCCTAATATCTTCAACCATCTCTCTCTCCCCTATACAAGGAGGGATATTTCATGGAAAAGGTTAAGTAAGCATAAGAAAGGTTAGGGTGAAACTAAGGCTAAGAATTGGATGAAGAATTCTACTTCAACTCATACTTGAGAGCTTCCTTTCAGTTCATCAAGTCATTGTGGATCTTCTTCATTCAATATTGGATCAAGTGTGTGTGTTGGAGAAAAGGGTCATCAGAAGGGGACCTTACGACATCAAGGATTTGGTTGTAATCTCCACTTTCATTTTAATATAATGCAGTGATATGTTTCTTCCCCAAAAAACTTTCTTTGTTTTATTGTATGATTCCTTGATCACATACATAGTTTCTCGTTGGGTTCATTGTATTTCTTTCACTTTGGTTGGCTTGTGTTCCCTTGCATATTCAATATCAAAGGAGCACCGGAGCAAAGCTAGGATGACGATGGTAGGAGGGAGTGATATTTAAATGGTATGTTGCTTATCTCTTGTCAAGTAGTGAACTAAATAGTTAGAGATTAGGAAAATGGCGTCATATTGTGTTATGTTTTGTTCTAGATCTAGGTGGATATAGGGAGATATGTTGATGTCCGCATTTAACAATTCATCCCATTACAAAATTGGTGATCATACTGGGAATATGATTTCCTTTTGAATTTTTTCTTCCCATTTTCTTTTAGCCTACCTTCCTTTGATTGAATTCACTCTCTGAGTCAATGGGTGATCCATCTAGACTCCCTGGGCCTAGAAGTTCATTTAGATTTTTTGTCTTTCTCCCATATTTTATTCATTTATAGAGATCATCACACTGCACCATAATGGAAGCCTATGATGACCCTCATACATCGTACTTTGCTTGAACAATATAGTGCGACGACGTTGCACTATGATCTGCTAGCAGCCTGCGATGGCCTTTGCTCATTGCACTATGTCCGATACCCAGCCTGGGACGACTCCTATAGATTTTGTTGGAGTGGGTCAATTTATCTTTTTTCACAAAGATTTTTCTCAGAGCCCTGGGGTGGACTTCTAATGCTAGTTTTTGATTGATTCGTGAGTTTAAATCTTGCTTGTGATTGGTTTTCAATGATTGAAAGTCTTTCTTGGTGATTTTGCATGATTTTTGCTTCTAATCCTTGTCTCAGTGATATAATCTCAGGTTTATTATCTGATTGCTTGTTTGACAAAGGGTATTTTGGTTTATTTATATTTTTTGATTGATTTCATTTATCATATTGCTTGTTGGTTGACAAACACTTTTTGTTTGCATTTGACAGAAACTTTCTTTTCATCGTTAGTTTTTTCTATATTACGATTTTAATTTGGGAATTATGTTGTGAATGTATTGATTTTCTTGGATTACATTTTCCTTTCGTCATTACATCTATGATTTTGTTTTGGAAAGGAACAATTGAATTCATTTATTCGTTTTAGTAATATTTCATAAGAGAACTTTTACATTCGAAATATTTGTTAAAGAGAAGAATTGGAAAATTTTGTATTTCGTGATTATTTGGAATTGTGTTCATTCGAAATTAAGAAATTGCAATTCATAGCTTTTTGTACTTCAAAAATAAATACCTTCTCCCTCGTGTAATTAGAGTTCATTGAATTGAAAATTTCACATTCATCTCTTCTTTCATTTTCTTGGGTCGAGTTCACAACTTCATCAGTTTCATTTCCATGTCCCTTTTGAGTAAGCAACATCCTCTAAAACACATCGTAAATTTAAAATTCATTAGCAAACTTTTATTTTCTGGGGATTTTTTTCACCAAGATTAACTAGGATAGAGCTTTGGAATAGGTTGTAAGGCACACTCTCCAGAGCATGAAAACACACAATAGTATCTTTTGATAGGGAGAGTTCAAGTCCAATTGCTACATTTTGTCCTAGGAAACCCTTCTAACACAAGGGTCAATCACGAGGTTGCATTAAGACTGGCAGAGTTACTCACCCTACTTTGTTAGTCTTGGTGTATACATTGTGCGTATTATTGGGGGTCACTTGAAGGTATACCCACGATTATGTGTGGGGGCCTCTTGAGTTGATTTTGGGCTAGATACCCTGCATTTATACGTGGATCAGACTGTCGATTGTTTCCCCAGGCATCACTATTGTAGTTTGTAACCATAGTAGCCTATCTCTCTAGGGTCTTTACATGAGGTGACTGTGGAGGGGAAAGTCTTCACGGTACCTAGAATCGACATTGGCCAGACTCACTCGGGCTCCTTGGAGGATATACCCATGATTATGTGTGGGAGCTTGCACCAGGGTGTAAGTGCATTAAGAAGGTCGTCAACATAACTTTTCCACCCGCTTTATCCCAGCCCCTTATTGTCTTGGTTTCATGACGTTGTATTTCATCACCAACTAGTGACTTCAGAATAAAAAGGTTTCTTTGCTTGGTTTGATTTCTATATTTTATTAGTGAGTGTTGTTTGTTTCCTTAGTTGGCGATATATTTTTTTCGTTCTTTACTTGCTTCATCCAACATCAACCTTCATCGTTCATGTATAATTCAAGGGCTACCCCTGAAATATCTAGAAGTTTACCTCTCTTTGATTCCTAATTCACCAGAAGGCTCTCCTGAGGGATTAGTAAACAACAAAGTAGCTTCTAAAGTTGGAAGCACACACTCTTTGGAAGGATTTCAAATTGTTTTTGATTCCTTAGAGGCATTTTGGCTTCCCCTAAACCCTTCATTGAGTGTTAGAAAAGATCTGCATCTACCTCGAATGAATGTTTCAGGAGAAATTGTTGTTGTTGATAATACTGAAGTACCTACCAGACCTAACATAGGATCTGGACTAGAGGATCCACTTTTTCATAGTGAATCATTTAGGACCCCGTCTCACACTATCAGAACTTCTAATCATAGTTTTGTCCCTTTGACAATATGTGATATTTACAACAACCTAGGAGCGAGTCCTAATCAACCTATGGCATTGAAAATTCCTGAGATGTTTGTTACTTATACGATACCTTTAGACCATTTTACTGGTACTACTAGTATTTTCACCACCATTCCAGACCAATTTTTGGTTGGTTCTCACTTGATTATTCCTCTCTAGATGACCCATTCTATTATGGTCCCACAAGCTACCACGATTTCTACCAGAAATGTGGTTATCACTCAAGCTCCTATTGGAACACAACTTTCACCTAGACCAAATCCATCACTTCCCCCTGGGTATAAATCTTCGAATACTTCCATTTCCATCCCTATCCAGGATCCCTCCAGAGGTTTTGGAATTTTTATTCCTCCTAGGTATAATGTGGCAAGTTAGTTTGTTCCTACACTGGTCTAGGTTTTCTCTGGAGGGCCTTACATTCCTCCTCCACCTTTTTTTAGGAGGATCCAATCATCTCGGCCCTAGTGGCTCCTATCCACTTGGAGGCATCGATCCTTTTGTCACTTTTGGTTTTCAGATTCCTATCGGAGGTCAACCTCAAGCTGGAGGGTAACCTCAATTTGGGGGCTAACCTTAGAATGGGGGACAAACTCAACTTGAGGGGAAACCTCAAGTTGGAGGCCAGAACCCAGTTTGTGGACAAAATGTGCCTATGTTACAATCTCAACCTTGGAATCTTCCTTTCCAAGGGAATCAACAACTGCCTAGGGGGAAACATCCTCAAGTCAATTATTTTTTCCCCCTAACCTCGGTCAACCATATCCAGGTTCTTTGAATCCAACTTGGGGTTGAAACTTTCAATATAATGTTCCTTTTCAAGGAAACATACCTAATCAACCCAACTTTGTGGGTTATCTGCCTCAAAATCCTCCACATCCTAGTCTTTTAGGACTGTCTAATTATCTCCAAACATCTTATGGTTCTACTAGTATACCTATGGGGCTTCCCCCGTAGAATTACTAGTTTCCTCAAGTGAACCAACAGTTTCCTTTTCTGGCCACATTGGATTTACCAAATTTGTCTAGGATTTTGAATGATCATATTCTACACTCTCCTTAATGGTCCATCATACCGACAAAATGAACATCCAAGATTCCTAAATTTGATTGTCAAGCGAGAGAAGACCCGAATAATCATGTTATGATTTTCCATCTTTGTTACTCATCCAACTCATTTATGGACGAATCCATACAATTACAACTTTTCCAACAAGCTCTCACGGGTTCAAAATTAAAATGGTAGATCACATCACCACGGGGATTATTTAATGACTTTAACACCCTAGACATGGCCTTTTTAACACATTCCAGTTGCCAATTTGATATGAAATAGGAACCAAAATTTTAAGTTTTTTCAAACAATCCTCCTCCACTCATATCTTTGACCACATACATGAGTGGAGGAGGAGAAGATGTTTAATCAAAGTTCCTCTTCCTGGTCAACTGTTGGCTAAGTGGTTTACCAAATCACTCATTGTGCCTATCGCTCATGATGTTTCCATAGGATTTTTTCTCACTGAAGAGAGGGAGAATAGTCATGATCGATATTTATATCTCATTTATTTGCAAACAGGAACACTTTACGATTTGATCCCTGACACTCCTCGTCCTTCCACAGACCCTACCCCAAGACCCTCGACAAATTCTCATGTTGTCGATGGTGTGGTTGGCACCTTTCATACGGAGACCCTGTTTGCGCACGTTAGTCACACCCATCCCAAATCTATTTCTTCTAATATACAAAATGATCCTACTCCAACTCCTTCTATGGGTAAAACCATCGAAGTTAATTTCGTTCAATCTGCACCTACTGGTAAAAATCAAAATAAAAATAAAGGGAAGGGAAATAATAAGGAGGAAAAAAATAGCAATCAACCATCTGATAAATAAAAAATGCAACCTGCTGATGATAAAGATAAACGTAAGCCTCGTTACCCCTTTATTAATTATGGTGATGACCATTATATGAAAGATTGTCCATGACATGTTAAGGCTACAAATTTCCTCCAAGGGACCGAGAAGCCTTCTACACCTGTCATCCTGTCACAATCGTTTCCTTCTCAACAACAATCCCAATTGGTCATTCATGACCAACCCTCTCCCTCTACCTCATCTTATGTCCTTATGTTTACTAGTGAATCCAAGAAGAAGGAAGTTCCCATCACAACTTAAGCCAAATATTACTCTTCGTCGAAGGAGAAAGTTGATGATATACCACCTTCGTTGGTTCAACCTCCTCCCCCAACTTCACCTCCATACGGTCCTCTTCATGTAGAACGACCGGGTCTTGATACAATCCTTCTCCCCCCTCCCAAGGGTGTTGTTCAAAAGTCCTCATTTAATCCTCATGCACGTGCTACCCAAAAATACAGTATTATAGAAGACCTTATGCAAGCACCCTCTGCGATGTCGGCTCTTGAAGTCCTTCAAATTTTTCCAACTCAATGGAAGGTGTTGCTAAAGTCCATTGGTGGAATTGACCCCACCGACACCAATTTGATAATATTTGACTTGGAAGAGCATATTCCAAGGCTTCCCCCTCAACTAGCATTTCAGATTTAGGTTTTTGTAGTAAACAAGAAAGTTTGTAGAACTATTATTGGAAAATTAGCCTTGACTTGCGTTATGTTCATTACTTGTTAGAAATCAATTGGCTTTCCTCTCCTCACTGAGTTGCACAATACCCTTAAGGCCTTCAATGGTATAGGTTTTAAACCTTATAGTGTTCTTCCCTCATTCTATATTAGATTGGAAGGTAAATCGTTCAATGTAGAGGTCAAGATCTACGCTTGATTATAATATTCTACTTGGTCATAGCTTGATCAATTCTATGCATGTAGTTGTGTCTACCCTTTTTTATGTAATACGCTTCCCACACCAAGGAAAATTTGTTACTATTGACCAACTGGCCTTCTTTAATTCTGATTCTCATACTAGCAACGTTCCTTTTATTTCGAGGACACCTCCCGGTTATGAGAATATCAGTGTGGGTGTGTTAAAATATTCAACCTTGATGAGTATGTTTCCAATCCCACCACACAATATACCTCCTCCTTTTTTCTCTTCGATTAACATGATCTCCACCACTATTTGTCAAACCCCTGAGTCCTATGACCCGTGGATAGTATCCGACCCTAGTGATTGTCTTTGTTGGGGTGACAAGATGCCTTTAAGTCTGGTCAAATCTACTTATCAAGCTATTCAATTGACGACCTTATCTCCTCCTTATCTTTGTTCTACATCTCCGGATCCATTTCACGTGATCTTTCCTACTGACGAGACGGTCATGTCATGTAAATGTGTTGAACCTACACATAATAGATCTATCTAGAAAATACTACACACATTTG
>SNQJ01S0004043.1:221695-232296 GCA_010110895.2 Picea sitchensis | reverse complement strand
ATAATTTTGCTGAATAAAACCCTAGGTGACAAGCACACAAGTAGGTCCTTGTCTCATGTCCCCATTGAGAGAAAGTTTTCAGCCATTGATTGAAGAAGGAGAGAGCCTAGTTGTTGCTACACTCTCTTTCTCTCTTCATTTATTGCTAGCCGTACTATCTATAAACTAAGAAGAAGGAGACGGCTTAAGCCTAGGTTTTCTACACTTTGGATCGATTTTTTTCTAGGGTTTGCTGATAGAGCCTTGTTGTAGCAACACTCTGCTTCATCAAACCTTCTTGTCTTGGTTTTATGCTTCATCTTCAGCTAGCTGTGGTTGCCATCGAGTTAAGGAAGGAGGAGAGAGCACCGAGGCCTAGTTATCCTACACCAAGGTGAGCCTCTCTCCCCTAGGGTTTTGACTTTGAGGCCTTGCCTTAGCAACACCTCAAAGCTTCTCCCTCTAGTCCTTAGCCGTTTTTACCCTTGTCTCCTTTAGCTCTTGCATCCTTCACTATTTGACTCCATTAACCCTAAGGCACTGATCTAAAGACCTCTTGCGTTGAAGTGAATCTGATCAAAACTACTCTCAATACATTGAATGAAACCCTAACTTCACTAACCCTAGCTTATAAACTAACCCTATTAACTAAGTGTTGTTGTCATCTCTTGATATTAACACCTTTGTGCAGCTAAACATTTTTCTTTATAAGAAATTGAGTGGTGATTAAAGGCATTAATTGAATGAAGTGTTGATTTATTGCATTGAATGCCACATTATTTCAGCATTTATTGAACAAGTGATATTATTTTCATAGCTATTTTATAAACATTGACTTCGTTAATATTTATTGTCGAATTGCTTATATGTTTATCAGATAGTCACTGATTTATATGAAGTACTAACCCATTGAGCTAGCTTGCACATATCAGTTTGTTGTTGCTTTGTCTCAGGCAGGTATATATCTTTGGGGGATTTTACTTTATTATTTGGCCTTTGGCAGGACTATCTACTCGGTGGTGACTTGTGAGGAGGAAATAACTACTTTATCCTGTAATCCTTTGCCTTCTCAAAACCCTAGGTCACCAGGGACGTCTCCCTTGGGCCTTACCACCCTAAATAGAGAGAACCATCCCATTGTGGTGACATTGGGTGGGATTGGTTCCTGTTACGCCAGTTTGACCTTCAAACCTCAAGCCTTTTATCCTTGCTACAAACTGTGCGATAACAAGTCCGACAGGAGACCATCTCAAATCATCTCAATTCAGTCTAGAGGAGCACGACAAGAGACCACACACGTCATCTCAACTCAATCAAGAGGAGTATGACTCACCCATCACATGGGCGTTCTCACAGATCATCTCAACTAAGTCCAGAGGAGTATGATCTAGAGAATGTCTCATGAAGCTGCAATCATCAACACATGCATGCATGCATGCACTAGCTATAGATAGAATAGGATAAGTTTATCATTAGTCTTAAGTTTAGAGATAAGGTGCTAACATTAGATGAGGTAGCTCTGTGTAATTTTTAGCGGTCTTTCTAAATTCGTTTTTTTAATATGTTAGATAGGGAAAAGATCCTCCTTGGAGTGCACTCTTTTCCATGCAAATCCCGAGATATAAGCAATAGATCTATTTTTGTAAATCCTAGGCATCTCCTCTCAGTTCTATAAGAGAAAGGGTTAGGGTACGGATCTGTATTAGAGAGTCTTAGTTTATTTATTCCACAAAAGAATTTGTCTACGGAATTTTCCTTTAGCAGAATTTTATTTAGCAGTAATGGAATAGCATTAACATGGATTCTTGAGAGTGATTTACAAGTTTATTGTATTCTAACTGTGTGTTTATAGATTCTAGCAAGATTCAAATTGCAGTTTTGATTAGCCTTTAAATTCAAATTGTGTTAGTTTCATGTAAGTGCAGAATCTGTTTACCATGTGTTAGAAAAATCCATCAAGGTATCAGGGTGGTTTGTTGAAACCTTCTAGGAATCCTTGAATGGAAAGTAGGGTTGTTACCTATGAGAGGGAGCTCTCGTGAGGTTTCAAGGGTGAGATGCCTGTGATCCATGCTTGAGAAAAGCACATTGGACCTGTGATCAGGTTGTTTTTTTGTCATGTTGTTGATCTGCTTTGTTTAGCAGAATATTCCAATACAACAATATGATTACATTCATCCTCAGATACGAAGATAGATTGGAAGGTCCCTCTAACTTCGTCCCGTGGAAGTGTCAAGTAAAAATGTTGTTGGAGTAGGATATATGGGACTTTGTTGAGAAACTAGTCGTAGAGCCTATCGATCCTGTGTTGTTGGCAGATCATAAAAAGAAGATGGCCAAGGTCAAGCAAGTCATCCTTGACTCTATGAAGGATCATTTAATCCCTCACATCACTGGGAAGACCACGGGAAGGGACATGTTTGATGCTTTAGTCACTCTCTATCAGAGTGAGAACATCAATCGAAAGATGTTGAGGAATAAGCTTAGAGCCACTTCGATGAGCAAGACAAGTACCATAGTTGCCTACTTGATGAAGAATACTAGACTCCATGATCAACCTGCAGCAGTTGGAGAGAGGTCAAGGGTGAAAGCTAGTACCCATTCCATCAAATGGATTCTCTTCTTGGAAACCATTTGTCCGTGGGGTCTATGATCGAAAAATGATTCCCACTTTTGAGAAGCTATGGGATGACTTCATCCAGGAGGAGACGAGACCGGACACTGTTGCAGGTATGGAGGAGGAGTGGAATCTTGCCCTCATCAACAAGATGAAGGAGGACCCATAAAGGGTCAGAAAGGGAAGAAAGAGGATTCAGGTTCCCCTAACCAAGGAAAGAAGGACTTGAGCCACATGAAGTGCTTCAAGTGTCAAAAGTTTGGGCTTTGCTTCTCAGTGTCATGAGAAGGGGAAGGGCAAGCAACATCAGCAGAAGCAGATTGTAGGGAGTGCAGAAGCATCAGCTAGAGTGGATGAGCTTTCATCCAAGCTTTAGACACACTTCTCTATGGCCTCATGCTCGTCATGTAACACCATGTCTAATGTCAGCTAGTATGTGGATAGTGGAGCCTCCAAACATATGACCTCTAACAAGAGGGCCTTCAGCAAACTTCAGGAGCAAGAGGCGAGCATGCAAGTGGAACTTGGTGATGATGCCACATATCTAGTTGCAGGGGTGGGATCCATCTCATTCTAAATGCCATCAAGTGATATCCTTAAGCTTACTAACATTTTGTATGTACTTGGCTTAACTAAGAATCTCCTTTAAGTTTCAATGACAACAAATCTCAAATATATGGTTGAGTTTGGCGATCAACAAGTCCTCATCCGAAAGAGATGCACGAATCTTGGTCAGGTGTTGGCTAGAAGTGTTCATGAGGGTCGTCTGTACAAATTGCAGGGGGATCCTTCTGAAATTTCTCTAAACCCAGTTCACTAAACCAATTAATTTTTCTGTTAACTGATTATGCCAGGTTTTCTTCACAAATAAATAATACAAAGCAGAAATAATAACCAAAACTTAAGAGTAAAAGATAACAGCAATCACATCAAATATACACAAGTAATTTTTCGACAATTCGTCCCTAAAAAAACCCCGGAGGGAAAACCAGTGCAACAGATTTGGATTTTATTATTATTGAGCAGGAAAATATAGAGATCTCTTACAATAAAATTGGCCTAGCCAAATGCCAAACCTCCTCAACAAATGTACGACCCCTTTCTGCAAACCCTCCTAAGCCAAATCGTGCCAAAAGACACCCCTGCGTGATCCTCTACGTAACTATACGACTGCCTGTGTAGGTTCTGCGTCACCTAGTACAACTGCTCTCAGATCTGTAGGAAAAGACCTCTGCAATGCTGAAGTTGTGTGTCAATCTCAATGTAGAAGCCTCCTTTGTCTCCCTGCAAACTCTCTCTCCAAACCCTCAAGCAATTCTCCTCTTTCTCTCTTCAAAAAATTGCCCCTCTTGTGCATAATGCGCCCCTCACCAAGTCAATCTCCTTTTTACTGAATGAGCAAGTGAGAAACCCTATCTCCAAAAGGATGGAGGGCCAAGATTGATCCTCACACACCTTATGAGATCAATGGTCAAGATTAAAAGACCACAATTTAAATTATTTCTCACTTTAACTTTATAAAAAGTACTCATTAAGTCAACACTAAAATATAACTTATTTAATGTACTTTTTCTTAATTACAACTTTAAGAAAAAGATTAACTCATCAACTTGGCTAAGTTTCATTGTCCTCCTCCATGCTAGGACACCATGCATGGTGAAGACCTTCCTTGCTATCTAATCTCAACAATCCTATCAGAGCTCTAGTGCATGATAGTGACAACTTGTGTGAGCTTTGGCACAAGAGACTAAGTCACTTGCACTATGGAGTGTTTCCAATCTTAAAGAACATGATGTAAGGATTTCCAAACTTCAAGGTTGAGAAGAAAGGAGTGTGCAAGAGCTATGCACTTGGCAAGCATGTGAAGGCAGCTTTTTTTCTAGCAACGAGCATAGGTCAAGAGAGATTCTTGACCTAATCCACTCAGATGTCTATGGACCCATGCCTTTAGCTTCCTTATAAGGTTACATTTACTATGTATCTTTTATTGATGATTCTTCTAGGAAGTCCTGGATTTACTTCATGAAGACCAAGGATGAGGTCTTCGGGAAGTTTCAAGAGTTTAAGGCTCTTGTAGAAAATCAAATAGGTAAAAAGATTAAGGTGTTAACATCTGACAATGGAGGGGAGTATACCTCCAAGGAGTTTGATACCTCTTGCAACAAAATCTAGCACCCCCTAATGATATAAAGTCCCAAGCATCATGGAGCTAGTCTTTTGCAACTTGGGAAGGTTACCCACTATTACCTCGGTAGCTCTTCCTCTCTCTTCTAGCTGGCTCTTCTCCAACTCAAGGGGGGTATCCCTAAATAATATTGCTAAGGCTATGGAGTCGGTGTCTTAGGTAATATAGGAAGAGTAAGCCTTAACAAAATGTATGGTTGTTGTAGTATATGAAATGGGATGGAAATGGGATGAGAACAAGATAGGAAAATGAAGGACAAAAACAATGAATGAAAAGAGATGGAAGGAAACCAGTGCCTATCAATCATGGGATAATGGAGTCGTGAGATGTTACTAAATGGAGGGACTAAATTTGTGTTAAGTGGATGAAAGGGTTGTTTTTCTACCTCCAACCAACAATGGATAAACGGTTGTTTGCTATATTCTCCATTCTAATTATGCGTGCTCAAGGAAAATGGACTAGTTTGTGATATTGATCCTTGGAGTACTTGCTGGAAATTCCATGGAAATAAATCTTGGAGGGCCCCGGAAGGTACCACTCATCAACAAAATATAAAGGTGTTGTATTATTTTTGAATTATTAATCCAAATCTGCAATTAGTTTATTAGAAAAATGGCAATAGACAGAAATAAAACAGCAAGTAAATCAAGAGGGAGAAACCTCCTCATATTGGTTTACTCCTAAATAAAAATATTTAGGCCTTTATATTAAATTGAAACAAGAAAATTTCTATATAAATTCACAACAATGGAAGCATTAAACCTTACACCAAAGTAGAAATATATACCTCATGTCTTTATCAGTCACCAATTTTGGTAGTACAAGGGAGCTCCATCAAGCTTCAATTCCTAAGATCCAATACTTATTCACTTCTCTAACTCCTAAATCTTCAATTGCCAATTCCGGCATGAAATGCAGAGAAGCTCCTCTTCATATAGACTAAAATTCGTCTCTTACAATAAAATACAATATTTGCTAACTAACTCCATGACAAGTCAAACAATAAAAAAATAATGGAGTAGTTAAACAACATCCTCTAAAAATAGCACAAGAAGGTGGGGTGCCTCCTCTAAATGAGTGGTTGACCATGTCAAGTGCTCCATCAAATGGTAAAATAATGCCTCAATAGTGTGCCCCCCAAGATGCATGCATGCAAATACAATAAAATATTCTTGACATGGAAGAGTGTTCCATAACCACAATCCCAAAATAGCAAGTGGCCCACAAGATGCATGAGCAAGTGTGCATGTTACCAACTAGATGGATCGCTCCACAAGAAAGGCTTGGTCAAGCCTCCAACAACTTTCTCAAAATAGAAACATTCCTCGTGGGCTCTTTCTCCAATGTGCAACAACCTCAATAAATAAATAAATAATCTCCAAGGTAGTTACAACTCTTCAACACTTGTGCAAGGAAGGAGTCAACAATAATAAATTAAGTAATCTCCAACCAACTCCACATGAGTGCGCTCTCCAAGAATGAAAATATGTGAAATGAAGTAGGGTGCTCAAGCTATTAACCTTAATCTGGATAAATTAGATTAATTTGTAGAAATTTAATGACAAAATCAGCATGCACAAATTCTGTCATACACTTAGCAACCTAGAGATAACTGTCATCTATGAACTCTGAGATAGATTAAACCCACATTCAGAAAATGTCATAAGCAGAAATACACATTGCTAAGCACTTTTGCAGCGGAATAAACACAATGAACAGCAATCACACATCCATGTACTACTCAGAAATTTAGGCAACCAGCTAGGGAAAACCCCAATGTGGGGAAACCCAAAGAGAGAGAGAGAGAGATTTGATTAGCTTCAGGAAAGTTATCTCAGCAGCAAGTTACATTTTCCAGCAAAGAAGAAACAACTTACAGCACCCAAACTGTCCCACTCACATTTGAGTCATTATTGTATAGATCAAATCCCCTTTTGTGGATTGATCAAGTCGGGTCTTGTATAAGATCAAATCCCCTTTTGCGGATTGGTCAACATGTATTTGTATGGTGGTATTTGTAAAGTCGGCCCCTAGTAATTGTAAAGTGGTTTTAGCCACTTGTAGGAGAAGTCGGCTCCACCAGGTGAAGAATCACAACCCTAGCGCCACCTCATAACTTGTATTTATATGTGACGATGGTGTCTCATTTGAACACACTCACCACACTAGCTCTGCAATGAACAAGTCTTGGAGGAGAACCTACTGCAACTAGGGGTGACGTCAAGGAGGGTTCTTGGTCTATCTCTTGGTATTTCTTGGTTAAGTCGTGCGCTACTCTTCCTAGTGAAGGAGTAGAGGAGGATCTTTTGTTCGGTCTTTGATCTATCTATATTGAGGAAGTTTTGTTGGGTTTTCTTCCCCATGAGGGTTTCCCAGGATAATATGTGTGTCTCTATTGTTTCTGCGATGGTCTCTCTTTCAGTGATCTTATTTATACAGCTAATGTGCTAAATGATTGTAATAATAAAGAAGAATCGTAATTGATAGATGTATAAGTAAAACTTCAACATGGTATCAAAGCAGGCCTGAGAGAGACCAACTCACAGATCCAGTTTTCAGTATTGCAGTTGTTGCAGAATTAGGGTTTCTGCATAAACCCTAAGTGTGACGTTTTTCTTGTTTGAGGAGGACGTTGGAGAAAGTAACCACACCTAGGAACTCGCCCTAGGAGGGCGCATCTAGTCCCTGGATCAGAATTTTGAAATTTGAAGTTTGAAAAATTAGGGTTTCCTCATAAAACCCTAAGTTGCAATTGCAGTTGAAGTACTAGTTGTAGTTGCAGTATCAGTTGCAGTTGCATTATCAGTTGCAGTTGTAGTGCCAGTTCCTTCGTACCAGTTCCTTCATGCCAGTTGTAGCATCAGTTGCAGTACCAATTGCAGTGAAATTTTTTGTGAAATGTTGGAACTAATTTTTATTGTCCTAGTGCGCCTTACCCTATCAAATCTCCAGCTAACTTTAAGTTACAAGTTGAAGCACCTTTGAAGTTTTTAAAGGTTCGTTATTGCTTTCCGTTGTTGCCGGATGGTGCCACTACCTGTCGATGCTGTCAGAGGTACGTACTTACATATGTTTAAACTGTATCATTATTTTAAAGGGTGCTTGCAGGAGAAAGGATCTTTTGTCTAAGCAACAATCATAGATCCAGAAGGATCTCAAATCTAGCACATTCAAAGGAACTATGCACCCCAGGTTTGATTACTTTGATATGCCTCTACTTGTTATGGCATTATTGTAATCTTCTGAATATCCAGATTGCATTTTGATTTGTTGAAGTTATCATACTAACCATTGGTCAAAATTAAAGTCAAAGTATTAGATTGATTAAAGTTGAGATTATAGAGTTTATTCGCTAACTCAGATTTCTGTCAAGATAGCATATTGTCTTAGTACAGAGGACAGGTTGAAGAAAATACTTGTCATCTTGAGTGAAGGAGGCTCGGAAGAAAAGCAACACACTCATTCTTGAGAACAAGACTCTAGGTTCTAGGCTTGATTGATTAAATTGATAAGATTCAAATTTACACATATCAAGTTTGATAACTGCTAAACACTATAGTTGTGATAGCAATCTTTGAAAAGTTTTATTATTGAATACTTCGTAGCATGTGAGCACTATTGAGATAAATGCTTAATGTAATCATTTACTAGATATAACTAACATCTCCTCTAGGAGAAACTTCTTGTTTTGTTTCGAGGTTACCATGGAGGAATGATTGATCACAACACTAGAAGAGTGTTTCTCTCATTCCTTATTATTGTATTTCCTACTTTTTACCCTTATTTCAAGTAGGTCACAAGTGATAGCTCTAAAGGAGCTACTATGACGATTGTTCTCGCTATTGTTTTATTATTATTATAAAGAGTGTTATTCTTGTCTACTATTTCTCCCTTGTTGTTCTTGTTTCGAGCATGTCACAAGTGATAACCCTAAGGGAGCTATAGTGACGATTGCAGAAGGCAACATATCAGATGAGACATGGAGCAAACTGTCCAAGTTGTATACATGACCATATACATCCATGTACCAAAGAAGATGAAGAAGAAGCTACTTTTGATATACAGAGTATCTCATATGAAGATTGATTGTAAGGAGCAGAAGACTCCAAAGATGACCGAACATTAGAATAGAACTCACAGTAGACTTGGTCAATGGATAATGAAGCCACCTTGACAGGAAGCAGAATTTGTTTGAAGTCTGACTCAGCTTTTCATATTAAGACTTGGTATTCAAACACCAAGTATATCCTGCAAGGACTATGAAGTTTTTGTAGACTCAGAAGAAATCAAGACGCATAGTAAGCATGATCTCAAAAAGGATTAGATGGGAAAAAGAGACATCTTCCAGGACTGGAAAACAGATGCCATGAGTTGAGAAGACTAGATCGTAGCTTCAGAGACCTCTAGGAGACATGAAATCTCCTGAGAAGACTCCCTTGTTTCAATGACAAAGGAGGAAGCCAGTCAGAGGGACTGGGATATGGATTTTTCCTTAAAACCAGAAGGGAAGTCAGTGGTGACTTCCAAGATTGATCTAACAGATCAAGCATGTTGCAGATAACAGTATAGAGATGTACAAAACCTAATTTGTGTCTAGAGGATTCTCCCAGCAAGAGGGAGAAGACTATGACAAGACAGTTGCTCCAGTAATCAAAAGAAGTATATATAGAACAACCATGATCCATTAAAAGAAGTCGTTGCAGTATGAGATTCAGAGGGAGCAAATGAATCTGTCATCGTGATGGAGTAGAGAAGCTACTCTCAGAATTCAGCAGCTACAGTGAGAATGGAGCAGTGATTCTCAGCTTCAAAAATAGCAATTGCAGGTGCAGAGTCCTAGTTCCAGAAGGAACAGTTGCAGAAAAAGTAGAGGACATACTCTCAAGTAGTGAGACAAATAGTGCTTTGCAAAAACCACATAGAACCAACACATGATTATGCAAACTGAGTTGCAGCTGAGCAAGTGTACCAGGTTGGTACAATGTGATGTGAAAATTTGGTTTCGAAGTACAGGACAGGAAGACTCATGTATGCAAGTTGAAGCAAGCTCCGAGAGCTTGGTATGGTTGATAGCTTTTTGATGAGCTTGGGATTTACCAAGAGTAAAGTTGATCCCAATCTTTGCTTCAAGATTGTGGATGATGGACCAGTTATATTGTTGATGTATGTGGATGACTTATTCTTGACAGATGAAGAAAAGCTCATCACAGATTGTAAGAAGAAGCTTGCAGTTGAATTTGAAATGAAGGATCTAGGCCTGATGCATTATTTCTTAGGTCCTGAAGTATGGCAGAGCCCAGAAGAGATTTTCCTTAATCAAGGAAAGTATGTTGTGGAAATTCTGAAGAGATTCAATATGATGGACTGTAGAGCCATGTCCACTCATATGGAGACAAATCTGAAGTTATTGGCTGATACTTCATCAAAGTTAGTTGATGCTACTTTATACAGACAGATTATTGGTTCGTTGATGTATCTGATGAATACCAAGATAGATATATGCTTTGTTGTGAACAACTTGAGTCAGTATCTGGTGGAGCCCAGATGTGTTCACCTTGTAGCTGCAAAGCATGTGATGAGATACCTTAAGGGTACGTTGGATTATGGTCTATGTTATACTGGAGATTGTGACTTCAGATTGTATGGCTATACTGATTCAGATTGGGTTGGAAGTGCTTCAGACAGAAAAAGCACTTCAGTATATTGTTTCAGTTTGGGGTCAACCATGACTTCGTGGCAAAGCAGAAGCAATCCATAGAGATCCGGTATCCAAAGCAAAGCACATAGAGATCCGGTATCACTACATCTGTGACATGTTGC
>SNQJ01S0004043.1:182464-221685 GCA_010110895.2 Picea sitchensis | reverse complement strand
AGAAAGTATCACTGATGAAGGTGGACACTTTGAAGAATGTTGCAGACTCATTAACAAAATCTGTGAGCACTGAGAAGTTCTCTTGGTGTAGAGGATCCATGGGCATTGTTGCCCTAGATTTTTTACTATGTAACTCTGTAACCCCCTGTATGCAAAGAAAACAACAAGTGGGAGAATGTTGGGTATGTGTTATATTCTTTGCACGAGCAATAGTGTCATGTATTTAGGTGGTTTTTCGACACATGTTTTTTGCTGATGGTTTTCTATTTTCGGATAAGGAATTAGGGTTTTGGACTAATCCAGGTCAGTGGGTTAGGGTTTTGGATGCTGCTGGCTCCTATATGTATATTGTATTGTAAACAATGTAACACAATGAATGAATATGGAATATGCTGGTTTTCCCGGTTTGGGTTTCTAGAGGAAAAATCTCTGTGTAATGTTTGTATTTTCCATTGTATCTTTTATATTCTTTTCTAAATATCTGTTTGCAGTAGATATTGTACAAGGTTAGGATTTACATAAACATCCCTTTCAGATGTGTGTGTTTCCATAATTATGGACATGTTGTGGAAGACTATGGGAAGAACTTTCCAAAGGAAGTGTGGAAATATAAGGAAGCAGAAGCGGTGGTAGTTGATGGAACTACCCTTACTTCATCTTTGCCTATTGAGAATCCCAAGGAACAGGGTGGATTGAAGGTGAAGTCTAGGTTTGAGTCACAAGATCCAAATGTTTTAGAAGGGGGTTCCTATGTATTAAAGAATCTGGTAGTGGGGGACATGTCCATACCACTAATTGTCGGTTCAGAATATTCAGAGGTTCAAAATGATACTGCCGTCATCATTTGTGGAGATCTGGACTTTATTGTTTCGCAATGGAACAAGTTGGACTCTATCTAGAACAAAGGATAAATTGTCAACCCTCCCTTGGGTAAGAAATCTAACTCTTCTTCCCACTTGCCTATTTTAGACTCTAAAAGTCCTACCATATATGATTCTAGTCAACATTATAGATGTTTTGATCACCCATTACATAAAAGTCTTGGGATTCCAAATTCTAGTCCTTTGTTTGTTTTAGGAGGTGAAGGATCCTTCTTTGTTGGCATGTCTAATGATTCTGACCCTTCCTTTATACAAACTTAATTTCATCCTCGTGTGACTAATATTGGTTCTCCCACTATTTCCCATGGGGGGGTCACTACCATCTGAGGCCTAGATCTAACTCTCAAGATATTGGGGTCTCTGGGGGGTTGGGATATGACCAAATCAAGGAGTTTGACACTTTAAAAGTAAGCTGCAAATCGACACTCAAACAGGCTCGAGAGAAAGTGGTTGGGGAGGTTCACCAGGGTAAACAGAGACTCATTTAAGGGGTTCTTAGAGAAAAAACTACCCTTAAGGTGTTTCCTCCATGAAGACATTATTTGATAATATGTGAGGCTTGGGGGGGCAAGCTAAAAGACTCTCCCTCGAATAGTTGGTGGAGTTGGGAAATCCTTATGTAATTATGATTCAAGAAACTAAGGGGAAAGGGGATCCATTGGTCCTTGAGTCGAAGAAGATGTTTGGTGGTTGGGATTTGTATGGTTTGTTTAGATGGTTTCTCTGGTGGCATGATTACTAGGTTAAATAAAAATCTTACATTAGTCAATTGTTTTGTTGTATGCTCAAGTATTTGTACATTTGTACAAACCAAGAGTATGGATTGCTCTTTGACCTTGCTCAATGTGTATGGACACTGTGAGGGTAAGAAATGGTTCCAGGAGAAATTGTTTTCATTAAATTGTTTATAGGTGGATAATATCATTATTGGGGGGGAATCCAAATATGACTTTAAACATGCATTAAATTTGCAGTACCAATGCCAGGAATATAGACTAACTCATTATTTTGTTGACAAATTTGAATTGGTAGGTTGGGTAGAAGTAAATCCTATCTAAGTTCAACCAACATGGAGTAATAACATATCTAGTCCAGGAGGGTAGCTAAAAGGCTAGATCAATTTCTTGCACACAATTCCCTTTCTATAGAGGGTGGATCTACATTAAGGTTGGTCAAAGAAAAAGTATCCCAATGGGTAGGTGAGAGACATAAAAAGAGGGATTTCTTGCTTAAGGAGGTGGAGAAAGAGCCAGATTTGGTTTACTCCAACCAATTCACTCGAAATTTTAGACAATATCTATTGGAAAGGACTACTTCATTGGAACAAAATAAGAATGAGCATATATTGGATAAAGAAAAAGAGTGGATAATTAAGAGCAAAGACTTGTGGATTGAGGTTGATGACCAGAATACCAAGTACTTTCAAAATGTTGCTAGGCATGGGAGGAACAACAACATTATTTGAGAATTAACAAATAGGGATGGCAACAAGGTTCAGTGGTTCTATGATTTGACAAATCTAGGGGTTCATCACTTGAAGGATATATTTAAAGAACCTGATAGAGCGAACTTAGGGGAGATACTAAAAGTTGTGTCATATTTTCCTAGATTTGTTAATAAAGAAGAGAATAATATCCTCTACAGACCAATGACTAAGGAGGAACTTATATTTGTACTTAATACTTTTCAAAAGGATAAGAGCCTTGGCCCAGATGGATGGAGTGCATGATTTTTTTAGACTTCTTTGATGTTCTTGGAGATGATTCACTAAGATTTTTCGAGGATATTAGGGAGACTGGGAAGATGCCAGGGAGTTATAATTCCATCTTCTTAGTCTCAATTCCTAAGGTGGATTGCCCTAATACATTTGATGATTTTAGACCTTTTTTTCTCTATGTAACTACCTTTCTAAAATAATCTCTAAGGTGATAGTTGTTAGAATCAAACCCTTGTTGTCTAATGTCATTTCCTCTAAACATTTTGGGTTTATAAACGGTATACTTGTACATGAGATTATATGCACTGTTTAGGAAAGCTTGCATCAATTAAAACTTCTCAAATTCATGTAGCAATTATCAAACTAGGTTTGTCCAAAGCCTATGATGGGGTGTCATGGCTACATCTAAGGCTTCTTCTCATTAATATTATTTTTTATCTACCTTTTGTAAAATGGATAATGGGTTATGTGACATTCTCCTCCTTTGATGTTTTAATTAATGGTTCTGGCTTTGAGTTCTTTAAACCTTCTAGGGGGCTCAGGCAAGGCTGCCCTTTGTTCCCATATCTTTTCCTATTGGTTGCAAAAGATCTAAGTGAAGTTATTATTAAAGCAATAAGACAAAGGAAACTCATGGGAATTAAATTGGAAGGAGTGAACAACTAACTCATCTACTATTTGTAGATGATGTTTTGTTTTCTTGATTTTTATTTGAAGAGGATTGTCAACACTATAGTTAGATTATGGAACTCTATTGTCTGGCCATAGGAATGGAAACCAATATTACAAAATCTTCCTTGCTGTCTGAAGTGGAGGCACAAGTAAGGAACAATTTGGAGCATATTTTTCCATTCCCCTCTCATGCTTTGAATGATGACATTAATTCATTAGGTTATTCTCTCAAACCTAACAATTATGGAAAGGTTGATTGGATGTGGTTATTATCCAAGATTGAAAAAAGAGTGAACTTTTGGTGTAATCGTTGGATTTCAAGGGGAGGCAGATTAGTTCTCATCAAGTCAATTCTAGAAGCCATTCCAGTCTATTGGCATCTTATGGCTCGTATTCCAAAGGGTATTTTGGATAGGATCAGGAAGTTGTGTTTTAACTATCTATGGAAGGGAAATTGTGATTATAAGGGATCCCATTTGACAAGCTGGAAGGTAATTGCTTCGCCTAAGGATCATGGTGGTTGGGGCATCAAGAACATCTTCCTTTTTGGTAAAGACCTAGTAGTTAAGTCTCTTTGGAATTTCTTGACTAGAGAAAATCTATGGAGAAGGATTCTAATTGCAAAATACATTTCCCATGACACTATCATATACCAGATTAGGGGGAGAAGAAAGAGTATCCATAATGCATCCAACCAATGGAACGCTTTTATGTTAGCTTTTCCATTCATGGGTCAGTGCCTTTCTTGGAAATTTGGTGATCTGAATTATGCTAAGAATGAAATGAAGGGAGAGATATAACAAGGAAATACACAGAGATTTTGCATGCAACACAAATATATAGTAATACTCAATTTCTATTAAAGACTAAAATATGCAAAGACTGTAAAAGAAAATATAGAGTGAAATGAACTCGCTAGAATGGTGGTAGCTTATCTTTGAGAAGAGATGTGACGGTTGTGTGCATTAGCAAGAAGATGATTACAATGAGGCTCCAAATGCNTATTATCCAAGATTGAAAAAAGAGTGAACTTTTGGTGTAATCGTTGGATTTCAAGGGGAGGCAGATTAGTTCTCATCAAGTCAATTCTAGAAGCCATTCCAGTCTATTGGCATCTTATGGCTCGTATTCCAAAGGGTATTTTGGATAGGATCAGGAAGTTGTGTTTTAACTATCTATGGAAGGGAAATTGTGATTATAAGGGATCCCATTTGACAAGCTGGAAGGTAATTGCTTCGCCTAAGGATCATGGTGGTTGGGGCATCAAGAACATCTTCCTTTTTGGTAAAGACCTAGTAGTTAAGTCTCTTTGGAATTTCTTGACTAGAGAAAATCTATGGAGAAGGATTCTAATTGCAAAATACATTTCCCATGACACTATCATATACCAGATTAGGGGGAGAAGAAAGAGTATCCATAATGCATCCAACCAATGGAACGCTTTTATGTTAGCTTTTCCATTCATGGGTCAGTGCCTTTCTTGGAAATTTGGTGATCTGAATTATGCTAAGAATGAAATGAAGGGAGAGATATAACAAGGAAATACACAGAGATTTTGCATGCAACACAAATATATAGTAATACTCAATTTCTATTAAAGACTAAAATATGCAAAGACTGTAAAAGAAAATATAGAGTGAAATGAACTCGCTAGAATGGTGGTAGCTTATCTTTGAGAAGAGATGTGACGGTTGTGTGCATTAGCAAGAAGATGATTACAATGAGGCTCCAAATGCATTTTTAACATAAAGAATAAATGAGAAAACGCTAAACATCCAAAACCCTAACCCTGGAAGATGAAACGCCAAAAGGTTTATGGGCCCCAATGGGGGTAGTTGACATGTCAAATTTCCTAGGATGTAACTTTTGCATTTGATCTTTTTTGGGGGAACTCAATACCTCGTCAGAAAGGTCTAGCCAAGGAGTACACATTTTGAACGACCTAATAGAAGCCTCTAACATTTATTAGGCACTACCACATCAAACAAACATTGTTTAGGGCCTAAAAACGACCCCGAACGTTTGCGACCTGAAAAAATGTAGAAAAAATACCAAAATGGAAACTATATGTTGAGTCAGTGGAATAGGTGAGCAGCTATCGATGTCCACCAAGATCAGTCCTCTGCCCTTAGGAAGCATTGGTCCCCATTGCGTTGACTTCCCACATCAAATGGGGAAACTTCTGCTAAACTTAATGCTTGGTGAGCCACTTTCCTTTATGCAGTAATTGCCCTACTTTGACAATGCGACTGAGTTGGATCTTCTATTAGTGGGTGCCCTTAACCTGTTTTTCCATGATATGATCAATGGTTGCATGTTCCATGCATTCAGGGTTGATCTCTATAGGTGTCAGCTGCTCTCCCACCTTCGATGTGTCCACCAGTGGTGGAAAATATGGCCAAAGGAGGTCCACATTGAATACTAGGTGTAAGCCAAGGAAGGGGAAAATAATTAGTTCAAAAGCATTGTGCCAATGGCCTTAGTGATGGTGTAAGGTCCATAGCGAAGTGGTTTCATATTCTGATGGGGTCCTTTCAGGTGCTCTTTCCGCAAATGTAGCCAAACCTTATCTCCCACCTGAAACTTGTGGGGAACCCGGTGTTGGTCATGGTGCTACTTGTACTTAGCATTGGATTTCTACAAAATATCATGGACATGTTGGAGGATGTGTTGGATCCATTCAATGAATTTGGTGGAATTTTTGACCTCATATTAAGGATGGGAATATTTTTCCTTTGTGGATGTAAGGGGCAGTGCTACATCAATGGGGACCAATGGTTGAAAAACTAGGCCCACGTGAAAAGGGTATGAACAGTCGAGTTATGGAGTGCTTTGTTGTAGTTGTGTTGGGCATAGGGAAGGCTCTCATCTCGTGTGTGTGGATGCTTGGAGTTGTACATGCGCGTGAGGTGCATGATCATCCTATTGATGACCTCTATCAGGCCATCAGTCTGAGGGTGGAAGGCAGTGGATTTGGTGACCTTGGTGTCCAACAGTGACCAAAGGCTTGACTAGAATGTGCCCAAGAATTTGTTGTTTCAATTTGATATGATGGTTTGTGGTAGTCTTAAGTGTACCCATACATGCTCACAAAAGATCTTAGCAGTGGACTGGACTGTGATACTATTCTTGCAGGCGGTTAAAATGACCATCTTAGAGAAATGATCAATAACCATGAATACACAGTCATTGTCATGCTTGGTGGAGGGGAGGCATGACATGTAATACATCGACATGGATTCATAGGGCTCGTCGAGAGTAGGCAGAGGGGATTACAGTCCTTGTTTTTTAATGGTTGGCTTGGCAATAGAGCAAGCAGTGCAAGATTTGATACACTTACTGACATATTGTCGAAGCTTCGCCCAATAGAAATACTTTTATAATATTGCCAATGTCTTCTACTTTCCAAAGTGTCCTACCACTCGGCTGTAGTGGGATTCCCAAATCATCTTCACACACTCACTTGAAGGAGCGCAAAGATGACCTAGATGGCATAACAATACATCCTGAATATGGAAGTAGATAATGGTCATGCATGTTCCCAACATTTGGTAGGTAGTAGTGAAGTTAGGATCGTTGTCTTAGAGTTGGGACCACCTGTAGGTCTCATGCTTGCAAGAGTTGAGCATCGTGGATAGTGTTGCAACTGAAGGTCGACTGAGGTAGTCAACGACGCAATTGGTGCTCCCTTTCTTATATTTAATGTTAAGGTGAAACAATTGCAAGTATGTGGACCACTTTTGATGGCGGTCATTCGACAATTTTCTTTATGTATGCATGAATTGTAGAGGCTTGTGATCTGTATGGATAACCGTCTCCTTCCCTAGAATGCAATGCTTCCATTAGCAACAGACTTGTACGATGTAATACATTTCTTTGTCATAGGTGGGGTAATTACAAATGACATTTGAGAGTGTCTCACTATGATAGGCCATTGGATGACCATGTTGAGTGAGAATGGCACCAAAAACATAATCGGAAGCATCGGTCTCAATCTCAAATGGTTGTTGTAGATTGGGTAATGCGAGCATTGGGGTTGAGCATAAGCGATGTTTTAGATCATCAAAATATTTTTGTTGTGATCTGCCCCTCACAAATTTGGCTTTGCAACTACCCTTGGTCACTGGATTGAGAGCCCATGCGACATGGGAGAACACCAATATGAATCTACAATAGAATTTGGAAAGTTCTAATAAGCTATGAAGCTCGGTTAGTGTTGTTGAGGCTGACCAATCACGAATGAATTGGATCTTGGTTAGATCGACATGCACACCATGTTCATCTACAATGTATCCGTGGTATTGGACCTTGTTCATGTCGAAGGAGCATTTCTCTAAGTTAGCATATAATTTTTGTTGTCGCAGAGTGTGGAGGACCTGGTGAATGTGTTGTAAGTGTTCTGCCCAAATCTTGTTGAAGATGAGGATGTCATCCAAATATACAACCACAAAGGAATTGGTGAAGGGTCACAATATGTCGTCCATTGACCTCGAGAAGGTGGTTGGGGCATTCGTTAAGCCAAAGGGCATGAACAACCACTCGAAAAGACCTTCCTTAGACTTGAAAGTTGTCTTCCATACATATGTCTATTATATGGGGACCTTGTGGTAGCTGGACTTCAGATCAATATTACTAAAGTACTTGGCCCCATTGATCTAGTCAAGAAGGTCATCAATTCAGGGAATTAGGTATCAGTTCCTGACTATGATTTTGTTCAGGGCTCTGTAATCAATACAAAACCACTAGCTTTATTTTGTATGAGCACGATTAGGCTTCCGCAAGGTGAGGAGCTTAGTCAAATGTGCCCTTTTTGGAGCAGCTCTTAGATCTGGCGCTTGATTTCCTCATTTTCGAGGAGAGAGTGTCGATACACACTAGCCCATTAAGAAAAGGTGTTCTAAGAGTTAGCTTAATTGAGCATTTGACCTGACAGTGTAGAGGTACCTCGATATGTGAGGTGAAGATGCCTCGATATTCTTCCACAACTTTGTCCACTTGCTTCTGTTGCATGGAGGAACCCTATGTAGAGGCCGTGGATGTGGCCATAACCTTCTGTTCACTATGATAGTGAATCATGAAGAGGACAAATTTCCTACTCTGGGAGAAGACCTTCCTACACTGCTTAGCTGAAACCAGAGAAATTGCGGTAGGTGGAGCTACCTCTAGGATCCTGTACAATTGTTTGCCCACGGTAACAATGAAACTACGAGGAGTAGACACATATACAACATGACATTTCCACATATATGGTTGGCCTAAAAGAACATCACCAACTTCAAGTGGGGCAACATCACACAATACCTCATCCTTAAAGTGCTTGATGCCATAGGGTAGGCGACACTCTTGGCTGACACAAAGATCTTGTCCTTGGCTCAACCACCAAATGTTGTACAATTGTGGATGTGGTGTCATTCCAACTGCTTAGCGACCTTTTCTAAGATGAGGTTCTTTTGGATTCTATTATCAACAATGAAATGTAGAGGAGCACCCTTCACCCACATATGCAAGTGAAAACGTCACCCACCTTCCTTTGACTCTTCTATTTCGTTTGATTGGATCTTGGTTTTAGCGACTATGGCACTATGTTTTGCATCAATGATCTGCTTCACCTTGTCTGGCTCTAAATCATAGTTGGAGCTTGGATCTGACTCTAAGGCTTTCATCTCAGCCATATCGGTGTTGTGTCAGGGACTTCTTGATCCAGATTTTATGAGCAGAATGAAATGAATATATATTATTAAAAGTTGCTTAACACATAATAACAAAGATATAGTAAAATTGGTTTTCTATTCAATAATGAAATAAGTTGAAACTGTAAAATGCAGCAGAAAACAAGCTTGCTGGAATGGTGGATTTTTTAGTAAAACTGGTTTTCTATTCAATAAGGAAATAAGTTGAAACTGTAAAATGCAACGAAAAACAAGCTTGCTGGAATGGTGGTGGCTTATCTCCGAGAAGAGATGTGACGGATGCACTCATTCGCAAGAAGATGATTACAATGAGGCTCTGAAGGCCTTTTTACAACAAACATGAATGTCAAAAACTCTAGACATCCAAAAATCTAACCCTATGAGATGAAGCACCAAAAGTCGTGTGGGCCCCGTTTGGGTGAGTTAGTACATCAACCTCCCGGGGTCGTAAATTTTGAATGCGATCTCTGTTTTAGGCGCGCGATATCTTGTTGGAAAGGTTTATCCAAGGAATACACATTTTTTTGTTATCAATCAAAGGTCATTTTTTACTATGGTGAGCCCTAAAAACGTTGTTTATGGACTCAAAATGGCCCCGCAAGTCAGGGACCTGAAAACTAGGAAAAAAACTGCCAAACTCGAAAATTACCAAAATGAACCAGTTTGAATACGTGGGAGGCCACCGACATCCATATGGAACAATCCTCCCCCCTTAGGAAGCAATGCTCTCCATTACGTTGAGTTTCCCCATTAGATGAGAAATTTTCTACTGAATTTGGCCCCGGGTGAGCCACTTGCCTTGGTGCAGGAGCTTCCCTGCTTTGACAACTCAATAAAGTTGGATCCTTTGTTGTCGGGTGCCCTTGATCTGTGTGTCCACAATCTGATCATTGGATGCTTGTTGCATGCAATCAGGGTTGAGCTATGTTGGTGTCAACTGCTCTGCTATCTCTGAGGTGTCTAATAATGGTGGGAAATATGGCTGAGGGAGAGCCACGTTGAAGACTGGGTGCAGGCCAAGGAAATGGGGAATGTTGAGCACAAAAGCATTGTCACCCACAGCCTTGGTGATGGTGTATATCCCATACCTGAGTGGGAGAAGCTTCCGATGGGGCCCTGTAAGGCGTTCTTTTTGGAAGTGCAACCAAACTTTGTTGCCTACCTGAAACTTATGTGGCACTCGATGTTGATCATGGTGTTGCTTGTACTTGGCATTGGACTTATGTAAAATATCCTGAACCTATTGGAAGATGTGTTGGATCCACTTAATGAACCGGGTGGCTTTGTCAGCTTCTAGTGGAGCAGGGGACAACTTGGTCGAGGTGGTCGCCAGGCGTAGTGCAACATCCATGGGGCCCAATGGTTGGAATCCCAAACCCACCTAAAAGAGGTTGTGGCCAGTTGAGCTATCCAAGGCTCGGTTGTAGCTATGTTGGACATAGGGAATACTTTCATCCCACGTGCGAGGGTTCTTGGAATTGTACATGTGCAGGATATGTACAATCATCTGATTGACAACCTCAGTTTGGCCATCTATTTAGGGGTGGAAGGCAATGGATTTGGTGAGCTTGGTATCCAGTAGTGACCAGAGGCTCGACTAGAATGTGCTGAGGAACCCACTGTCCTGATCTGAGACAATGGTTTGTGGGATCCCGAAGTGTACCTAGACGCATTCAAAGAAGATTTTGGTAGTGGCCTCTGCGTTGATGTTCTTCTTGCAGGTGGCTAGAATCGCCATCTTGGAAAAGTGATCAACAACCACATAAACACAATCATTGCCCCACTTGGTGGATGAGAGGCCTAAAATTTAGTCCATTGAGATGGATTCCCACGACTTGTCAGGAGTAGGAAGAAGGGTGTACAAACTTTGTTTGTTAGTGGTCGATTTGGCAATAGCGCAGGCGGTGCAGGACCTGGTATACTTACTAACATCTTGTCGAAGTTTCGACTAGTAGAAATGTTTCTGCAACACTGCCATTGTATTTTCGATACCAAAGTGTCTTGCCACCCAACTGTAGTGAGCTTCCCAAATTAGCTTCGCATGCTCGCTTTATGGAATGCAGAGATGGCCCAGACAACACAACAACCCATCCTGAAGATGGAAATTAGCGACCATTGAGTCTGCTCCCAACATTTGGTAGGTGGTTGAGAAGTCAGGGTCTGTCTCATAGAGGTGGGGCCATCCAGAGGTCTAGTGGTTGCAAGAGTCTAGCACCATGGTGAGTGTCATGATTGGAGGTCGACTGAGGCAATCGACAACTCGATTGGTACTTCCTGTTTTATACTTGATGTTGAGGTGGAACTACTGTAAGTATGTGGACCACTTCTGATGGCGGTCATTTTGCAATTTGCATTGGGTATACATGAACTGTAGTGGCTTGTGACCAGTGTGGAAGATTGTCTCTATCTAACCTTCAAATATAGGAATATCGAAGTTGATTTGTACCTTTAAGGGGGCGGTGCCTCCGCTCGAGGAAGATGCGTCGCCTGTTGGTAGCCGCCGAAGGATTTGTGCGAAACTATCCATCATCTTGTTCCTCTGTTGTGGGAGGGATTCCTCAAGCAACATTTTGAAAGGATATACTGTCCCATCATCTTTCTTTTCTCCTGCAATGAGAGGTCATTTGGGCATGTGAGAGCTCTTGTCCTCAAGAGAAACAATCTCAAGACCCAATTATTTTTACCTTGACCTCATTGGGGACATGCATTAAGACGATGAGGAGCAGACTGCTTTGATACCACTGATCCAGATTTTATGAGTAGAATGAAATGAATATAGATTATTAAAAGATGCTTAACACATAATAATAGAGATATAGTAAAACTAGTTTTATATTCAATAAGGAAATAAGCTGAAACTGTAAAATGCAGCGGAAAACAAACTTGCTAGAATGGTGTATTTTTTAGAAAAACTAGTTTTCTATTCAATAAGAAAATAAGATGAAACTGTAAAATGCAGCGGAAAACAAGCTTGCTAGAATGGTGGCAGCTTATCTCTGAGAAGAGATGTGACGGTTGCGCTCAATCACAAGAAGATGATTACAATGAGGCTTTGAAGGCCTTTTTATAATAAATAGGAATGTCAAAAACCCTAGACATCCAAAAACCTAACCCTAGGAGATGAAGCGCCAAAAGTCATGTGGGCCCCGTTTGGGTGAGTTAGTACATCAACTTCCCGAGGTCGTAACTTTTGCATACGATCTCCATTTTAGGCACACGATATCCCATTGGAAAGGTCTATCCGAGGAATACACATTTTGTTGCTATCTATCAAAGGTCATTTCCGACCATGGGGATCCCTAAAAACATTGTTTAGTGCCTCAAAATGGACCAACAAGTTAGGGACTCGAAAACTAGGAAAAAAAACTGCCAAACTCAAAAACTGCCAAAATGAACCAGTTGGAATAGGTGGGAGGCCACCGACATCCATATGGATCACTTTCATGTAATTCACACCACTTCCCAGTGTCTTTCTTTATCTTCTCATTACCCTTCTTTGTTTGCGTCTTAGACTGGTTGTCCTACTCTTGTCCATCCTTACTTTGTCCTTTGTTCCATGTGATGGGACTACCTCTTCCCACCTTCTGTTATGATGCATTTATAGATCCAAACTCATGCTTATTACTCTACTTAAATTTTTGCTAGATTTTGATAGCATATCGATAAGCAGCTCCTAGCGATGAGATGTACAGAAACTCCATTTTGTTTGAATGTACCTATGTAGGGCCCTATTATCCCCTATCTTAGGGATAACTAAGGAGATCATGTCTCGAGGCCCATAGGTTCTAGACATGGAGTGCCAAGAGATGGATGACTTGAGCATCGCCCAAGAGGCCCACTCATTTCTTCAGTGCAACCCGTTTATCAACAACAACAGTATCCATGCCATCAGCCTGGTCCTGAAGCAACAATAAGTCTTACTCCATGAGATAATGAGTCCGAGTATCATTGTATGTGTCACTATGATTATTGGAGCACTTGAGTATGTTGCACTGAATTCTCCTTCATTTCATAACTTTTTCTTGGAAATTATGGTCTTTAAATCGTTCATACCTGGAAGGGTGTGAGGATGACCTAGTAAGTCGATCTCCCTTTAGGATGTGTTGCCACTAGGTGGAGCTATGAAAGGTCATCGTCTATTCCCTCCATATATACCACTTTTGTGATACCCATGTTTCCCCCAGTTTGTAAATATAACTATAACTGGACAAGAGACTATGGCAAACTAAATATGTGTGAATGTTTGATTCGATGAAACTTTGAATAAAAGGGTCATTGTATGAATTTTATGTTGTTAATAGAAATTTGATATGTGTTGCACAAGTGCTGAAAGGGGGAAGTTTGTCAAGATAGACCATGGATGATATGAAATAAATGGTGAGGGGAAACCAAGAATGGTTGAGATGACCCTCACCAGACCAGTACCTACTGGGTGTAATTGCTCAATAGTTCTCTGACCCAGAAATGAATTACCAATTAGGCTGGTAGTTGGAAGGCCATCTTCAAGAGTTAATGAGGAGATGGGGTAGGGTACCCATTTGTAAGGATTCCAAACCCGACCACAAATTCGGATTCAGACCCACACAACCTTGTTGAAGAAGGCAAGAAAGGAGGTAATTCCGGGGACAGAGACAGATCTGTGAGATAGCATAGGAGAGAAAACACTCTCCTGAGAAGAGAAGAGAATGATACTTTGACTCTGAAGTTGAGAGGAAAATATGATCAGTAAGCTTGTTTTGGCTAAAGGAAGCCATGGGTAGGCTTTAGCTACAAGCTAATTAACAAGGCTAACGAGTGACTAAGGGAGTACTTGTGCAGACCTCCTTGCTTGGAGTAGAGAAAACCAATTTCCAATTTCCTATGGGAGGAGGAGAGTAACCTTCATCCCTGACTGTCGTGGAGCAAAGATAATGAATCTCTCTTAGAGCATCATGGTCTAGCTCGGGGGTGGCCAGTGGTAAATCCGATAGGAGTGGTTGTGTCTATGGTTGGGAGGAAATGAGCACCCCTTTCAGCAGTTGCTTCACATTTTCTAGTTTTGATAAGTATTTTCATACTCTTTGTAATATATTGGATGTGATGATGAGATGTCTGTGTCTATGATTAAGTCTTTTAGTATTTGAACAGTTATTAGAAATGCTCTTTGGTTTCTATAAACTATTATATCTATATGATCTTTGATTTATCTCATTTTAATTGTTAGAGAGTCATGGGATGTGAGTCCGCAGGAGAGTCGAGATAGGAGTAACTAAAACTCCTAAGTCATGTCGATCCTTTGAATTCGCCTTAGTTCATCTCTGTGGGAGAAGGGTGTTTCCCTTCAGACTAACAACCTATCTGACCGAGGGCTCAGGCCCTTGCCCTTAACCCATTTTCTGCAACAAGATTTTCACGTAGCTTATAAGATTTCCCAAAGAACCCAAGTGACCAGGTCCTAGGAACCCTGCGCTAGTCCGAAAGGAGCTAGCTCTTTTGGCTTAGGGACTTTGGGATTTATGACTCCACAATCCTCGAAAATAGCCAAAGGCCAAAGTTGTGAATTGACGAGGGCCATCGATCTAGGGATGCAATGTATATCCCTATTAGTCGTTATATTAGACTTAGGAAGGGAAGCGTTAAGTGCTTCGTCGAAGTCCTACTTCGGGTGAATATGAGTGGCCTAACACCGAAAAATCCTGAATGTGGGAGTCACGAAGTAAATCGAGACCACTAAAAATGGAGGGACACATGTCCACAGATCAACGATTATCTGTGAGTCCAGGTATTCAGTGATATAGGGACGCACGAGTTTCCCCAGATCTCTACAAACTAGAGTAAATCCTGGTCGTAGATGTTATGTACACGTGGTGATAGATCTGGTGTGGTCCAGAGGGAAAGCCGAAAGATACAGGCTGAACACCCGAATGTCAAATTGTCTAAGTTACATGGACTGTTGATCTTCAGATCCTTTGGGATCCCTCTCAGTTGTCGATCTAAGGAATCACCCTCGATTAACCAACTGATAGGGAATGCGTTATGAAGCGACACATGGTCCTACTCGTCCGCTGTCAAAGGTTTTTCATTGAACTAGGACCGTTGGATGAGTGGGTACATGGAAAATGAACCCTTAGTTTGGAGAATTTGTACTCTGAAGGAACTTAGCCAAGAGTCCACAAAGTGTGAAAAACGTCGAAGTCGTGAATGCCGAAATAAATCTCGGTTGTTGGTAGGAAGAGGACGCGTGGCACTAGATCTGAGAGTCCGGAGACTTACCTCTTTGGGGGATTTATGTCGAGAGGAGTCGGTAATATCTGAAGCCCAGAGCCGTGAAGTAACAAGGACCATGGATCTATGGATCCATGTAGAAAAATCCCAACCGTATGATGGGGGTTGACGTGGCTCACTGAAGACATCCTGGGTGACGTGTCCGGAACTCCGGGAGTCTGGATGATTTCGGGAGTTTGAAAGAGTGAACGTAGTATAGTTGAGGAGGGTAAAATGAGGATAGTTGATCATCGAACACCGAAAGCCCAACGACGATCGCTGAAAACATAGAACGAAGACTACCAGTAGTCGACTGTTGAAACTTCGAAACATAGGAATTTCAACGCTAAACGCCGAACGTCGATTGTTGAATGGATAAGGCCACGTGGCGAGATTTCGGGACTTCGAGGATTGGGAAAAATGAGTGTTTCACGTTGAATGTTGAAGTCCCTTTTAACCGTGGAATCACGAGGGAGGATGTGGACCATTGATTCCCTCCACTGTTCGACGATCTGGGAATTCAACAAAACTGTTGGAACTCCCAAAGTCTGGGAGTCTTGAAGTACTGAAACCTTCACTAAGTAGACTCTTAGCTCCTAGTTTTCAGCCTGAGGTCATAAGGAGGACCCCGCTATCTGGTTTAAGCACGTAATAGGAGATCTAAACTTCAGAGGAGAAAAATAAGATGGTTATGCTTAGTAAGGGACCGAAAATGAACTGAGGAAACGCAAAATTTGATGCCCCATCCCTAGAAAGGGTATTCAGGGGTTGGCTGTGTTACAAATTGGTATAAGAGCATGGAAACATCACTTGGCCTGCTTGGGCTCATGCACGAGTCGCATAAAAAAATTACTATTAGAGAACTTACAGGGTAACACTCTACCTTACCCCCCATTCGATAAAAAACTTGTCTGAACCTCTACTGAAGAGAAGAACAAAACCTTCTACTCTTGATAGATGTTTTGGAAGTCTGCACTATAGGTTGCTAATGTTTCCAAATAAAGAACTGACTGTACCTTGCAATGCTATGTGTTGTTCATAAATTGGTAGATTAGTAACTAAGAGAAAATGTTTTATCAGCACTCAAGCAGTTAGTGAACAACAAGAGAACTACAACATAAAGGACGGTGACACAACAGGAGTTGGGGGAGAGCTCCCACAATAGAGAGGAAGAATTTGATGAAAGGAGGGTGGTGGAAACCCTTCCAGATTTGGATGAAAATGTAAGAAGCCTCATGGAAGAATTACAAAGTTATAAGGATGACAATGAAAGGTTGATCAAGGAGCAGGAAAAGAAGACTGAAATTAATGCAATCCTACTGCAAAGTCTATCAGATATACAAAGGCAAATGAAACATGGTCCAATTTCCAGTCATGTGGACAAGCATCATACTAAGAACACTCCAAGTGCACCTGAGATACAGAAGCATGGTCCTGAAAGTGGCCACACCAAGAGGAGCACCTCAAAGAAGGCCCAACATGGAGCCAAGAGACATTCAATGGAAGATTCCTTTGGTGAGGACACAGACCACTCCAAGGAATATTCTAGTTGAAAAACTAGTTCCCATTCTCAGACGAGAGGAAAGAAGAAGAAAAATTCCAAGAGTCGTGACCGTGAAGAATTCAAGAAAGCCAAACCACCCACCTTCGATGGAGAGATTAAGAAGGGGGAAGAAGAAGAAGTTTGGCTACTTGGTTTGAAGAAGTACTTCAGAATCCATGACTACTCTGAAAACTTAAAGGCTCAGATAGCCATTTTCAACCTGAATGGGAAATCTTCCATTTGGTGTGAAGACCTTAGGAATGTGAAAGGAGTCCATGAGAAGGACTTGTCATGGAAACAATTTGAGCAATACTTCAAGAAGAAGTACCTGTCAGAAAAGTACTTTGATGGGAGGACCAAGGAGTTCTATGAATTGAAGTTGGGACAAATCACCATAGATGAGAATATAAACAAATTTCTTGAGTTGATGAGGTATGTGCCCTAGATAAAGGATGAAAAGGTAAAGATGCAACAATTTGTTAGTGGATTACCTCAGTCCTACCGAGACATAATTGAGTTTGATGAGCCAAAGACCTTAGAAGATACTATTCGAAAAGCAAGGTATTGCTATGAGCAATTCAAGAGTAGGACATAACCTCATGAAGACTGGAAGAAGAAAAACAATTTGGGATTCAAGAAGAAGGGGTTTAAACCCTCGATATTTAAGAACCCTGGTAAGAGCTTGAGGATGAGCCTTCCTGCCATAAGTGTGTATCAACAAATATTTCCATCCCAGAGTGGAAATAAACCATTCATAGCAGCTCCAAGTAAGACTGATAACACGAAGAGAGAACCCTTGCAATGTTGGGGCTGTGGAGAGGAACATTTGTTGAGGGACTGTCCGCATAGGAAACATAACAATGGGAGGGTCTACAATATCCAAGAGGCTACCACAGTCAATGATGTGGTTAGGAGCTTGCCACAAATTTATGCAGCCTTGGATAATAGACAAGCTGACCACCAATATTTAGTGGTGGAGATGGAAGGTACGATTGCCAACCATCATGTTTCCATTTTAATTGACCCTGGTTCCAATTTGAGTTATGTTGCGTCTCAAACTGTTGAGAAATGTAAATTGCAACAAGTTAAACATTTTAAATCATGGTTGGTACAACTAGCCACTAGAACCAAAATAAAAGTAACAGAGGTCATACCAACATGTCAATTTGTCATGAGTGGGTTGCCCACCCAAGTGAACCTAAACATACTTCCTCTAGGATCTTATGACCTGTCGATTGGCATGCACTGGTTGGCTGCCCACAAAACCAAGTTGGATTGTTACAATAAAACTTTGGAGTGTGAAAATGAAGAAGGAAGAAGGGTAACCCTACAAGGGATTCAAAAGCATGTCTCAGTGAGACAAATATCATCCCTCCAAGTGAAGAAGTACTATAGAAAGGGATGTCCCTTGTATTCAATACATGTACTAAACTCTGTTGAGAATGAAAAACCCAGCCTAGAGAACCATCCCATATTAATAGAATATAAATATGTATTCCCAGAAGAGTTACCAGGTCTACCTCCAAGAAGGGATGTTGACTTTTCAATAGAACTTATACCAAGAGCAGTGCCAATGTCTAGAACACCCTATAGAATGAGTACACTAGAGCTAGTTGAGCTCAAAATACAACTGAAGGAGATGTGGGATAAAGGATACATTCAGCGTAGTGTGTCTCCATGAGGAGCACCAACCTTGTTTGTGAAAAATAAAGATGACACACTTAGACTGCGCATAGATTATAGACAACTCAATAAGATGACCATCAAGAATAAGTATCCCTTGCCAAGGATC
The DNA here is from genome assembly GCA_010110895.2 of Picea sitchensis. Taxonomy (NCBI): domain Eukaryota; kingdom Viridiplantae; phylum Streptophyta; class Pinopsida; order Pinales; family Pinaceae; genus Picea; species Picea sitchensis. Next base: position 203,147 of record SNQJ01S0004043.1, on the reverse strand, counting down.
GATGACTTGTTTGACAAATCAAGGGGTGATACAATATTCTCCAAGATTGACTTGAGGTCTCGATACCATCAGGTCCGAATTAAAGATGAAGACATCCACAAGACAACCTTTAGGACAAGATATGGTCACTATGAATTTGTGGTGGTGCCATTTGGGCTTACCAATACACCAACCACTTTTATGTGCTTAATGAATAACGTATTCATAAAGTTCTTGGATAGGTGTGTGTTGGTTTTCATTGAGGATATCTTATTCTATTCCAAGAATAAGGAAGATCATGAAGAACATCTCAAGCTAGTACTCCAAGTGCTAAGAGAAGATCAACTCTATTCTAAGCTTAGTAAGTGTGACTTTTTCCAGAAACAAGTACATTAGTTAGGCCATGTTATTTATGAGGAAGGAGTGGCAGTTGATCCTAACAAGATTAAAGCCATCATGGAGTGGCCTACCCCAAAGGATGTATCTGATATCAGATCCTTTATGGGTTTAGCAGGATACTATAGGAGATTCATAAAAGGATTCTTCAAGATTGGTTTCCCAATCACCTCCCTTCAGAAAAAGGGGGTTAAATTCATTTGGACATTAGAATGAGAGGAAAGATTTCAAGAGCTGAAATACCTTCTAACCAATGCGCATGTACTGAAAATTGCAGATCCAAACAAAGACTTCCTTATGTGTACAGATGCTTGCAAGGAAGGGCTCAGAGGAGTCCTTATGCAAGAAGGACATGTGATTTGCTACGAATCCAGAAAATTGAATGAGCATGAAGTAAATTATGTGACCCATGATATGGAATTGGCTGCCATAGTGCATGCTTTAAAAATGTGGAGGCATTACCTTGTAGGTAGAAGATTTGTACTTATGACAGATCATAGTGGGTTGAGGTATTTGTTTGACCAACCAAAACTCAATGTGAGACAAGTTAGGTGGATGGCTCTCCTTAGTGAGTTTGATTTTGAAATCAAACATATCAAAGGAAAGGAGAACAGGGTGGTTGATGCCCTTAGTAGAAGTATGAAATTAGTTCACTTGGCAGATGTAAGCACCAGTGAATCAGACATCAAAGAGAGGGTCAAAACTGCACAAGAAACATATGCATTTTTCAAGACTGTGACATCATACCTAAAGCAAGAGCCCACATGGATGAAGTATGAAGGCTATCCGATGCTTAATGATGGCTTGCAGACTTATAAGGGAAAATTGTATATTCCAAATTGTGACGACTTGAAGAGGTTCATAATGGATGAACTACATAAGAGACAATATACTGGTCATCCTGCTTATCAGAAAATGATCATGGCCACTAGGAAACTATTCTATTGGTCCGGACTGAAAAAGGACATAGTTGATTACTTAGCTAAGTGTCTAGAATGTCAACAAGTTAAGGTAGAGCACCGATACCCAACAGGGCTATTGCAACCCCTACAAATTCCCGAATGGAAATGGGAAACCATCTCCATGGATTTCATCACAGGATTACCAAGATCAACCAAACATAATGATGCCATCATGGTAGTTGTGGACAAACTAAGCAAGGTTGCTCACTTTATACCCGTCAAGTCAACTTGCAAGGCAATAAATATTGTCAACATCTTCATGAAAGAGATATTTAGATTGTATGGCATGCCTAAGGAAATTATATCTGAAAGTGATACAAAGTTTACTTCAAACTTTTGGAAATCTTCGTTTGTTGGTTTTGAAACAAAATTCCTCTTTAGTACAACCTATCACCCTCAAACTGATGGGCAGACAGAGAGGGTAAACAAAGTATTAGAAGACATGCTGAGGATGCATGTAATGCATCAACCCAAGAAGTGGGAGGACTACCTACCACTGGTAGAATTTTCCTACAACAATGGCTACCAAGAGTCATTAAAAATGAGCCCTTTTGAATCCCTCTATGGAAGGCAATGCAACATTCCAATCAGCTGGAACAACCCAGTAGATAGAGTTACAATCGGGCCAGATATTCTAAAGGAAATGGAACAACAAGTGATACAGATCAGGCAAAATCTGAAGATAGCCCAGGATAGACAAAAAGAGCTATGCAAACCTGAAAAGGACTCCTAGAGAGTTCAAAGCAGGAGATCATGTGTATCTCTGAGTTAGACCCAGGAAAATCTCTTTGAGTATGGGAGCTTGTGCCAAGCTGGCACCTCGGTATTGTGGACCATTGGAAGTTTTGGATAGAGTGGGACTAGTAACCTCTCGACTAGCACTCCCTCCCACAATGAAATCACATAATGTTTTCCATGTTTCTTTATTAAAGAAGTATGTACATGATTCTAATCATATTATTGAATGGTCTGTGATTTAGGTGGAACCCAAGGGAGAATACCTGCCAGAACCTCAATGCATAATAGACGGGAAGGAAACCCCACTCAGGAACAAAACCATTGCACAGGTCAAGGTGCAGTGGAAACACTTTGGCCCAGATGAGGCTACATGGGAAATGGAGGATGCCATGAGACATGCATATTCATTTTTGTTTACTTATGTACATGCAGAGCACGTCGACAGATAAAACATCGAGGACGATGTTCCTTTAAGGGGGAGGGGATTATAATACCCATGTTTCCCCCAACTTGTAAATATAACTATAACTGGCCAAGAGACTATGGTAGACTAAATATGTGTGAATGTTTGATTTGATGAACCTTTTAATAAAAGGGTCAATGTATGCATTTTTTGTTGTTAATAGAAATTTGATATGTGTTGCACAACTTCTAAAAGGGGGAAGTTTGCCAAGATAGACCATGGATGCTATGAAAGAGATGGTGAGGGGAAACCAAGAATGGTTGAGATGACCCTCACTAGACCAATACCTACTGGGTGTAATTGCTCAACAATCCTCTGACCTAAAAATGAATTACTAGTCAGGTTGGTAGTTGGAAGGCCATCCTCAAGAGTTAATGAGGAGATGGCGCAAGGTACCCATCTGTAAGGCTTCCATGCCTAACCATGAATTGGGATTCAGACCCACGCAACATTGTTGAGGAAGGCAAGAAAGGAGGTAATTCGGGGGACAAAGATAGATTTGCGACATAGTAGAGGAGAGAAAATACTCTCCTGAGAAGCGAAGAGAAGGATATTTCGAATCTGGAATTGAGAGGAAAAGTTGAGTAGTAAGCTCATTTTGGCTGAAGGAAGCCATCGAAAGGGTTTGGATACAAGCTCATAAACGAGGTTGACGAGTGACTGAGGAAGTACTCATGCAGACCTCCTTTCTTGGAGTGGAGAAAACCAGTTGCAAATTTCCAGTGGGAGGAGGAAACTAACCTTCATCCCTGACTGTTGTGGAGCAAAGAGAAAGAATCTCTCTCAGAGCAGCATAGTCTAGCTCAGGGGCGGCCAGTGGTAAATCCGATAGGAGTGGTTGTGCCTATGGTTGGGAGGAAATGGGCACCCCTTTCAACATTTTCTTCACATTTTCCAGTTCTTATAAGTGTTTTCATTCTCTGTGTAATATATTGGATGTGATGATGAGATGTCTATGTTTATGATTAAGTCTTTCAGTATTTGAACGATTATAAGAAATACTCTTTGGTTTCTGTAAATTGTTATATCTATATGATCTTTGATTTATCTTAGTTTAACTATTAGAGAGTCATGGGATGTGAGTCCGCAGGAGAGTCGATATAGGACTAACTAAAATGCCTAAATCTCGTCGATCCTTTGAATTCACCTTAACCCATTTTCTTCAAAAGTATTTGTGCATAACCTATAAGATTTCCCAAAGGACCCATGTGACCAGGGCCTAGCAACCCTACGCTAGTCTGAAAGGTGTTAGCTCTTTCAACTTTGGGACTTCGGGATTTGTGACTCCAAAATCCTCAAAAATAGTTGAAGGTAGAAGTTGCAAATTGGCAAGGGTCATCGATTTGGGGATCTAATGTAGATCCCTCTCAACCATTAGATCAGACTTAGGAAGGGAAGCGTTAAGTGCTTCAACGAAGTCCTACTTTAGGTGACTAGGAGTGGTCTAACGCTGAAAACTGCTGAATGCAGGAGTCACGGAGTAAATCAGGACCTTTGAAAATGGAGGGACACCTGTCCAAAGATCAATGGTTATCCAGGAGTCTTGGTATTCAGTGATATAGGGATGCACAAGTTTCCCCTGAGATTTGCAAGCCATAGTAAATCTTGGCCGTAGATGCTAGGTACACATGGCGATAGATCCGACGTGGTCCGGAGGGAAAGCTAGATGATACACGCCGAACACACGAATGTTGAACTGTCGAAGTGATGTGGACTGTAGATCTTTGGATCCTTCGGGATCCCTCTCAGTCATCGATCTAAAGAACCACCCTTGATTAACCAACCGATCGGGAATGCGTCATGGTAGTACTCATCCACTGTAAAAGGTTTTCCATTGAACTAGGATCGTTGGATGAATGGGTATGTGGCAAGCAACCCCGTAGTCTGGGGACTTCATACTCTGGAGGAACTTGGCCAAGAGTCTATGAAGTGTGAAAACCACTGAAATAAATCTCGGTCGTTGGTAGGAAGAGGGCGCATGGCACCAGATCCGAGAGTTCGGAGACTTGGCTCTTCGGGGGATTTGCATCGAGAGGAATCGGTAAGCTCTGAAGCCTGGAGCTATGAAGTAACGAGGACTATGGATCTATAGATCGAAGTGGATAAATCTCAACCATATGATGGGGGTTGACGTGGCTCACTAACAACATCCTAGGTGATGTGGACCCGCAAACAAGGTGCCACGTATCACCCAGATTTGGTCGATTCACAAACCCTTTGTGACCAATAAAGCATGACACGTGTCACCCTCTAATGAGGACACATGTCACCCCTTGACCCTCACCGCATGTTAACTTATGGTTCGTGCCCACCTCGCCATCATGGCGGGTGACGTGTTTGGAACTCCGAGAGTCTGGATGATTTCGAGAGTTTGTAAGAGTGAACGTAGTATAACTAAAGAGGGTACAATGAGGATAGCTGATCATCGAACGTTGAAAGCCCAACGTCGATCATCGATCGCCAAAAACGTAGAACGAAGACCACCGACTGCCAATTGTCAAAATGTTGAAACGTAGGACGTTCAACACTAAACGTCATTTGTCGAATGACTAAGGCCACGTGGAGAGATTTCGGGACTTTAGGGATTGGAAAAAATGAATGTTTTGCGATGAACGTCGAAGTCACTTTTAACCATATGATCTTGATAGAATAAGTGGACCATTGATTCCCTCAATTGTTCGTCTATTTGGTTATTCTAAAACACCGTTGCAATTCCCGAAGTCTGGGAGTCTCGAAGTATCGAAACCTTTGGTAAGCAGACTCTTAGCTCTCGATTTTTAGTCCGAGGTCACGAGGATGACCCCGCTAGCTGGTTTAAGCATGTAATGGGGGATGTTAACTTTGGAGGACCAGAATAAGATGGTTCTACTGATTAAGGGACCGAAAATGAACCAAGGAAACACGAAAATTTGATGCCCTATCCCTAGAAAGGGTATTTATGGGTTGGGTGTGTTATAACCTTCCACCCTTACTCCTCTCATTTTCCCTCACCTTTGTCCGGGTATTGGGTTTGCCACACTTTGAAGGGTTGTACCTTGACTTGTGGGAAGAAGGGGCTAAAGGCCCATAGGGTAAAAGTAGTTGGCAAGAGTTAAAAGCCAAAAATGAAACCATTGAGATGCTTCCCCTAGGGATTCCTGAGAAAGTAGTAAAAGGATTCTCAGTAAGAAAAGGGAACCCATAAGATAAATAAACACTCAAGGTATTAGTTGGTGGATGGGAGGTCTCATTATGAGTTGGCCTATTATGACCATGGGCATGTAGCGGTATGAAACTACCATCTATCTGGTCACCAAACTAGTGTAGTGGCTCTTGGTGGAATAACAAAGAGAAAGGGGGTCTCATCACGAGCCAACCTTCTCATCTCCATGAAATGCTTGTGGGTAACATTGTCACTCTGGTCACCAAGCTAGGACAGTGTCCCTCAACTCTTCCCTTGAAGCATAAAAGAAAAAGATAAACAAAAATAAAACTAAAAGTAAAAGGCATTGAATAGGCTAGCAAAGAATGAAATATGTGACAAGGTGCAACTCGCCCTCTACAAAGGAACCCACAGGTAAGTTCTACATTTCTGTGTTATCACTGCACCCCATGCCCAAACACTTACCCCATGACACCTCACACACACTTACATGACCCAGATCGGTTCTCACTTGGGAAACAACCCAAACTTAAGGAGGATTAGCCCAATATGACACCGTGAGACCTTCTCCAAACCTGACTTGTTAAACTACATAACGTCTTTGAGTATTTGTCTGGGTAAAGGGGGGTTTGATGCACATGTTTGGGTAATTTGATTATTAGATGTCATTGACATTGCTATGATCTATGTGACTTATGAACTGCTGGAGGGCATACTTGTTGTTGCTGCAAGACTTTTCCAGGTGGACAGGTACATATGGGGGAATGATTAGCTCGAACCTCCATGGGGCTGAAAGCCCACAGATGGATGTTGTGGCCCCAACGAGGGTCAAAGAGACATCAGAGACTTGCACCAGGAAGAGTGAAGGACGTTTCTGTTGAGACACTCAAGTAGACATAGACCCAGGGGGATCTTGATCTTCCACCTGGACATTGACCCTTGAGAGCCCACAATGTCATCATTATGACCCTAGACGTTATCCAGAGCTAGGGTTTGCATTTATGAGGGCAATTCTGTGCGAGTTGGCACATGTGGCATCATCCAGGGCCTTTGGAGGCCAACCTTTCTGCATATGGGGCCCAACGTTTCACTCTAGGAGCTCAACATCACCCTAGAAGGGCATGACGTCACCCTTGGAGCTAATTTTAGGGATTAATTACCTTCATTTATGTAAAAAAATGGATTTTTAATGTAATTTGGCTAGGTCAACCTTTTTATGACCTAATTTTAATTAAAGGTCATTGATACTGTATAAATAGATAGAAAAGACTCTCATTTTTTCATCATCACTCATCACACAAGTGGTGTGGTGTGAAATTCGACCCTCTTTAAGGGTTATTGGCTGAAAAATTGTGCTATTTTGAGGTTACTTGGCCTTTTAAGGAGGTGCGCACCAACTTTTTCTTGGATTATTTGGCTTGGTGAACTTCTCAAAGGATTTGGTTTGGAAAATTGTGTCTTGATGCATGATTATTCTTGGTATAAGTAAGTAAACTTTTGTTATTAGTCATCTTTTATGTTTGCTAGTCTATTTTGCTTGCTTGTATGTGGAAGATTATGAAATTGTATGCTAAAACCCTCAGTGCGGAGGACTAAGTTATTTACTTCTTCATTCTTTGTTTGTAAAACTTCCTTTCCTTGTCTTACCTCCAGAAACCTAAGTCTAGATTTCTAAAGGTGTTGACCTATAATCTCCTAGGAACCTAACCCTAGCTTCCTAAGGTGACGTCACACTTCTAAAACCAAAGAAGAGAAATGCGCTAGGGCCTACCAAGGCTACTCTCTAGCACTTCTCCTCCACTAGGTCAGAGGATAGGAGGACTAAGGTCATTAATCCTCCCTACTTCAAGGATCTTACCCTCGACAACTTTAGCTCAAGGAGACAAGAACCCCAAGGGCTAGCTTATGCTACACCTTTAGAGGCTTCTTGCTCAAAAGAAAGTTGTTGGAGGACTAAAGTGTTACTTCTCCACAATATTTTATATTGACCTTGACCTTAGATCCTTTGCCATTTCCTCCTTATAAAGCTAAACGCCATCCTTAGACTCTCTTTTACCCAACACAAAGGCACTAGTCGAAACCCTAGGTCTCAAAACCATAAGGGCTAAAATCTTCAAACAACCTCTTAAAATTATTCAAACAACCTCTTCTACTAACCTATTTTGTTGCAAGGATAAACTCCTTTGGGACTTGACTTTGTGATCCACTAACCTTTCTTGTTGCATGACCAAACTCCTTGTGAACTTTTGTCATTTGCAATTCTCACCCTAACCTATAACCAACTAGTTTTGAACTCTTCCCTAGACTTCAAGCTAGCCTAGAACTAATCTTTCTATAACCACTTGGACTTAGAATCTTCATTAGACTTTGAGATATTGGTTATGCGTTGCATTTACGTTTCTTTCTAGCACTTGACAAACTATTATCAAGTTCGTAGTTTGTTCTTGTTGTCAAAGCCTTGCTGGACTTATTGCAGTCAATAGCCCTTTATTACTTCATTAATTACTTTGAGGCATACTTGATATCATCTACTGTTATTATTTTTCTAATTGCCTTCAATTGTTTAAGCATAGCATCATTTATTATTTCACTCGTTGTGCTATCTAATTTATTCAGTCTTGATTGAAGCAACATTATCATTTGAAAACTTGCTCGTGCCTTGCTTGCAAGTCACTGACTCTATAGGCTTCATCTTCCAAGACTTAAACTCAAAGGTGAACAATGAGAGAGGGGGGATTTATTGCATCTTTGCCTTAGTCTTCTCAACCCTTTAGGCCATTGGGGACGTCTCCCCTGGGGTACTTTGACATACTCCTAAACAGAAAGTGGTTTCCTATTAATGTGACAATGATAGGTCACCCCCTGTTACTCCAATCTTGCATCGACTTGCCTTGGGATTTGGGCAAGTACAAATTGTGCGATAACATTTTGGCGCCGTTGTCGGGGAATGTCGAGTCAATTTTCCTAGAACGACACTTTTTCGATAAGCCTTTATCCAAATCCTTTAATTCACAAAGCTTACTTGGCGACTCCACTGAGGGTGATCCCCTCTTTTCCCATTGATGATTCCTAGAAGGATTATATGGCGACTCCAATAATGACAAAGCCAGCCATGGCTTCTCAATGGGACCCAAAAAAATTTAAACCCTTAGATATGAGTAAAATTGTGGGTTACCCTCGATGAATGCCTCCGAGGTATGAAAATTGGATCCCTAGATTCATTGGTAATGATGGGGTTACAACCGAAGATCACATGGATAACTTTTGGGATTTCTTTCAACTCCACACTATCGGTGATGATGTTGAAGATTTGGCAATAAAAATTTTCTCTGCCACTCTTCATGAAAATTCTAGGAAATGGTATGACAGTCTCCCTGATGCCAACATTACATCTATGGACTGTTTAGAAGAAAGCTTTCTCAACATATGGAATATTAATATAGAAGATATCCACATGTCGATAAAAAGACTCGAATACATGAAACAAACTTAGAACGAGACTGTCGAGGAATTCCATACTAGATTTGAGAATTTGCTACAACAAATTCCTAGAATCCATCATCTTGAAGACAAGTACCTCGCTTACCTCTATACCAATGCACTCTTAGTTCATTTAGGTTTTATCCTCGGTAAAAAAGGGACAAGAAAAATCCAAGAAGCTTATCACATGGCCATACAAATTGAAGTGAATATCTTCTTGTTCAAGGGAGAACACCTCTTTTCTCCAGAAATCAAAGTTGATGACCCCAAAGATACCCCATATACTCTTGGTATGGAGAGATTAGTTTCCCTTGACATATTTTGTAGTGAATTCTAGGAAAGAAGGGAACAAGTCATTGACCAACAAGAGGTTGAGGAGAAGGATCCTAATGAAGGTTTCCAATCCCATAAGGAAGAGCAAGAACTTACTCATGCTTCTACCAAGGATAATGAAGACCTAGTTGAAGAGTGACAACCTGAAGTTATTAAACATGATGATGAAATATTAATGTGTGCTCCTCCCTCTGATGAAGCCATCCAAGATCCTATTCCTCCTGGACAAGAAGAAGGGGATGAGATTAGTCACTTTCCTTTTCGGGTTTTTTTTATAATACCTTATTCTATGATTCAAAAGGTGAAGAATAAAGGGAATCCTTGGACGAGCTAAACCCTCTGTATTATGAAGTTGAATATGTAAGGGCAAGTCGTGAGGACGAGGCACTAATACTTGCTCCTCCATTTGATGAAGTTATCCAACTATTCGAAGCTCCTGCACAGGAAGAAGTGAATACGGTGAGTTATTTCCCTTTCCAAGTTTTTGATGATGCATTATTTTGTGATTTGGAGAGCAAAGAAGTGTTAGAGAAGCCTTTGGATGCTTTAATCCCTTCATGTTATGATGAAAAATATGACATGGTTAATAATATTGACGAGTTCATACATGTTGGGAGACGTAAATGGGATGTGATTGGTTATGATGGGGATCCTATTTATGACATTGAGGATCATTTCCAAATGTTGCCTTTACAACTATCATATCAGGTTACTACTGATTCTAACATTTGGCAACAAGGAAATGATATAGTTACAGACATCTCCAAGGGTGACCTAGTTCTATTTTCTCTTGATGATTTTCAGTCATACCTTGAAGATTTTGATGAGTATTTCTTTGAGCACTTGGATTTATTCTATGAAGAATATTATCAACCACCGTTGTGCTCAGATCTTGATAGAGGTGAGGACATTTCTTTCCCAAAGCAGGGTACTTGTGATAAGGTTCTCCACCCCCCTTCGATTACTTTACCTCACTATGTCACTATGGGTGTAGTTCAGAAACATGTCCCTTGTCTTGAATTTTCTCCAGGGCAACGCCTACTTTCAGAATTCAAGGGTAGGTTGAATACCTTAAGAAGTATTTTATTATCTCAATCTTTTAACCTTCCCTTAAGAAATTGTCAATCACCCTCTAGGTACTTACTAGTCCCTTCCCATACCTCAGGTTGTGAAGATGTCCAAGGTAGCCAACCTTAAGACTCTTTGAGTCAGTTCTTTGAGCCTTTGATTTTTCATGATCCCTTTCTGAGATGGATTGAGCACTTTCCTAGAAGTGTGACTTGGCATAATTTTATCCCTCTCTCCCACCTCCATGAGCTAGACTTTACGATTTCCGATGATGTGATACATGTTATAACTCATGTTGTTTTTGTGCTTGACTTGTCATTGTTTTGGTTCATGATGAAGAACAGAGGCAAGTATTATGAGATATTGCTAGGATGGCTTCACTAGTTATTTGACTACACCTAGCATTCAACCAACATGTAAGTATATGTAGGTAGGCATTTGCATCCATTGTATATACCATTTGCATATAATGCTAGTATATATGTAGTTTCATTTTCATATTGTATTTCTTCATTATGTATATATCCATGCTTATATTTATTTTATTATATCATATATCACCACCCTGAAGATTACTGATGCATTTTGTTGAGATCTAGTAGATACATGTCATACCAGAGATGTTGAGGTTCTCGTGCACTCTACAGTGAGCACATGTCCCCGAGTTAGAGAGAGATGTTATCCCCTATTGTAGGGATAACTAAGGAGATAAAGTCTCGAGGCCCATGGGTCCTAGACATGGAGTGTCAAGAGGTGAATGAATTGAGCATGGCCCTAGAGGGATCCTCTTTTCTTCAATGCAACCCATCTATCAACAACAACAGTATCCATCCCACCAGCTTGGTCCTGAAGCAGCAACAAGTCTTGCTCCATGAGGTAAGATATATGGGTATCATGGTATGTGTCACTCTAATTATTGAAGCACTTGAATATGTTGCATTGAATTATCTTTCATTTCATAACGTTTTCTCATAAGTTATTCTCTTTAACTCGTTCATACTTGGAAGGGTGTCATGATTCGCTAGTAAGTTGATCTCCCTTTAGGATGGGTTTCCAGTGGGTGGGTCTATGAAAGGTCATCATCCATTCCCTTCGTACATACCACTTTTCACCCTTACTCCTCTCATTTTCCCCTACCTTTGTTCGGGTATTGGGTTTGCCACACTAGGAAGGGTTGTACCTTGCCTTGTGGGAAGAAGGGGCTAAAGGCCTAGAGGGTAAAAGTAATTGTTAAGAGTTAAAAGCCAAAAATGAAACCTTTTAGATGCTTCACCCAAGGATTCCTGAGAAAGCAATAAAAGGATTCTCAGTAAGAAACGTGAACCCATAGTTGGTGGATGGAAGGTTTCATCATGAGTCAAACTATTATGACCATGGGCATGTAGCGGTATGCCACTACCATCTATCTGGTCACCAAACCAGGGTAGTGGCTCTTGCTTGCATAGCCAAGAGAAAGGGGGTCTCATCAAGAGCCAGCCTTCTCATCTCCATGAAATGCTTGTGGGTAACATTGTCACCTCTGGTCACCAAGCCATGACAATGTCCCTCATCTCTTCACTTGGAGCATAAAAGAAAAAGATAAGAAAACAATAAAACTAAGAATAAAAGGCATTGAATGGGCTAGGAAAGAATGACATCTATGACAAGGTGCAACTGCCCTCTACAAAGGAACCCACAGGTAAGATCTACATTTCCCTGTTATCACTACATCCCATGCCCAAACACTTACCCCGTGCCACCTCATACACACTTACATGACCCAGATTGGTTCTCACCTAGGAAACATCCCAAACTTAAGGAGGATTAGCCCAATAGGACACCCTGAGACCTTCTCCAAACCTGACTTGTTAAACTGCATAACGTATTTGAGGATTTGTCTGGGTAAAGGGGGGTTTGATGCACATGTTTGGGTAATTTGATTATTAGATGTGATTGACATTTCTCTGATCCCTGTGACTTATGAAACCCTGGAGGGCGTACTTATTGTTGTGTTGCAGGACATTTCCCAGTGGATAGATACATATGAGGGAATGATTAGATCGGACCTCCATGGGGCTGAAAACCCACATATGGATGTTGTGACCCCAACCAAGGGTAGAGAGACATCAGAGACTTGGACTAGGAAGAAAGAAGGACGTTGCCCTTGAGACAATCTGGAAGAGCTAGACAGAGGGGATCTTGCTCTTCCACCTGGACATTGACCCTTGAGAGCCCATGACGTCATCATTATGACCCTGGACGTCATCCAAATCTAGGGTTTGCATTTATGAGGGCATTTGTGTGCTAGTTGGCATGTGTGGCATCATCAAGGGCCTTTGGAGGCCAAACGTTCTGCATATGGGGCCCAACGCTCCACTCTAGGAGCTCAACGTCACCCTAGAAGGTCATGACCTCACCCTTGGAGATTATTTTAGGTTTAATTAACTACATTTATGTAAAAAACTTTATTTTTAATATAATTTGGCCAGGTCGACCTTTTTATGACCTAATTTTAATTAAAGGTCATTGATACTGTATAAATAGAGAGAAAAGACTCTCATTTTTTCATCATCACCCATCACACAAGTGGTGTGGTCTTAAATTAGGCCCTCTTTAAGGGTTATTCGCTGAAAACTTGTGCTATTTTGAGGTTACTTGGCTTTTCATTGAGGTGCGCATTAGTTTTTTCTTGGTGAACTTCTCAAAGGATTTATCTTGGAAAACTGTGGCTTGATGCATTATTATTCTTGGTATAAGTAAGTAAAATTTTGTTATTAGTCATGTTTAATGGTTGCTAGTCTATTTTGCTTGCTTGTATATGGAAGATTATGAAATTGCATGCTAAAACCCTAAGTATGGTGGAATAAATTATTTACTTCTTCATTCTTTGTTTGTCAGGCTTCCTTTCCTTGTCTTACCTCCATAAACATAAGCCCAGCTTTCTAAAGGTGTTGACCTAGACTCTCCTAGGAACCTAACCCTAGCTTCCTAAGGTGACGTCACACTTCTAAAACCAAGGAAGAGGGATGCGCTACAGCCTAACAAGGCTCCTCTCTAGCACTTCTCCCCCACCAGGTCAGAGTATAGGGGGACTATGGTCATTACTCCTCTCTACTTCCAAGATCTTACCCTTGACATATTTATCTCAAGGAGGAAAGAACCCCAAGGGCCTAGCTTGCGCTACACCTATAGAGGCTTCTTGCTCAAAAGAAAGTTGTTGGAGGACTAAAATGTTACTTCTCCACAATATTTTCTCTTTATCTTGACCTTAGATCCTTTGCCATTTCCTCCTTATAAAGCTAAACTCCATCCTTAGACTCCCTTTTACCCAACACAAGGCACTAGTCGAAACCCTAGGTCTCAAAACCCTAAGGGCTAAAACCTTCAAACAACCTCTTAAAACTATTCAAACAACCTCTTATACTAACCTATTTTTTTTTGCAAGGATCAAATCCTTTAGGACTTGACTTTGTGATCCACTATCCTTTCCTTGTTGCATGACCAAACTCCTTGTGGAGTTTTGTCATTTGCAATTCTAACCCTAACCTATAACCACCTAGTTTTGAACTCTTCCCTAGACTTCAAGCTAGCCTAGAACTAATCTTGCTATAACCACTTGGACCTAGACTCTTCATTAGACTTTGAGCTATTGGTTATGCATTGCATTTACTTTTCTTTCTAGAACTTGACAAACTATTATCAACTTCATATATTTTTCTTGCAGTCAAAGTCTTTCTAGACTTATTGCACTCGACAACCCTTTATTGCTTCATTAATGACTTTGACGCATACTTGTTATCATCTAGTGCTATTAGTTTTTTACTTGACATCAATTGTTTAAGCATAACATAATTTATCATTGCACTCGTTGGGCTATCTGATTTATTCAGTCTTGATTGAAGCAACATTATCATTTGAATACTTGTTTGTGCCTTGCTTGGAAGTCACCAACTCTTTAGGCTTCATCTTCCAAGACTTAAACTAAAAGGTGACCAATGAGAGGGGGGGAATTTCTTGCATCTTTTCCTTAGTCTTCTCAACCCTTTAGGCCACTGGGGACATCTCCCCTGGGGTACTTCGACATACTCCTAGAGAGAAAGGTGTTTCTTATTAAGGTGACAGTGATAGGTCACCCCTTGTTACGCCAATCTTGCATCCACTTGCCTTGGGATTTGGGCAAGTACATATTGTGCGATAACATTTTGGTGCAGTTGTCGAGGAACGTTGAGTCAATTTTCCTAGAACGACACTTTTTCAGTAAGCCTTTATCCAAAGCCTTTAGTTCACAAAGCTTACCTGGGGACTCCACTGAGGGTGATCCCCTTTGATGATACCAAAAGGATTATCTGGTGACTCCATTAATGACAAAGCCAACAATGGCTTCTCTACAGGACCCATGAAATTTTAAACCCTTAGATATGAGTAAAATTATGGGTTACCCTCGATGAATGCCTCCGAGGTATGAAAATTATCTCCCTAGAGTCCTTCATAATGATGGGTTTACAGTCGAAGATCACATGTATAATTTTTGGGCTTTCTTTCAACTCCACCCTATCAATGATGATGTTGAAGATTTGGCGATGAAACGTTTCTCTGCCACTCTTCATGGAAATTCTAGGAAATGGTATGATAGTCTCCTTGATGACAACATTACATCTATGGACCGTTTAGAAGAAACATTTTTCAAAAGATGGAATATTAAAATAGAGGATATCCACATGTTGATAAAAATACTCGAATACATGAAATAAACTCAGAACGAGACTATCAAGGAATTCCATACTAGGTTTGAGAATTTGCTACAACAAATTCCTAGAAGCCATCATCCTGAAGACAAGTACCTCGCTTACCTCTATACCAATGCACTCTTAGTGCATTTAAGGTTTATAGTCAGTAAAAAAGGGCCAAGAACAATCCAAGAAGCTTATCACATGGCCATATAAATCGAAGTGAATATCTCCTTGTTCAAGGGAGAACACCTCTTTTCTCTGGAAATCAAAGTAGATGACCCCAAAGATACCCATATACTCTTGGTCCGGAGAGATTAGTTTCCCTTGACATATTTTGTAGTGAATTGCAGAAAATAAGGGAACAAGTCATTGACCAACAAGAGGTTGAGGAGAGGGATGCTAATGAAGGTTTCCAATCCCATAAGGAAGAGCAAGAACTTGCTCATGCTTCTACCAAGGTTAATGAATACCTAGTTTAAGAGCGATAGTTTGAAGATATTAAACATGATGATGAAATATTAATGTGTTCTCCTCCCTCTGATGAAGCCATCCGAGATCCGATTCCTCTTGCACAAGAATAAAGGGGATGAGATTAGTCACTTTCCTTTTCAGGTTTTCGATAATACCTTATTCTATGATTCAGAAGGTTAAGAAGAAAGGGAATCCTTGGATGAGCTAAACCCTACGTATTATGAAGCTGAATATGTAAGGGAAAGTCATGAGGATGGGGCACTAATACTTGCTCCTCCATTTGATGAAGTTATACAAACATTCAAAGATCCTACACAGGAAGTAGTGAATACGGTGAGTGGTTTCTTTTTCCATGTTTTGGACGATGCCTTATTTTGTGATTTGGAAAGCAAAGAAGTGTTAGAGAAGCCTTTGGATGCTTTAATCCCTTCATGTTATGATGAAGAAAATGACATGGTTAACAATATTGACGAGTTCATACATGTTGGGAGACATAAATGGGATTTGATTGGTTATGATGGGATGCTATTTATGACACTAAGGATCACTTCCAAATGTTGCCTTTACAACTATCATATCATGCTACTACTAATTCTAACATTTGGCAACAAGGAAATGATATAGTTACAAAGATCTCAAAGGGTGACCCAATTCTTTTTTCTCTTGATGATTTTCGGTCATACCATGAATATTTTGATCAGTATTTATTTGAGCACTTGGATTTATTCTATGAAGAATATTATCAACCACCGTTGTTCTCAGATCTTGAAAGAGGTGAGGACATTTCTTGCCTAAAGCAGGGTACTTGTGACAAGGTTCTCTAGACCCCTTCAATTACTTTACCTCGCCATGCCACTAAGGGTGTAGTTGGGAAACATGTCCCTTGTCTTGAAATTTCTCCGGGCCAAAGCCTACTTTTAGAATTCAAGGGTAGGTTGAATACCTTATGAATAAGTTTAGTATCTCAATCTTTCAACCTTCCCTTAAGAAATGGTCAATCACCCTCTAGGTTCTTACTAGTTCCTTCCCAGACCTCAGGATGTGAAGACGTCCAAGATAGCCAACCTTTAGACTCTTTGAGTCAGTCTATTGAGCCTTTGATTTTTCACGATCCCTTTCTTAAATGGATTGAACATTTTCCTAGAAGTGTGACTTGGCATAATTTTATCCCTCCCTCCCACCTCCATGAGCTAGACTTTACGATTTCCGATGATGTGATACATCTTATAACTCATGTTATTTTTGTGCTTGACTTGTCACTGTTTTGATTCATGATGAAGCACATAGGCAAGTATTATGAGATATTGCTAGGATGGTTCACTGGTTATTTGACTACACCTAACATTCAACCAACAGGTAAGTAGAGGTAGGTAAGCATTTTCATCCTTTGTATATACCATCTGCATATCATGCTAGTATAGTTGTAGTTTCATTTTCATATCGTATTTCTTCATTATGTATATATGCATGCTTATATTTATTTTATTATATCATATATGAGAGAGGGGTAATATCACCACCCTGAAGATTACTGATGCATTTTGTTGAGATCTAGTAGATACAGGTCATACTAGAGATGTTGAGGTTCTCATGCGCTCTACAGTGAGCACATGTTCCCAAGTTGGAGCCAGATGTTATCCCCTATCCTAGGGATAACTAAGGAGATCATGTCTAGAGACCCAAAGGTCCTAGACATGGAGTGCCGAGATTCATATGACTTGAGCATGGCCCCAGAGGGCCCCTCTTTTCTTCAGTGCAACCCATCTATCAACAAAAATAGTATCCATCCCACCAGCTTGGTTCTGAAGCAACAATAAATCTTTCTCCATGAGGTAATGAGTATGGGTATCATGGTATGTGTCACTCTAATTATTGAAGCACTTGAATATGTTGCATTAAATTCTCTTTCATTTCATAATGTTTTCTTAAAAATTATGCTCTTTAACTTGTTCATACCTGGAAGGGTGTCATGATGCACTAGTAAGTTGATCTCCCTTTAGGATGGGTTGCCACTGGGTGGGTGTATGAAAGATCATCGTCCATTTCGTCCATACTTACCACTTTCCACCCTTACTCCTCTCATTTTCCCCTACCTTTGTTCGGGTATTGGGTTTGCCACACTAGGAAGGGTTGTACGTTACCTTGTGGGAAGAAGGGGCTAAAGGCCCAGATGGTAAAATTAGTTGTCAAGAGTTAAAATCCAAAAATGAAACCTTGGAGATGGTTCACCCAGGGATTCCTGAGAAAGCAGTAAAATCCTTCGCAGTAAGAAAAAGGAACCCATAAGATAAATAAACACTCAAGGTATTAGTTGGTGGATGGGAGGACTCATCATGAGTCAGCCTATTATGACCATGGGTATGTAGCGGTATGACACTACCATCTATTTGGTCGCCAAACCAGGGTAGTGGCTCTTGGTGGCATAACCAAGAGAAAGGGGGTCTCATCACGAGCCAACCTTCTCATCTTCGTGAAATGCTTGTGGGTAACATTGTCACCTTTGGTAACCAAGCCATGACAGTGTCCCTCAACTCTTCCCTTGAATCATAAAAGAAAAAGATAAAAAAAACAATAAGACTAAGAATACAAGGCATTGAATGGGCTAGGAAGGAATGCCATCTATGATAAGGTGCAATTCACCCTCTACAAAGGCACCCACATGTACGATCTAGATTTACCTGTTATCACTGCACCCCATGCCACCTCACACACACTTACATGTCCCATATTGGTTCTCATCTAGGAAAACCCCCAAACTTAAGGAGGATTATCCCAATAGGACACCTCGAGACCTTCTCCAAACCCGACTTGTTAAATTGTATAACGTATTTGAGCATTTGTCTGGGTAAAGGGGGGTTTGATGCACATGTTTGGGTAATTTGATTATTAGATGTGATTGAGATTGCTATGATTCCTGTGACTTATGAATCCCTAGAGGGCGTACTTGTTGTTTCTATAGGACTTTTCCCGATGGACAGGTACATATGGGGGAATGATTAGCTCGGACCTTTGTGGGGATGAAAGCCCACACACGGATTTTGTGACCCCAACTAGGGGTAGAGAGACATTAAAGACTTGCACTAGGAAGACAGAAGGATGTTTCCCTTGAGACAGTCTGATAGACCTAGACCTAGGGGGATCTTGTTCTTCCACCTGGACATTGACCCTTGAGATCTTGTGACATCATCATTATGACCCTGGACGTCATCCAGAGCTAGGTTTTTCTTTTATGAGGGAAGTTGTGTGCTGGTTGGCATGTGTGGCATCATCCAGGGCCTTTGGAGGCCAAATGTTCTGCATATGGGGCCCAATGTTACACTCTAGGAGCTCAACGTCACCTTGGAAGGGCATGACCTCATCCTTGGAACTTATTTTAGGGTTTAATTACCTTCATTTATGGAAAAAACTGGATTTTTAATGTAATTTTGCCAGGTCGATGTTTTTATGACTTAATGTTTATTAAAGGTCATTGATACTATATAAATAGAGATAAAAGAATCTCATTTTTTCATCATCACTCATCACACAAGTGATGTGGTCTAAAATTCAGCCCTCTTTAAGGGTTATTGGCTGGAAATTTATGTTATTTTGAGGTTACTTGGCTTCTTAAGGAGGTGTGCACTAGCTTTTTCTTGGATTATTTGGCTTGGTGAACTTCTCAAAGGATTTCTCTTGGCAAATTGTGGCTTGATGCATGATTATTCTTTGTATAAGTAAGTAAATTTTTGTTATTAGTCTTTTTTTATGGTTGGTAGTCTATTTTTCTTGCTTTTATATGGAAGATTATGAAATTGCGTGCTAAAACCATAAGTGAAGAGGACAAAGTTATTTACTTCTTCATTCTTTGTTTGTCAAGATTCCTTTCCTTGTCTTATCTCTAGAAACCTAAGCCTAGATTTCTAAAGGTGTTGACCTAGAATCTCCTAGGAACCTAACCCTAGCTTCCTAAGATGACGTCACACTTCTAAAACGAAGGAAGAGGGATGTGCTAGGGCCTACCAAGGATACTCTCTAGCACTTCTCCTCCACTAGATCTAAGGATAGTGGGACTAAGGTCATTACTGATCCCTACTTCCAAGATCTTACCCTAGACATCTTTAGCTCAAGGAGGCAAGAACCCCAAGGGACTAGCTTTCCCTACACCTGTAAGGGTTTCTTGCTCAAGAGAAAGTTGTTGGGGGAATTAAGTGTTACTTCTCCACAATATTTTCTCTTGACCTTGACCTTAGATTCTTTTCCATTTCCTCCTTATAAAGCTAAAAACCATCCTTAGACTCCCTTTTACCCAACAAAAGGCACTAGTCGAAACCCTAGGTCTCAAAACCCTAAGGGATAAGACCCAAAAAAACCTCTGGAAACTATTCAAACGACCTCTTCTACTAACGTATTTTGTTGCAAGGATCAACTCCTTTGCGACTTGACTTTGTGATCCACTAACCTTTCCTTGTTGCATGACCAAAATCCTTGTGGACTTTTATCATTTTCAATTCTAACCCTAACCTATAGCCACCTAGTTTTGAACTCTTCCCTAGACTTCAAGCTAGCCTAGAACTAATCTTGCTATAACACCTTGGAATTAGACTCTTCATTAGATTTTGAGCTATTGGTTATGCGTTGCATTTACTTTTAGTTCTAGCACTTGAAAAACTATTATCAACTTCATAGATTGTTCTTGTTGTCAAAGCCTTGCTGGACTTATTGCAGTCGATAGCCCTTTATTACTTCATTAATTACTTTGAGGCATACTTGTTATCATCTAGTGCTATTATTTTTGTACTTGCCATCAATTGTTTAAGCATAACATCATTTATTATTGCACTCATTGGGATATCTGATTTATTTAGTCTTGATTGAAGCAACATTATCATTTGAATACTTGCTTGCAAGTCAACAACTCTTTAGGCTTCATCTTCCAAGACTTAAACTCAAAGGTGACTAGTGA
>SNQJ01S0004043.1:154321-174868 GCA_010110895.2 Picea sitchensis | reverse complement strand
ATGATCCCCTGGACCCCTGGATGCAAAGAAAACAACAAGTGGGAGAATGTTGGGTATGTGTTATATTCTTTGCATGTGTGTGTGTGGGCGCATCAGATACGAAAACTACGTCTGGGGTGGTTTTTGATATTTTTAGTGGTTTTGTAAATTAATCCCGGATTGAGGGATTAGGGTTTTGGTATCTACAGAATACCTAAAAACATTGTATATATTATATGGTGAATGGTGAAATTCGATGAGCCTACATATATAGTGTGTGTGCTTCATAAGTGCGAACCTCTTCCTACTCTTTCTTATGATCCTTCCAAGGTTAAAGTCATTTTAGATTGGCACAAGCCCAACAATGTGACAGAGGTAAGAAGATTTTTGGGAGCAACCCAATATTGGAGAAAGTTTATTGCTAACTTCTCTTCAATTGCAGCTCCATTACATGCAATGACAAGCATCAAGCAAGTTTTCCAATGGGGAGGCAAGCAACAAAAACCTTTTGATGCATTGAAGGAGAAGATTAGTTCAACTCAAGTTCTTGCACTTCCTAATTTGAGACATCCATTTGAGATCCAAACATATGCAAGAAATTATGCAATGGGAGAAGTCGTGTTGCAACATGGTAAGCCCATTTGTTTTCATTCTAGAACTTTTAACGGTGATGTGATTAACTATCCTACTTATGATAAGGAGTTGTATGCATTGGTACAAAGTGTGAAAAAATGAAAACATTATTTGTTGGAAAAAGAAATTATCATTCACACAGATCATCAACCATTGCAATACTTACAATCACAAACAAAGATACAACAAGCAAGGCACTTAAAATGGATGGGTTTTCTACAACAATTCCACTTGGTTATAAGGTATAAGAAAGGCATTTATAACAAAGTTGATGATATGCTTTCTAGGCCTATTGTTAGTGCTTCAGTTATTCTTAAGCATAATTCTACCACGCATGAGAGCTATGTTGAACAATATACTTTAGATGTTGATTTTAAAGAGGTTTATACAACTTTGTGTCATTCTAACCAAATAGAGGAATTGGATTACCATGTGCATGATAATGTTTTGTATCATCTTGGCAAGCTATGTTTTCCATAGGGTGAAAGAGTCAACATCATAAGGGAAACAGATTCTTCTTTTATTGTTGGCCACTTTGGTGTAGGCAAGAAAGTGGCTAATTTGCAAAGGTATTTCTATTGGCCTAAAATGAATGAAAGTGTTTCAAGATATGTAAGAGGTTGTTCTTTATGTGCTACAAGCAAGCCTAGCAATAGAAAGTTGGGTTTCTATACTCCACTTCCAATTCCTTCTTGTCCTTGGGAAAGCATTTCTATGGACTTTGTAGGAGGTCTACCTATGTCTAAGAAGAATCATGATTATCTTTATGTTGTGGTTGATCGTTTC
Source organism: Picea sitchensis (assembly GCA_010110895.2). Taxonomy (NCBI): domain Eukaryota; kingdom Viridiplantae; phylum Streptophyta; class Pinopsida; order Pinales; family Pinaceae; genus Picea; species Picea sitchensis. The sequence goes on along the minus strand of SNQJ01S0004043.1, from coordinate 173,470 downwards.
AACAAAATGTGTATTTTGATGCCTTGTAAGAAGTTGGTTACAACTGAACAAATGAAAAAAATGTTCTTTCAGCATGTTTGGGTACATTTTGGGTTTCCCAAATCCATTATTTCTGATCGAGATTCTCAATTTATTGGGAACTTTTGGTCAAGCTTATGGGCACTCATGGACACCAAGATGAAAAAGAGCACAACTTTTCATCCACAAACTGATGGTCAAATAGAAGTGGTTAATACAACAATAGTGCATCTTCTTCGTTGTTATTGCAACAAGCATCCTAAGCTTTGGGATGAGCACCTACACTGCATTCAACATGCTTACAACCGAGCTAAGCACTCTTTGACTCAAACAATTCCATTTGAGGCATGTTTTGGTTATTTTCCAAAATATCCTTTAGATTTTATCTTTGGGAAAGATATTGCTATTGATGGTCAATATGACATTGATAGAGCAAAGAAGTTCATTGAAAAAATTTAGTTGGTGCATCAAATGGTACAAGAACAGTTGGAAAAGAGCTAAGCCAAGTACAAGAAAAGACATGACAAGCATCGTGTTGATCACAGTTTCCAAGTTGGAGATGAAGTTTGTCTTTACATTAGAAAAGAGAGGCTTAAAGGAGAAGGTAAAAAACAGAAACCAATTAGATATGGACCTTTCAAGATTCTTGAAAAGATTGGTAACAATGTCTTCTGTTTGGATTTGCCTCCTTATATGCAAATGTATGCAGTTGTTAATGTTGAGAATTTGAGATTGTATGAGCCTCCTTTGATTGATGATCAAGGAGAGCATGTTTAGATTCCTTATATAGATGTTTTCTCACCATAATATCTTTCACAACTGCATGAAGATACAATCCTTGATAGGAGGATGAGAACTTCAAAACGAGGGAATGTGGAATACCTTTGAGTTGGTCTTAAAGGCACAAATCCAATCAAGGCCAAATGGATTGAGGTTGGAAAGGTGAGGGAACTGTACCATCATCTTCATATAGAATGAAAGTAGTCTTTTGGATGTCCAAAAGCTTCCCAATGGGGAGGAGTGATCCAGGGGATCAAAATATGCTAAAAAATCAAAGTGCTTAGAATTTATTCAAAATGGACTCATGCATAGGCCTCATCTTCACGATCCCAACACAACTTGAATGGGTTGAAACTGACATCATATGCGAGAGATATCACATTCTGCCCACTTTACAAAATAAACAAAATTTTGCTGACTGTACAGTCCATACAATCTGTACATTGTTGACGTGGTAGGGTCATACTGTTGATGTGACAAGGTCATACTACTGACGTGGCAGGGTCATAATGCTGACATGGCAAGGTTGTATTGGTGACATGGAAGGTGAATGTACTGACACATGGCAGGTGATCGTACTGACACATGGCAAGTGGTGACGTAGCAGAGGGTGACGTGGCAAGGTGTGGTAGGCTTGTACATGGACCAATCTAGTTTGTACATGTGGCATTCAGGTGGAAGAATAGCATGGTGCCATGTGGCCCAATTGTGGGATGCCACGTGGCACCCCCTCCATTGTTAAAAGGTTGTTTGGGACTCCACTAGTTTTGAACCCGCGACCTCCGGATGTGGGAGTGACTTGGCGCAGGCTGAGCTACCATCCTACCCACCATGTGATCCTTATCCCTAATGCTTAAAACTTGTATTTAAGTTTAATCCATTGCTATTGCGGGCAGAGTCCAGGTCGGGGCTTAGCCCCAACCCTTGGATATACGCTTCCACCTTGTCATATGGCCATTGCAGTGGGCGCAGAGGTTCTAACATTTAGCACTCGTCCTTTACACTCGACCTTACCATGTGTCCACACCACTTACCACCTTTTGCGCATGAGGTTTCAAACGGGTCCGGGCTTGGCACTAATACGTGGCCATATGGAGCCCATGCAACCGACACTTCTGTCGGATAAGGTGTTGGCGCGCTAACTGTTCAAAAAAATGCTTGAATTTGTGAGATGCACATGAGTGCTGGGTTTAGGCACGAGAAACACCTAGAAGTCAGGTTCTGTCATTCTGGGTGCATTTTGGTGAGTAGAGACAACAAAGAATTGGTAGAAACTTCCAGGGAGTGATTCCAACTCAATTTTTTGCCAAACCAGGTGCAAGAAGAGCCTAGCTAGGGGTTTTTGGACGTTCTCGAGCCATTGAAGCCATCTATTTCTCATTTTGAGCATTGTAAAGAACTGATTTTGACACTTTGAGAATTAATGAAAATGATCCATTGGAAGATGGACCAGGAGATGTAGCCCAAGAGAGGATTTTGTTGTATTAATGTGTTTACTTTGATGGGTGTTTATGAATATTTATGATGCTCATGATTAAGTTTTATGTGTTTGTAACTTGATCCAATTACCCAAGCACATACAAATTTCACTTGCAATTTTAAAGAGTCTCAAGCCTTTCATTTTCAGATCAACAGCCACCCTTCTTGTGAATTGCATGAAGTATGCTTCAAGCTTAAATGTGATACATGAAGATGTTCTAATGAAAATTTTTGTATCTTCACTAGAATCAAGTCAAAGGAGTTGGCTTGCACACTCATGTAATCCAAGAAGTATCCCATCTTCTACAAATCTCATTGAAGAATTTCTCAGGCATTATCGACCATCTATCCAGAATTTGCAAGATACTTTCTAAGAGCTCAAAGATGCTCTTTGCAGATAAGGTTTTCCTATAGATGAGGATGAATATGTTTTTTCTTATGATATTGGATGGATGGATGATGCACTATCTCTCTTAGAGGCCTGTTCTTGCTTTATGGTGGATTTTCTTTGGTGAATTAGTGTTTCATTTTGTTAATTCTTCAACTAGGTAAAGATTTCATGTTCATTGCTCCATTTTCTTGGTTGTAAGGTTAATGTGATGATCTATTGGGGAGTATAAGGGCATACAACCCCCTCCAAGTCCATTATAATTGTTTGGAATCATCTATTGTGCAAAGGATACTAGGAGGAGTAAAAGGGATTACAACCTCCTAGGTTTTCCTTGTTGGTTAGGGTTTTCCTTGAGGACTAAAAGGGATTACAACCCCAAGGAAGTAACTCATCCAAATTCTTTAGTCAGGAGACTCCATTTTTCCAATAGAAAGGCACTTGTATTCATGCATTGGAGAAATAAATTATTGCATTGGTAATCGTGAAAAGTTGAGATATTGAAATTGTCTTAAGTGGAACCTAAACTATATGTTATACATGTCTCTAAGCCACTAAGGCATCTCATTTGGCCAAGAAAGTCTTATTGTTGTTGCAATTTTAATCTACAACCATTAGGGCTGCAGAAAAAACTCATCATAACTTTTGATTTTACTCTCTTATCAATCATCAGAATTTGCTAAGAGTTTGCTAGCATAATTTACTAGTCCTAGCACATCCCTTTTGGGTGGATTCTTTGCAAGTCCTGGTGGCTGATTTTTCTGTTGTAACAATTTGTTTGCTACAACGATAATTATGGAAATACATCTCTACAATACTTTTCTATAACAACCTTACATTGATGATAAAGTCTATGCTTTATTACTTGAGTTGTACTTCTGTTCACTAGCTTATCTCTTGCATCATTTGTTAGACTTTCAACATCATGTTTAGTAGCTATAATAATCGTTTCTTTGCTGATATATATCTTTGTTGACTGCTACAAATAGGGATAGCAAGATTAACTTACTTGTCCACTTAACACATAGCTTGTATACTTGGTGTTTCTAGTTTCTTTATTTGTGGCAGTCAACAAATATATATATCAGCGAAGAAATGATTATTTGAGTTGCCAAACAAGATGCTAAAAGTCTAACAAATGATGCAAGAGATAAGCTTGTAAACGCAAGTACAAATCAAGTATGAAAACATAGAATTTAACATCAATGTGAGGTTGTTATAGATAAGTATTACATAGTTATATTTGCAGCCTTATGTGTGTAGCAAACAAGATGTTACAATAGAAAAATAAACCACCAAAACTTGCAAAATATCCACCCAAAATATGCGCTAGGACTAGTAGATCATTTTGGAAAATTCTTAGCATATTTCAATGGTTGATAAGAGAGAAAAATCAAAAGTTATGATGAGTTTTCTACAGCCCTAATGACTACAGATTTAATTTGTAACAACAATAAGACTTTCTTGGCCAAATGAGATGCCTTAGTGGCTTAGAGACATGTATAGAATATAGGTTAATTTCCACTTAAGAAAATTTCAATATGTCAACTTTTCACGATTACAATTGCAATAATTTATTTGTCCAATGCATGAAGACAAGTGCCTTTCTATTGGAAAAATGGAGTCTCCCGATTAAATAATTTGGATGAGTTACTTCCTTGGGGTTGTAAGCCCTTTTACTCCCTAAGGAGAACCCTAACCAACAAGGAAAACCTAGGAGGGTGTAATCCCTTTTACTCCTCTTAGTATCCTTTGCATAATATATTGTTCCAAATAATTATAATGGACTTGGAGGGAGTTGTATGCCCTAATGTTCATAAAAAATTGAGGGAAGGGGAAAGTGAACTTTCCACAAGTGGAGTCGCCAGATGAGCTTCAAGAGGAGCTCATAAAAGGTTGAAGGGGAACATCCTTCAAGTGGAGTTGCTAGGCAAGAGAGGGGTAAAGTCTTTGGTAAGGAATCTTGTGAAAGTGTCATTAGGGCTGGAAAGAGGATTCAAAATCCTACCCAGAAACGAAGCCAAAATGTTATCGCACAAACTGTAGGTTGGGAAAAGCTTGAATAAATCCACTGCATGGTGACAATGGTGGGATATTTTACCCACTGTCACCTTAGATAAACACTCCCTTCATTCGATGAAGGAAGAATTACAACACAAGGGGGAGTCTCGGGTGACCCTAGGGGGCAATGAGATGTAAAGTGAAACTTATGAAGAGATGCCCCTATAGGTCAAGTTACTAAGTGGAGAGTGGATTAACAATGAACTTCAAAGGTGGTTTATGGTTTCCAAGTGTTTGAGTACACGTGGAAGATGGTTGTGCATGCCCGAGATACAAGAAAAGACAAGATACAAACTAGACAATCCAATGGACAAGCAAGTTAATCTTGTTGTCCATATTTGCAGAAGTCAACATAAATATATATCAGCAAGTAAAATAGCTAGTTTCTGCATACTTAACCATCAAAATTGTCAAATAATTATTGGGCAATGAAGTACTAAAGCAATAGATAACTTTCTAATACTTAAGCATGAACTTTGACGGTAAATTAGGGCTGCCAAATGAAGTGATCAACAAAGTGTTAGGGAAGGCTTATGGTTGTAGCAATCAATTTCTACATCATCAAGTTCCAACCATAAAAATCAACCAGTAAACTATAAAAAAGATAGCCCATAACCAATAGAACAATAATCTAGGTTTAGATGTCAATTTCCACGGTTGAAAAGTGAGTAAATGATGAAAGAAAGTGAAGTTTGTTGCAGCCCTAATGGCTGTAGCATTAAATTTATTGCAGCAATGAAATCCTTGGCTAAAATAGGATGCCCTTATGGCACAAGAAAGATTATAACATGTAGAAAAGATTCCAACTTAAACAATTTCGATATCTCATAATTCTATGTATCTCAATGCAATGATTTATTTCTCCAATGCAAGAGATTAGTGCCTTTAACTATTGGGTTATGGAGTCTTTAAAATTGATAGGGCTAGTTTTTCTACTTCCTTGGGGGTGTAAGCCCTTTTAATCCCCAAGGCAAACAAGACCAGTTAAGGAAAAGCCTAGGAGGGTGTAAACCCTTTTACTCCCCCTAGTATTCCTTTATGCAACAAATTATTCCAAGACAAATATGATGGGATTAGTGGGTTTGTATGCTCTTATACTCCCCAAAATCTTATCAAATTAACCTTGTGACCAACAAAATAAGCAATAACATGAAAAAATCCTTACCTAGTCCAAGCATTAACAAGATAAACTCCTTTTAACCAAGAAAATCCACCATAAAAGAAAGAAATAGCCTCCAAGAAAGATAGTGCCTTACTTATTCATCCAATAGCCAAAGAAAACCATAGAAAGAGATAGTACTAAGAGAGATAGACAAAATTACCCAAGTAGGGCACAAATTTCAACCAAGAATCCTCTCCAAGATGGGAGAGTTATGATAAAATGAAATAAAAGTGATCTCTATTTATACAAATCCTCTTAAAAGTGTTTATCCACTTATATGTCGAGTAAACCACAAAGTAAGGGGACAACAACCCTTACTTTTCACTTTTACACAACAATAATATTTAATTCAGAATTTGCACATGAAAGAAACCCTAAAAGTAAGACGTCACCCTCCTAGGGAAACTTTTTGGCACTTTGAAGAAAATCTTTGGGTTGAGGATGAATGGACTAGTCCTCCAACGGCCACATGTCCTCATGCCAAGCCTCTCCTCCATGATCTAAGATGTCTCTCCTCAAAACATGCCATGTGTCCTTGTCACCACCAAAATCCCTAGTTGTATGCATGACGTCAAGCCCTCCAGGTGTGAGGTTCATGCCTCCAAAGGAAAAACATTGATCTAGTAGGGGCATGGGTGAGGCCTTCTAAGGCATCTCTCAAGCCTCCAAAAATTTTCATCATCGTCCAGTGTGCGGGCCATGGTATCCAATCCGTAGGATTCTAGCCCCAAGAAAGCCCAAGCTAGGCTTGTTCTTCCAAATTTGTCCACCAACTAGGTCCTGCAAAGACAATGAATACACCCTCCAAGGATCTCAAGTCAAATGTATCATGATAAGTAAATCAAATCAATAAAATATCCATCTAAGCATGTACATCCAAACCACCTCATCAGAATAAACAAGTTCTTAAAGACCCTATGCAACATTCCAAGTTTAAGTATGGGAGGGTTCACAAAGCGACCTTTTGGGTGAATCATACCTCAAGTTTAGGAGTGTTTCCCAAGTGGACCTCTCTCTAGGTCATGTGGATGAAGTGACATGGATGGGGGAAAGACTTTTGGGAATGGCGTTTATGACATACAAGTGATCATAGTGTCTCATTTATGGGTGCATTTTTAGAGGGTGTGTTTCACCTTCATTTTCAATGCAACCTTTTTCTAAGCCAATTAATTACCTTTTATTTTTTTAAGATGTTTCTAGGTTGAAGACGAGGTGGGGCTTCTAACTAAGCATGAAAAAAAATGCCCACCTTGACTCTACCCTAGTCACATCATGCTTCCCCAAGTTAAAACCATGTGTGGGGCTTCTACCTAAGCATGAAAAACAATGCCCACGCATGCTCAAGTTTGGTTGGAATTTTGCATTAGTTATTTTATTTTGGGTCCCATCAGTTTCGTATGAGAAAAATTTCATTGTCCTCGGGATCCTTGGGCGAGCATCTAGAAGGTTCATGACTGGATTTTATCTTTTTCCTACTACAAGCCTTTGGGCCTTCAACCCCTTCTTCCCATGAAATGAGGGACAATCCCTTCTTGGGTCAATACACCCGAAAATCCCAAAAGGTAAGGATATGAGGTGTGGAAAGTGACAATTATGGTCGGGAATGGAACGATGACTTGTCAAGAGGACTTCCCAGTAGCACACCTATCCCTAAGGGTGACCAACTTACTAGGGCCCATTGTCAACCACCAAAATGAAACAGGGCAAAGAGCATAATGTCCAAGCAAATCTTACATAATCAAAAGTCGTTATAGATGCAACAAACTCAAATGCCTCAAATATTGAAATGACACTCACTATGATACCTAGCTTGTACCTCATGGAGCAAGACACAATTTCTGGAAGCCAGCTGATGTGGTGGATACCTTTGTGATGAACCTAGAACTATAATGGTGAGGTGGGCCTCTATTTTTGCAAGTGGAAACTACTGGTTAAGCTATCTCTTGGTACTCCATGTCTACAACCCGAGGGCCTCATGACATCATCTCCTTAGTTATCCCTAGGAGTTGGGGATAATTTATGGTGGTAGAATTGCTACTCATTGACACTTGGCATGATTTGGTGGGAGATGACTTGAGGAGGCTATGGTGCATAATAGGGAGGCTCTAGAAGCCCCAATGACCTCAACCTTCTACTCAAACGACTTGCTCAAGGGGTCAAGACGTGACCCTTAGAAGGATGACGTCACCTTAGGGTTTCTATTATGAAATTTTTAAATTTAAAATTGAATTTTATATTGTAAAGGGGAAAAGTAAGGGTTGTTGTCCCCTTACTTTTTGGTTACCCTAAGATTTGTGGACAAACTCTTATCAAATATTTTTGTATAAATAAAGATCATTTCTATCTCCTTTGATATAGCGCTCCCACAGTGAGAATAATACATTGGCTGAAATTTGCGCCCTAGTTGGGAAATTATCTCTATCTCTCTTGGTTACATTATCTTGTGATGGTTTGTCTTATGCTATTGGATGAATGGATGATGCACTAGCTCTCTTGGAGGTTTGTTCTTACTTTATGGTGGATTTTCTTTGGTGAATTAGGGTTTCATCTTGTTAATGATTCAACTAGGTAAGGATTTCATGCTCATTGCTTTCTTTTCTTGGTTGTATGGTTAATGTGATGATCTCTTGGGGAGTATAAGGGAATACAACCCCCTTCAAGTCCATTATAATTGTTTGTAACAATCTATTGTGCAAAGGATACTAGGAGGAGTAAAATGGCTTACACCCTCCTAGGAGGTTTTCCTTGTTGGTTAGGGTTTGCCTTGGGGAGTAAAATGGATTACAACCCCAAGGAAGTAAGTCATCCAACTTATTTAATCAGGAGACTCCATTTATCTAAAAGAAAGACACTAATATTCATGCATTGAAGAAATAAATTATTGCATTGGTAATCGTGAAAAGTTGAGATATTGAAATTGTCTCAAGTGGAAGTTAATCTACATGCTATACATGTCTCTAAGCCACTAAGGCATCATGTTTTGCCAAGTAATTTTTATTTTTGTTACAAATTTAATCTACAACCATTAGAGCTACATAAAACTCATCATGACTTTTGGTTTTACTCTCTTATCAACCGTTAGAATTTGCTAAGAATTTGCCAACATAATCTACTAGTCCTAACACATATTTTGGGTGGATTCTGTGCAAGTTTTGGTGGATGATTTTTCTGTTGTAACAACTTGTTTGCTACATCGATAAGTCTGCAATTATATCTCTACAACACTTGTCTATAACAACCTTAATTTTTTTTTCTATAGTCTAATGCTTTTATACTTGAGTTGTACTAGTGTTTACTAGCTTATCTCTTGCATCATTTACATGACTTTTAACATCTTATCTAGAAAATTTATTGTTTGTTTGTTGATGATATATATCTCTATTGATTTCTGAAAATAGGTACATCAAGCTTAACTTTCTTGTCCACTAAACATATAGCATGTACATTTGGATTTTCTTGTGTCTCGGTCAGGTACAAACACTTTTCATAGGTACTCAAAGACTTGGAAACCTTAAAACACTTTTGAGACATGTCATAAAATCCATATTCCATATAGAAACTTGACCTATAGGGGAATCCACTCATAAAATCACTTTCCATGTCATTTCCCCCTAGGGTCACGCAGGATTCCCCCCTTGAGGTGATCACATCACCTCTAAAGCGATGAGAATACCTATATGAGGTGACAATGGGTAGGTATTCTCCTATTTGTCTCCATCTTGTGGTTTGGGTCAGGATTTTCCCAACATACACTTTGTGAGATAACATTTTGACGTCGTTGTTGGGGAGGACTTTGAATCCTCTTTCATTCCCTAACGAAACTCTTGCATTCTACCTTCGCAAAGCCTTTATGCCTAGCTTTCCTGGTGACTCCACTTGAAGGACATTCTTGTTCCACCCTTGATGAGCTTTTCATAAAGTTCATCTGGCAACTCCATTGTGGTATTACCCTAAGTAATGGAGCCATGGCCTCACGGGACTTACCATGGGAATTCCATAAGGTGTACCCTTCTCTTGATGTTCAGAATATCCTCAGATATCCAAATCATTTCTCTACATAGTGGAGGGAAAATTTCCCTAAATTTAATGGTGATCCAACTCTAGCAGTCACCCATGTCGTGAATTATATGAACTATGCTTCAAGCTTAAATATGCTACATGAAGATATGTTGATGAAATTTTTTGTATCTTCACTGGAATCAAGTCAAAGGAGTTGGCTTGCACACTCATGTAATCCAAGACGTATCCCATCTCCTACAAATCTCACTGAAGAATTTCTCAGGCATTATCGGCCATCTACCCAGAATTTGCAAGATACTTTCCAAGAACTCAAAAATGCTCTTTGTAGAGAAGGTTTTCCTATAGACGAAAATAAAGAAAATCTTGAATAATATCTAGATAAATTTTATCATGTTGAAGATCTGGACGAGACATTTAATGAACATGAAGTGCTTATATCTTCCCTTCCACTTGATGAAGACATCCAAACCTTTGCTCCTCCTCCACATCAAGAAGAGAACGTGATGAGTTGTGACCCTTTTGAAGATATTCATGATACTTTATTCAATGAATTTGAAAGTGAAAAAGTATTAGAGTATCTCTTGGATGAGGAAAATCATTTTGAAAGAAGGCAAACAAAGCACTATGTATTAAGGATCAAGCCCCTTGCGATGAAGAGGCAATGGAGACGCATGTCCATAAAGAGAAAGAAGAATTCTGATGAATCACAACATGTTGAGACATCATTATCTTTACTCCCACTTGATGAAGGTGAGGTTTTCCAACCTTTATTTCCTCTTTCTCATGAAGTTTAAGAAGAAATTAGTCTCGATGATGAATAAATTTAAGATCCAGTTGAAGCCTCCCTAGCCTCTGTCCTTCCTGCACGCAAAGACAAGGAAATGGTCATTTTAGGTCACACTGATGGTCTTATGAAAGAAATTGTGGACATGGTTGATGAACATATAGATAGTTTCATTTATACTGGGAGACATTCATGGGATTTTAGTCATTTCATGTTTGATAGAGACCCCATTTACGACATTGATGGTATCTCTCAAGCAAAAGGGGTTGAGTTGTCATCTTTAGAAGACTGGTCTTCATGCGTATATGATTCAAATGTTTGGTTGTCTAACAATGATATGGTTATATATTTGTTCCATCCATTCGAGGATGACCTGTCGCAACATTTTCAGGGTGATTTTTAGTCATCCCTTGGGAGTTATGATGCAAATCCTTTTGGGGATGAAAACTTGTTCTATGAGGTATTTCAACCACCTTCATCCTCAATTTTAGACAAAAATCAAGACGTAGCCATCCCATAAGAATCCAAAGCTCACTCTGCAAAGAGAAAGTATTTTCATCTTGGGTATTTTTACAGGGATTTATAATTGAAGAGGCAACACTTTTCTAGACATGAGCTTGTCCCTTACTTCATTTATTCTTCTTAAGGAAATCATGGTGTGTTCTTTGTATATCTCATGTCCTCTCAGTCCTTAGGAAGCAATGATCATGATAATGGGGATGAAGACGAGTCATCGTATGCATATGGTATCCCTCTTCAAAGATGGATAGATCAAGCTTATGGCTACACTTTTAGGAAGGATGACCGGGCTAATGGTCTCTTTTTCCTGTAGGATTTCCTCCCTCCCACCTATCTCCATGAGTTTCATTTCATTTCATGATTATATGTGTATTTATACTCATGATTATTATATGCTTAAATTATCTTTGTTGTATCATATGATTAAGGACAGGGGAATATACCTTGATTAAATGATGAACAAGTGGTTGCATTGGTTGTACGACTTCACCTAACATTTCAAGACCTGATCTTCAGGGCCCAGGGCCCCAAGTAAGTAGGTAGGTCATATTGCTTTCCTTGCATTTGAATCTTGATTTCTCATGGTAGCTTAGCTGCATTTCATATTTCATTTTTCTCTACTTGCATATTGATTTCATGTTTAGTTTAGATTTATGAAAAAATAAAAAATAAAATCTTTTTCTAGATAGGTTGTAATTTTTATCATTTGATATATATGGATGAAGGGTGATAGAACCACCCTGTATTTTACATTTTTATGTTTCAGTGTAGGCATAGTTCCACCAGGAGATGTTGTTTTTCTCATGCACTCTACGAGGAGTACATGTCCCCAAGTAGGATCCAGGTGTTATCTCCAACTCCTAGGTATAACTAAGGAGATGATGTATCGAGGCCCTCAGGTTGCATACATGGAGTACCAAGAGACAACTTGATCATCAATGTCCACTTCCACAGGAAAAGACCCACCTCACTACTACAATTCCAGGTTCATCACGATGGTATCCACCACATCAGTTGGCTTCTGGAAGACATTAAGTCTTGCTACATGAGGCACAAGCCATGTATTATAGTGAGTGTCATTTCAATATTTGTGGCATTTGAGTTTGTTGCATTTTAAATTGATTTTGATTATGTAATGTCTTCTTGGACATTATGATCTTTGCCTCATTTCACTTTGGTGGATGATATTGTGCCCTAGTAAGTGGATCACCCTTGGGGATAGGTGTCCTATTGGGAGGTCCTCTTGGCGAGTCATCGTGCCATTCCTGACCATACTTGTCACTTTCCACACTTCATCCCCTCATATACTTACCTTTTTAGATTTTTGGGTGTACTGACCCAAGATAGGGTTGTCCCTAATTTCATGGGAAGATTGAAGGCCCAAAGGCTTGTAGCTGGAAAAAGATAAAATCCAATCATGAACCTTCTAGATGCTCACCCAAGGATCTCAAGGAAAATGAAATGTCTCTCGTAAGAAACTAATGGGACCCATGAAAAATAACTAATACAAATTCCAACCAGGATGAAGCATGTGTGGGCATTGTTTTTCATGCTTAGGTAGAAGCCCCACACATGTTTCCAACTTGGGAAAGCATGATGTGACCAGGGTAGAGTCAAGGTAGACATTGTTTTTCATGCTTAGGTAGAAGCCCCACCTTGTATTCAACTTGGAAACATCTTAAAAGAATAAAAGGCAGTAAATGGGCTTGGAAAAAGGCTGCATTGAAAACGAAGGTGCAACACACCCTCTACAAAGGCACCCATAAATGAGACACTACAATCCCTTGTATGTAATGAATCCCATTCCAAAGAATCTTTCCCCCGTCCATGTCACCTCATCCACATGAATTAGAAGAAGGTCCACTTGGAAAACACTCCTAAACTTGAGGTATGATTCACTCAATAGGTCGTTTTGTCAACCCTCCCATACCTAAACTTGGTAAATTGCATAGGGTCTTTGAGCACTTGTTTATTTTCATGAGGTAGTTTGGATGTACATGCTTGGATGGCTCTTTTATTGATTTGTTTACTCATCATGATGCATTTGACTTGAGATCCTTGGAGGGTGTATTCATTGTCTTTGTAGGACCTAGTTGGTGGATAGTTTTGGAAGGACAAGTGTAGCTTGGGATTCCTTGGGGCTTGAAGCCCACAAGTTGGATGTCAGGGCCCAAACACTGGATGATGATGATTGCCTTTGGAGGCATGAGATGACACCATATAATAACTAGAACCCAATGACTTACTCTTGGGGAAAAAACATCATACAAAGAGGGTTTGACATCACCTAGAGTTGATGTTGTGGTGGTAGAGTTTCTACTCATTGACACTTGGAATGATTTGGTGGGATATGACTTGAGGAGGATATGGAACATAAGAGGGAGTATCTAGAAGCCCCAATGACCTCAACCTTATAATCTAACGACTTGTTGAAGGGGTTAAGATTTCACCCTTAGAAAGATGATGTCACCTTAGGGTTTCAGTTGTGCAACTTTTAAATTTAAATTTAAATTTTATATTGTGAAGGGGAAAGTAAGGGTTGTTGTCCCATTACTTTGTGGTTACCCTAAGTTTTGTGGAAAAACTCTTATCAGAGATATTTGTATAAATAGATATCATTTCTATCTCATTTGATATAAATCTCCCATTGTGAGAAGACTACATTGGCTGAAATTTTCACCCTACTTGGGAAATTATCTTTATCTCTCTTGGTTACACTATATTGTGATCATTTGTCTTATGTTATTGGATGAATGGATGATGCACTATCTCTCTCAGAGGCTTGTTCCTAATTTATGGTGGATTTCCTTGGTGAATTAGGGTTTCATCTTGTTAATGCTTCAACTAGGTAAGGATTTCATGTTCATAGCTCTCTTTTCCTAGTTGTAAGGTTAATGTGATGATCTCTTGGGGAGTATAAGGGCATACAACCCCCTCCAAGTTCATTATATTTGTTTGTAATAATCTATTGTGCAAATGATACTAGGAGGAGTAAAGGGGCTTACACCCTCCTAGGTTTTCTTTGTTGGTTAGGGTTTGCCTTGGGGAGTAAAAGGGCTTACAACCTTAAGGAAGTAACTCATCCAACTTATTTAATCATGAGACTCCATTTTTCCAATAGAAAGGCACTTGTCTTCATGCATTGAAGAAATAAATCATTGCATTGGTAATCGTGAAAAGTCTAGATATTGAAATTGTCTTAAGTGGAACTTAACCTATATGTTATACATGTCTCTAAGCCACTAAGGTGTCTCATTTGGCCAAGAAATTATTACTTCCATTACAAATTAAATCTGAATCCATTAGGGCTGCAGAAAAGTCATCATAACTTTTGATTTTACTCTCTTATCAACCATTGGAATTTGCTAATAATTTTCCAACATAATCTACTAGTCCTAGGGCATCTTTTGGGTGTATTTTTTGCAAGTGTTGGTGACTAATTTTTCTGTTGTAACAACTTGTTTTCTATATACATAAGGCTGAAAATATATCTATGCAATGCTTTTCTATAGAAACCTCACATTGATGCTAATGTCTATGTTTTCATACTTGAGTTGTACTTGTGTTTACTAGCTTATCTCTTGGATCTTTTGCTAGACTTTTAGCATCTTGTTTGGCAGCTCAAATAATTATTTCTTCACTGATATATATATTTTTTGACTGCTACAAATAGGGACAACAATATTAACTTTCTTGTCCACTTAACATATAGATTTTATACTTGGTGTTTCTTGTGTCCCGATCATGTACCATCATCATCCGCAGGTACTCAAACTTCTTGACAACCATTGACCACTAACGAGACTCATTTACAAACTAATTTCCATTTAGAAACTTTACCTATAGGGGCATCCATTCATAAGTATCACTTTCCATTTCATTTCCCCCTAGGGTCACCCGAGATTCCCCTTGAGGTGATCACTTCACCTCTAAATTGACAGGAGTACCTATTTTAGGTGATAATGGGTAGGTATTCGCTTAGTTTTCACCATCTTGTGGTTTGGGTCAAGCTTTTCCCAACCTAAATTTTGTACGATAACATTTTGTTGTTGTTGTTGGAGAGGATTTTGAATCCTCTTTTTTTCCCTAACGACACTCTGGACATATCCCTTCCCAAAGCCTTTACCCCTAGCTTTCCCGGAAACAACACTTAAAGGATGTTCCCCTTCCATCCTTGACGAGCTTTTCATAAAGTTCATCTGGTGATTCCATTGAGGTATTATGCTCAGTAATGGAACCATGGCCTCGCGGGACTTACCATGGGAATTCCATAAGGTGTACCCTTCTCTTGATGTTTAGAATATCCGCAGATATCTAAATCATTTCTATACAGAGTGGAGGGAAAATTTCCCTAAATTTAATGGTGATCCAACTCTAGTAGTCACCCTTGTTGTGAATTATATGAAGTATGCTTCAAGATTAAATGTGCTACATGAAGATTTTTTGATGAATTTTTTTATATCTTCACTGGAATCAAGCGCAAGGATATTTTCCAAGGTAGATCTCAAATCTATATATCACCAAGCGAGGATAAAAGAGGAAGACACCAACAAGACTGCCTTCATAACAAGGTATGGTAATTACAAGTTTACAGTGGTGCCATTTGGTTTTTCAAATGCACCAGCTGTCTTCATGAGTTTAATGAATGGAGTTTTCAGATATTACTTGGATAAGTTCATCATTTTGTTTTTGGATGACATTGTTATTTACTCAAAGTCAGAGGAAGAGCATGAGAAACACTTGAGGATAGTGTTGCAGGTTTTGAGGGAGCATCAACTTTTTCAAAGTTGAGCAAGTGTTCATTTTATTAGTGACAGATTCATTAATTGGGTCATATCATTTCAGAGAAAGGAATATTTGTGGACCCAATGAAGATAAAATCCATTGAGGATAGTCCAACAACAAGAAATGTCGCATAAGTGAGATCCTTTAAGGGACTAGAAAGGTACTACAAAAGGTTTATTGAAGGATTCTCAAAGATTGCACATCCAATCACATCCATGCAGAAGAAATGTGTGTGATTTGGATGGAATCTGGATTGTGCAAGGAGTTTTCAGAACTTGAAGAGTTTGTTGACAAGTGCGCCAATTTTATGAATTGTTGATCATGAAGCAGACATTGTTGTGTGCATGGATGCATACAAGGAAGGACTTGGTGGAGTCTTGAGTAAGAATGGACATATGGTATGCTATGATTCAATAAGTTTGAAAGAGCATGAAAGGCTCAATGCTACTCATGATTTAGAATTGACAACTATAATGCATGCCTTGAAGATGTAGCGACATTATCTCATGGGTAAAATATTTGAGTTGAGAATAGACCATTGTGATCTGAAGTATTTGTTTGGATAACCAAGTTTAAATGCCAAACAAAGTAGGTGGTTAGAGTTCCTTAGTGAGTATGAATTTGACATAAAGAATATCATAGGAAACTAAAACAAGGTGGTTGACGCACTCAGTAGGAGGATGCATGAGATTGATGCTAGAACCATTAGCATGTACTAGACAGATTTGAGAACGAAATTTTGGAAGTTGCCAAATCAGATATGTGCTATGTGGACATAAAGGCAAACTTACAACAATGTATGTCACAGTAGAGAGTTGAAGTTTATGAGCAAAGAGAGGATGTTATCCTCATGTATAGACACATAATCTATGTGCCAAATGATCAGGAGTTGAAGAGCCTGATATTGTCAGAGATGCATAAGGTTCCTTATGCTGGACATCTAGGTTACCAGAAGACAATTGTCGCAGTAAAAAAGAAACACTATTGGTCATGTATGAAAAAGGAAGTTGTTGATTTTATTGCTAGATGTGTCGAATGTCAAAAGGTCAAGGCTGAGCACAAACATCCAATTGGATTACTACTACCTTTTCCCATTCCTAAGTGGAAGTGGGAAGTTATAACGATGGATTTTATAACTAAGTTGACTAGGACTGCTAAGCAACATGATACTATTATGGTGGTGGTAGACAAGCTTACTAAAGCTACCCATTTTATTCCAGTAAAGTCAGCACACAAGGAAGCTAACATTGTTGATATTTTCATGTGTGAGGTTGCTCGGTTGCATGGTGTTCCTAAGACAGTTGTGTTTGATAGAGACTCCAAGTTCACCTAGAAATTTTGGAAAGGGCTATTAAAAGAATTTGGGACAAACCTAAAATTTAGCACAACATATCGCCCTCAATCAGATGGACAAACAAAGAGGGTAAATCATGTATTAGAAGATATGTTATGGATGTATGTGATGGATAAACCACCAAATTGGGAAGATTAATTATAATTGGTAGAGTTTTCTTACAACAATGGATATCAAGCATCTTTAAAGATGAGTCCATTTGAAGCATTGTATGGTAGAATGTGAAACACACATGTGAGTTGGGATAACCCAACAGACCGGGCAATAGTTGGGCCATATTTACTCCAGGAAATGAAAGAGCAAGTGGTGAAGATAAGGCATAATTTCAAGGTTTCCCAGGACACACAAAAAATTTGCGCAGATAAAAGCAAAACCCACAACGAGTTTAAAGTGGGTGATCACATGTTTTTGAAAGTAAAATCCAGGAACGGTTCCTTGATGTTGGGGAAGTTTTCTAAGTTATCATCGCATTAGTGTGGACCATTTGAAATCCTAGAGACGATTGGTCTTGTCGCGCATATGTTTGCATTGTCTGCATCCTTGTGTATTCATAATGTTTTCCATGTGTCATTGCTTAAGAAGTATTACCTGTTGCTAATCATGTGATTCAAGTGGAGCCAAAAGGAGATTTTCGAGTGCGACTGGTTTTCATACTGGATCAGAAAGTCAACCAGCTTCGAAATCAAGCCATGGAGTTGGTAAAGGTCCAATGGACGTGGTACAATTCTGAGGATGCAACTTGGGAGAGCGAGGATGTTATGCAAGCAGAGTATCCTCATCTTTTTTTAAATGTTTGAGGTTTTGTATGTATATTTGTACATAATGCACTAAGGACAATGCATAAATAAAGGGGAGGGGAATGTAATGTCCCTAATCCGAACCCCATTTGTAGTTGCGCATATAGGCTTTTGAGCCGTTTTAATTTTTGCACGCACATGAGTAGTGCGTGATGTAATGATACATATAGGCTAGTGAGATATTGACAACAAGTGTAAATGTAATGTACATATAGGCTGGTGATTCGTTGGTACCAAGTTTTGGTATTGTGTGCACCTGTGGAGTGCACAAGGCTTGTTATCAAAGAAAAAGGTGTGCACATTCCATAGTGTTACACGTACCTGAGCTAGTACGTGTGGATTTCACATCAAGGGAGGGTGTGCATATTCCACAGTGATGCGTGCACACAAGTAAGTGTGCATGAATGATTATGATGTGTAAATATGTTTTTATATGTTTTGACGTCAGAGAGCCTGTGTTACTATTGGGATGGTGATTTGGGAATCAAATAGGTTAGTGTGCCTATTCTTGTAAAGTGTATCACACTCAAGTTATTCATATATTACATCGTTGCGTGAACACTGACTCAGATGAAAAGAGACAGGGGGATGAACTCCACTGTATATTAATTGCGCACTATAATTTTGATGTATTTTTGCTTGACAGTAAGCCGGGTAACGTTATATTATAGTATTAGAGTTGAAGTTGGAAGGGTTTGTGTGACGTGGCCCATCTTGGGAGGCTGGGTACATTACAAATTACCTCCATTGCTCCTCCACCATCGAACGAGCTCTTCCAATGGGATGCTTTTGTTGTGCCTGCATAAACAAAGGAAAGGGGTGGGGGGCTCTGCCACTAGGGTGGAGCCATCACTGCGCCTCCGTCAACCTTGGCCACCTATATTATACAAAATCAATTTTTGTTTAAATTTTCATATGGTATGGTTGTGGGGAGGGGCTTATCTCAACGCCTTGGTTTGGCTCATGGTCATGTGGAATGACCAAGGGTATGTGATTAGGTTT
>SNQJ01S0004043.1:125905-138880 GCA_010110895.2 Picea sitchensis | reverse complement strand
GTGAATGATTTCATTATAAGAATGTCTGTATGGTGTCTTGATCAGTACTGGTAGTTGTATGTTAATATGGAAAGACTACGTATGGCTTATGTTCTCATAAATTGTGATTTATATGCATATTGATCTAATTCAGACTTCACGCATGGTTCTCGGGAGAGAGATACCCTTATCTGCCTCATATAGTCCCCTGGGTAAACCTCCCCATAGAGATACCCTTCTCGAAAATCCCATCAAGAACCTGGAAAAAGGACGTGAAGGTGCAAGGCCTTAATAAATCCCTGATAAGTATCAATCGATGGACGAGATCCCATTGGGAGATTGGTGGTCACTCACGGTCGTCAGATCGGAAGAAGAAAATGGAGTGTTAAGTGACTTAACCCTGAATAGGTGTTGATCGACGGATGAGATCCCGTCGGGAAACTTGTGGTCACCCATGACCGTTAGATTGGTAGGAGAAAGTAGGGGGTTAAATGCCTTACCACCTTGTCTTTTTGTGTCTTTGTGGGTAGAGAAGAGATCGGGATCATAGATCCCCAAGGTCCATGAGAACATATGGACTGTTGATTTTTCCACGTCGAGGAAGTTGTAGGAGAATGCACAAGTTAGGAACCTGTCTGAGTCGTCAGATCTCGGCTGGAAAACCCGATAGCCGTTGGATCTGTCAGGAGATACCCGAAGGTTAAACCCCCACTGAATAAGGGCGAAAGCCCTGAAATAGATCTAGACCGTCTGATTAAAGGAGGCCACGTGTCGTGAGATTTCCCATTTCGGGAAATCGAGAATCAGGAACTCGGGAGTTCTGGTGACGAAAGATCGAGGCATTCCATGGTAGAAACCCCGAAGTAGATTCCGGTCATCCGATTAAAGGAGGCCATGTGTCATGATATTTCCCATTATGGGAAATCGGGAGTTCCGTTGACGAGAGATCGGGATGTTCGAGGGTGGAAACCCCGAAGCAGTCGTAGACCGACCGATTTCGGGAGGCTATGTGTCGAGAGATTACCTGTTTTCGAAAATTGAGGATTGGGGATTCGGGAGTTCTGTTGACAAGAGGTTGGGCTCTCGCTTTGATAAATCTCGACGAAAGAGAGAGTGTGGTCATGGGGGAAGAGGTCATATTGACCAGGGCATAACCCAATGGGCTAATCACCGATTTAGGCTTGTTTGGCACTTCGACGTTTCGACACTTGGGATACCGAAGGGCATGTACCCTCGTGCTCTCAAACCCCAAAATCCAGACTTATAAATATCGATATGTTAGCATGTGTTTAAGTCCCGATGAACGAACGAGATTCTTTTGGAGGATCTCAAGGTCTATAACGACCGTTAGATGTGAGGAAGAGATGTCATCTTTAAGTTGGGGTGTGAATGCGCCTTAGGGTAAGTGGCGAGAAAATCTGGACGACCAAAGTCCACCCGCCTAGATCTACAGTCGAGGCTTCATTTCGGAGCCCCCTTGCTGTTCTGCCTTTAGTGGTGAGGGGGGGGTCCGGAATCGATCACGTAACTCTAGAATGGTCAAGATTTATTCTCCTTGATCAACGACATTCAGGCGAATTCCGGACCCCCCTTTCCATTCTGCCTTTAATGGGGGGGGGTCCGGAATGGTGTGGCGTGTGAAGTGGCACCCGTCTCCTGTCATGTCGCCCACCATGTCGTGTTTCCCCTCTCGCCACCTATACTCCACTCAATTGCGCAACAGGGCCGTTCTTAATATCCATTTGCTAACCCTGTAGGGATTCGTCCCTATTGGCCAGTCACTAATCCTGCCGGGGTTCGACGGTTGCAGAGTCGAATGATTCGACATCCCTGTAGCGCTGAGGCACGAAATACAAAGAGGCGCCTTGATTATTTGACCTATGATCATGACCCGTGATAAGATGGGAGCAGAGAGAGAGAAAGATCTAGCTTACGCTAGGCCTCCTTAGATATTTCGGGGGCTCTGATTCTGCAGAAATCAACGAAAATTTGATTATGGTAGTGGGTGTGTTACAATAACCTTGCGATTGGATGATGGTTGGGTTCCCTTGCCATCATATCTACTGTGGTTAATGTCAAGTTTAGTAGGGAGGGTGAACTTGTATTCATTTGCATTATTTATTTTTTCTTTTTCTAATTTAAAGGTTTTTGCCTCTAAAGGGGCCATTCAAAAATCAGAAAACAAAAAACACCAAAACATGCAAAAAACTTGAAAACAAAATGTAGGGGTCCACCCCACGAATCAAAAACCAAAAACACATCATTATCTATCTACTATACTTATATTTATACATAATTAAGAGACACTTATATGTATACATAAGTAATACACACTTGCAAAAGCAAGATGTGATATTGCCACGTTGATGGCTTGGTCTTTCAATTTATGCAATTTTAGTTTCTAGACTACTAAGAGTCAAAGCCATGGAATATTCATTAGGAGCCCCTCAAATTTTTTTTAGTTGGTATCAATTGAGTGATCTTGATTTTCTCTTTTAAATCCCACGGTCAAGAAGTTTATTAGCTTAGCTTGGTTGGAATACTACTCTGCTTGGGTAAGCTCAACTAAAACTCCCTCTAGGGGGTGGGGTCTTGAGCCTCTTCCTTTGTGCAAGAATCCTTCTTCCATCCAAGTGGCTTTAAGAGCCCGAAAACACTAGTGATGAGAAGGGGCTAACCCCTACTTCTATTAACTTCATGGGGCACTCTTCATTCTATCCATGTGGTCTACCTGAGCTCACTCTTTTTATACTAAGTGGAACAATTGTGAGATAATAGGTGTTTTCGTAATCATGAGGACTTTCAAAACGGTACGGTAACCACTGCTTGTGTTTAAACAACTTAAAAATCATAATTAATATGTGTTTAAAGTCTTCACATTCCGTGAGTCCACCCAACACCTTGGATAAATCTTAAGTTGCAACAAACTACATCCTCTTTACATAGTTGTTACAACTTACAAAAGCGTTGTGATTTAATTTTCAGACCCCTTTTTCAAACTCTATAATTCCAGGACCACTTTCTGACCAATTTCAGTTAATACCGAGCCATTCTGGTCTTGTTCCCATGCATTACAAGTCTCAAACAACTTGTTGTTCATCATTTACAATCATCTTCAAAGAACTAGTTGTAGCTTATTAGGGGAATTTTGAATCTTATTCTTCATTAATTTTGCACAATACATGCACTGGGAAATGTTTTGACACCCCGTTTACCCCAAGAACCAATTTCAAACCTTTTCCCAAGGCCATAAGGGAGAAAACAACTTATTGTTTGATTTTATTATTTTGTTGTCCCCAAAATTAGAAATCTCATTTCCATCCCCTTGTCTATACTTTTCAACCCCCATGCCATTTTGGCCACTTTAGAAGCTGAGGGAGGACAATACCCAGGGTGGGTGGTCCTAAGAAAGACTTTTCGTAAGTCTTTCACCTCTCCTTTCCCCCCTTTTCATCGCCTCAGACGAAGGACCATATGAGGTGCGGGTAGTCTCTTCCTCGTGCCAAGCTATTAAAGAGGATGTAATCGACATCACAACCGGATAGGTGGTATCCATCCCAATAAATGGATTTTGCTTATAACAAGACCTTCTTCCACAAGAAGAAAAATGTAGGTGGATAGAGGAAAACCTTGTCTCAACCCCCCAGAGGACCTAGAAAAAATAGAGGCAACACCATTAATTAAAATTGCAAAGGAGACAAAGGTTACACATACCATAATCCACTTGATTATAGGGAGAGAAAAAACAATATGGATTAACGGTAATCTCAGATATAGCTAGGAGACCTTGTCATATGACTTAGATAGATCAAGTTTGACAACAACAACTGGATCATTTCAAATATTGATAGAATGAATTCCTTCTTGTGTTGTACCAATGGATTCATGGATATGCTTTCCCTCATGAAACCCAAATTGTTCAACTAAAATGAAATTGGAGAGCAATGGTTTAAGTCTTACTACTAACACCTTAGAGACGATATCAAAGAGAGAGTTCCATAAAGAAATGGGATTGAATCCTTCAAAGTTCTCAGGGTGGTCTACCTTGGGGATGAATGTAACAAAATATGTATTAATGTTGATAGGGACCTTCCCTGGCCTTTGGAATTATTCAACCACCTGAAGTAGATCCTCTCCCAATAGGTCAAAGAAATAAAGACAAATTTTGACTATCCATCCATTCAGAACAGGACTCGTGTCCTTTTTAAAAGTGGACAATATATATAATAATTCCTCCTTTGTGACAAACCTAAATATCCTCTCATTATCCTCTTCATTTACTAGCCTAGGATAAAGTGTAATGACCCTCAATATTTCAACAATGTTTTCACGAGCAGGTTCCTCAAAGATGCCCTTGAAATGATGTATTCCCAGATCTACCAACTCCCTAAAACCTCACCTTATTACCTTTAGTGTTGGCCATCTCCCATATGATGTTAAAGCTTTTCCTATGGTTAGCAAAATTTTGGAAGAATTTTGTATTCTAGTCTCCAACTTCAAGCCAAGTGCCTTAACTATTCATTCACCAATCCAATTCATTTTCCAATAGTAACTTAGATAAAAAAATATTCTAGATGCTAGAGGTTCTTTAAACCCTCCGCATTGTAAATTCCCTAGCCATTTTCTTGGACTAGGTCCTCCTAATATTTTTCAACCTAGACAACCTTTGCATATTTGTTCCTAAACCTCTCCACCTTCTCCTTTACAAATTTTAGACTTTTGTGACGAAGAGAATTTCTCACGGGATGATGATCAGTATCAAGAAAGAAATTGTTCCAATTATCCTTTGCAATGTATTGAAACTCCTCCTCCATAGACTAGCTAGGGCCACATTTGAAGGGGCCATTGGCTTAGAATCCCCCGAAACAAATTCTAACCAAATGGGGAAGTGATCATAGGCTTTGGTAGTGCCCACCCAAGATTTGTAATTTTCCACCTGTTGCAAGAGAGTATCTTGAACTATGAAACAATCAATATTTTTGCAATTGCATCATGACCGGATCTGCTATTTACCCAAGGAGGCCTTAGTTTAATAGGCTCGATATCCACCCAACTAGAAGAATAAAATTGTGTTGGAAAAAAATTCTATAAGCCTAATAGGCATCGTCCCCCCTAGAAATCTCTATTGTTTACAGTCAGGTTAAGATCACCACTTATAACCAAGTTATTAGACTTGATGCGTTGATAGGAAGAAATTCTATTCCAAAACAACAATATCCCCTCATACATACCATATACGTCAAGGATGGACAAGGAGTAGCCCAAAATTTTGTTGAAAAACTCTATAAATAAACCTTAAGCAATAGAGAAATAATTAGTTAAAACTATATTATTATTCCACCCCGTGATGATACCCTTTGATAAAGCCTCGAAACTAGGGATAAGAGATCCCAACCCTTCAAATTTTTTTTAGATCAGGGGTCAAATAGTCCCCTTTCCCCATTGTTTCTTGAAACAGAAAAATCTTAAGATGTTCTAGGTCAATTAATCTTTTAAGAGATAAACATTTGGCCTGTCACATTAGGCCTCGAATGTTCATAGATAGGATCTTCATGGGGAAATCGTTGATAGGACTTGTCTTGATCTAAGGACCCAAGTGATTAATTTGTGTTTTCGTTGGTTAATGTCAATGATATATTTATATTGATCTTGTTTGATGGCCAAAGACCTACCAACGGAGAGGTTGCCACCTTCGACTACCACATCCAAATCCTAACCCCCTGAAATACCTAGCTCTAGAGATTGTCCTTTCTTGGGATGTAAAAGATAGTGCCCTCTTCCTTTGGATTGAGTAAGAAGAATCACATTTTGACTCACCCATTGACCACAAATTATTTTTATCACTAAGGTCGAGACCAACTGAAATTTTAACCATCTAACTTCCAGAGAATTTGGAAAAATAAGGTGATTTTTTCATCTTAGTGGGGCCACCCCAAGGTTTTTAATCGGTCTAGGGATATTAGGTTTGAAACCTTCCAGACCCCCCAAAGGATAAAAATTTGAGAAGGAACATGAAGGGGAAGAAAACAACTTACTTGAAATGTCTAAGCGACCTTTGTTAGGAACCCCCACATCTGTTGATTAAGGTTGGTTGTCATTGATGTCAACCCTTGAAGAAAGCCCCGTAGTGCAAAGGTTGGGTAATGGACCCAAGATTGTTTGATGTAAATATGACTCATTTTTTTATTTTTGGAGTTACTTATTCATAAAAGATCCAAATTCAGTAAGACCAAATGTGTTGGTTATATTACAGTCTGTAGTATTCATTGTAATATTTTCCGATCAATTCAACAAATATTTCATGTGGGGAATGCTCTACAAGTTTGCTCTCTAGAATAAGCCTGAATTCAACAAGGTGTGCCATTTTTGTCATAACTCCTTTTCTGAGAGGTTCCGAGTAGTGACACCTGGAGGAATTGCATAAAACACACTCAATAACATTGTGTATCAGTTTCATATCTTTACTCATTACAGGTACAAAGTTATGATTATTTCAAGTTAGGGTTGTTGACTAATCCAAAACTTCAGACTAATTCAACAAATATTTCATGGGGAATGCTCTACAAGTTTGCTCTCAGAAAAGGAGTTATAGAAAAAATTCAACAAGGTGTGCCATTTTGTCATAACTCCTTTCTCAGAGGTTCCAAGAAGTGAAACCAAGAGAAATTGCATAAAACACACTCAATAACACAGGTATCGCTTTCATATATTTATTCATTACGTGTACAAAGTTATGATTATTTCAGTTAGGAAGGATCAATCCAAACAGTCTTGGTGGAGACTAAAGAACGCTGATGAAAAAATGCTAGTCTCTTGTTGTTAAAGTTATGAAGGCTCTAAGGTGTATGTGATCATATACACTGTGTCTATTACATGTAGCTGCTAAAATCATATTTGGATGATGAAATTGATGATGATTTTGGTTGAGGTGCTAGGTACATGGTTGAGACAAGGAAGTTTACGAGTTGACGCACATTACATGAGGTGTATAGTTGATGATGTTGGTACATATTGATGAGCTATAGTTGATGAGCATTCTGACACGTGATTGGTACATACTGGTACATGGTTGGTTGCACTGTTTATGGTACAAGTTGATCAAAGATTGTTTGGTACAGGTTGGCATGGTTGATGACTTTGCTTGGCGGCACATGTTGTTGTGATAGATTGTTTGGTACAAGTTAGTGAATGATTGATGCACTTGTTTATGCCGTGCTGATTATAGGTCGAGGTAAAGGTTGATGCATGTTTTATGCATGGTTTAGTTTATTGGTACATGTTTACAAATCAGATATACCTCATAGTGATAGTGTGACGGTTGTTCCATAATTCTACTTCTACTCGTATGCATTGGATCGGGCAAGATGGGTTGTAGCCAGAGAACATAGGGTTGTAACCTCCTTCTCGTTGTAGCCAGAGATTAGGGGAGTTGGAGCTTCCCTCAGGTTGTAGCCTGAGAAACTAGGGGGTTGGAGCCTCCTTCCAGTTGTAGCTAGAAAACAAAGGAAGTTGGTGCTTCCAATGAATGTAATTCTTCAAGACATATAAGATAAAGCATTCTGTGGTTTTCTCCTGATTTGGGTTTCCACGTAAAACACTGGTGTACTTTGTATGTGTGTGATTGTTCATTTCTTATTGCTCATTATTGGATAATAATTCTACATTGATATAACACTTGGATTATTTGGAGAAAAATGATTATATTTACACCTCCCCTCTCAGTAATCCAAAAATTGGTATCAGAGCAGGTTCCTTCAGAAATCAGTTTAACCACTGAAAGGTAGATCATGGAGAGTACCAACTCATATAAAAATGGAATACCACACTTTGATGGACAGAAGTATGATTTTTGGAGCATAAGGATGAAGACATATATACAAGCACAGGGGTTTGAAATTTGGCAATCAATTGTAGATGGATATATAGTACTAGCAGTTCCAACAACAAATGAAAAAGCAGTGAAACTTGGTCAGAATAATTCCAAAGCTACAAATTCACTTTTGAATGGTCTCAATGAAACAATATTCACCAAAGTTGCACATTATAAATCCACCAAAGAGATTTGGGACAAGCTTCAAAATATTTATGAAGGTGATACAAAATTCAAAGCAACAAAACTTCAAACTTACAGAGGTCGGTTCAAACAACTAAAAATGAAGGAAGATGAGAATATTGCAGCCTACTTCTTAAGATTTGACGAAACAGTGAATGCAATCATAGGATTGGGAGAATAAATCGAAGAATATGTAATTGTTCAAAAGGTACTAAGATCTCTTCCTATGGGATTTAACCCTAAGATATCAGCACTAGAATAAAGATCAGATCTGAACTCAATAAGCATGGACGAACTGCATGGAATCTTCATAGCATATGAAATGAGAACTAAACAAGAAAATCCAGATGTAAAAGAAGCAGCCTTCAAAGAATCCAAAAGATCAAATCAAAAGAAAAAGGAACAAGAAGAACATAGAAACAACAACAACATCTCAGAAGATGATGAAGAAGTGGTCAACTTCGTCAAAAGACTGAACAAGGGAACCAATGGTAGGTATAGAGGTAAGCTACCTTTAATTTGTTTTAATTGTGATGGTATTGGTCATTTTGCTAACAAATGTCCTCATAAGAAAAAGAGAAACGATGAAGGTTACTCAAAAGGTAAACACACATATAAAGGAAAAATATCTACAAAAAAAGATTTCAAGAAAATCTTATGCATCAAAGAAGACATCTCATCATCAGATGAAGATGAAATCAGTGACAGTGAGACAGGAAAAGTTCTATTCATGGCAGTAAAAGATTCTAACAAAGAAGACTCCGAAGAAGAATATGAAGAAGTCAAAGAAGGATATGAAGAAGTCTAAGATGAAATTGAAGAGGCAGAAGTTGACTATCGAGAAGAATTAATGTGTGCCATAGAAGTTATCAGAAGAGAAAACAAGAAAAACAAGAAACTACAAGCAGAACTAGACAAGAAAAAGGACACTCGAGAACTAGAACAAATGATCACAAGATTGAACGTTCAAATAGAAGAAGATAAAAGAATTGAAGAAGCACTCAAGGAACAACTAGAAGAAAAGGACAAGATCATTGGAAACTTAGAAGCAAAGATTGTCACACTAAGAAAGGATATTCAAAAGAAAAATATGCAGAATAGATCAAAAGTTCTGGATGACATTATCAATAGTCAAAAATCTCATCTTGACAAGTCTGGACTTGGATACAATTAGACAGAAAAGGGATCAAGCTCCAAAACAATAGAGCAAGAAACAAATCCAAAAATCTATGCAGAAACAATCAAAGGGGACAGGAATATGTACAAGGAAGATTACAGGGACACTCCTCCACCAAGAAGATTCAGATTTCAGAATCAACAATAGACAGATAGGCCTCAAGACGAAGAAGGATTCATAAGATCACCTTCTTTCATAAAATCTTCAACTCCCAAGTATGAAACTATATTTTTTGGTTTTTGTTATGCATGTAATAATTTTGGACATAAAGTTGTGAATTGCAGAGCTAACAACATGAACAATAACAACTTTCAGAGTCATACACAAAGGGGTTAATCAAGAAGACCTAGTGAAACACAAAGAAGAAGTTACAACAGGTTTGAATCTTTGAGCACTGAAGTGAAATGTTACAAATCTAACAATTTTGGACACGTGGCCAAAAATTGCATAATGACAGTCCCTCCTAAAGAACCTCAATAGAATAACAATAGTCACAGACAAGAACCTCAAAAAACGACATGGATAAGAAAGAAAGATCGGTATAGCAATGAAGAATGCACAGTCACTTTACAAGTTAAGCAAAAGAAACATCGTTGGTATGTTGACCGTGGGTGTTAAAAACACATGACAGGTGATAGAGACAAATTTCTTACATTGTGAAAGGAAAGAAATGGATCAGTCTCCTTTGGAAATGATAATTCAGCCAAAATCATTGGAGAAGGCACAGTCTGAATTGGGAACAATAATAAAAAGGCACAAAATGTTCTATTGGTATAAGATATGAAATATAATCTTCTAAGTGTGAGTCAAATGTGTGACCAAGGTCATAAAGTTACTTTCGATTCACAAAAGTGTGAGATAAGAAGAGAAGGTTCAGGGAAATTAGTCGGTACAACTGCAAGAACTTCAAACAACATATATGTGTTAAGTGAAATTGTAGATGAAAAGTGTTGTCTAGGAAAGGAAGATGAAAGTTGGCTATGACACAAAAGAATGGGTCACATGCATTTTGATAACCTTGTTAAAGTCAGCAAAAGAGAAGTAGTTAGAGAAATATGGGATAAAAAGACAATTCTTCGTTGCTAGGACACCTCAACAGAATGGAGTTGTTGAAATAAAGAACACGACAGTATAGAAAATGGATCGAACAATGCTAATGGATTCCAAATTGACAGATATATTTTGGACACATGCAATGCATACAACAGTTCACATTCAAAACAGAGTAATTCTTAGAAACAACACCAATAAAACTCCCTACGAGCTATGGAAAGGAAGACCGGCAAATGCGAAGCACTTTAGAGTTTTTGGAAGCAAATGCTAAATCAAAAGAGAAGATGGAAGAATGGTAAAGTTTGACTCTCATGTGGACAAAGGAGTACTTGTTGGTTACTCAAGTACAAGGAAAGCATACAAGTGTTAAAATCTAAGATTGAACAAAGTCATGGAAAGAATCAATGTAACAATTGATGAAACAGAAAAACCAGAATCAAAGGAAGAAGAAAACAAATCAATGGAACAACTTTTCGAAGAAGAAGAAGTAGAAGATGAAGTAGAAGAGGAAGATAAAGAGAATCTGATAGAAACAAAAGAGCAAGTTCATCAAGTATCTCCAAAGACACCTAGCAAACAAATGCAGAAGAATCATCATTCAGATCAGATTATTGGAAACAAAGATGCAAGAGTTGAGACTAGAAGAAAAATATGTTCACCAGAACAAACACACCTAGCACTCTTATCTACAATTGAACCAAACTGTTTTGAAGAAGCGAACAAGGATGAATTTTGGAATAAGGCCATGAATGAAGAATTTGATCAAATAGAGAAAAATGACACTGGGGAACTGGTTCCAAGACCAAAGAATAAGAATGTGATCGACACAAAATGGGTTTTCATGAATAAATTAAATGAAGATGGACAAGTTACAAGGAACAAAGCTAGATTGGTATGTAAAGGATATGCACATATTAAAGGAATCGACTTTGAAGAGACATTTTCCCTAGTTGCCAGAATGGAAGCAATCCCGTGCTTTTAGCCTATGCATGTTCCAAAAATGTTAAATTATATCAGATGGAGGTAAAATCATCTTTTCTAAATGGCGAACTTGAAGAAGAAGTCTACATTGAACAACCATAAGGATTTTAGTTGTCAGAGAACGCAGATTATGTGTGTAAATTAAAGAAGGCCTTGTATGTTCTAAAACATGCTCCTAGAGCATGGTACTCTAGGCTAGATAAGTATCTGCAACAGGCAGGGTTCAGAAAAGGAAGTGCAGACAACAACCTCTATATCAAGGTAACTGAAGGTAGTATTTTATTAACTGAAGTTTATGTTGATGATATTATTTTTGGTAGTGATGATGACAGGTTAAACCAAAAATTTGCAAAAGATATGCAGAATGAATTTGAAATGTTGTTACTTGGAGAACTATCCTTCTTTTTGAGACTTCAGATATGTCAAAGCAACCAAAGAATCTTTATTTCTCAAACCAAGTATATGAGAGAAATGCTAAAGAGGTTCGAAATGGAAGATTGCAAACCAGTTGCAAGTTGAGCAAAGATGATGATTTGAAGTCTACATATCAAAGGCAATATAGGTCAATGATTGGCAGCCTACTATATGTGACAACATTCAGACCAGATGTAATGCAGGCAGTTGGACAGGTGGCGCGATTTCAAGCAGCACCAAAGGAGTCACATGTGTTAGCAGTGAAGAGGATTTTCAGATATCTCAAAGGAACAAAAGAGTTTGGATTATGGTATCCAAATGGAAAGGATCTATCACTTATTGCCTACACAGATGAAGATTGGGCAGGTTGTATTGATGACCAACGAAGCACCATTGGAGCAACATTCTACTTGGGGGAGTGTTTAGTATAATCGTTAAGCAAGAAACATTCATCAGTATCTTTATCTACATCCGAGGCAGAGTATATTGCAGCAGCATCATGTTGTACATAGGTTCTTTGGATGAAACAAACTCTGACAGAAATACAGGTTGAGTATGATGAGCCCATTCCAACCTATTGTGATAATACAAGTGCCATCAGTATCTTGAAGACCCTGATGGTTCACTCCAAGATGAAGCACATTCCAATAAAGTATCACTTTCTACGGGAGCAGGTTGCAGAAAAGAACATCAAAGTTCAGTATGTGGGCACAAAAGAACAAGTGGCAGACATCTTCACAAAACCATTTCCATGGGAATACTTTGAATATCTTCACCAGAGACTTGGAGTTATTTCTACTCCAAAATGAATGTTTTTTTAATGCTTATCTTGTATGTCTTATATTTACACGAGGAAGCACCATAAGAGGACAGTTCAGTCAGGGGGAGCAACCCCAGATGGAAAGATACCTTTGCCATTGATGACAAAGGGGGAGATATTTATCAGATGCAGAGGACAGAGGCAGAGGACAAAGACATGGTTTCAGGGTGAGCATGAGTGATATGATCTCAGTATTGCATTAGAGTGTTGTCATCAATGCCAAAGGAGGAGATTGTTGATTAAGGTTGGTTGTCATTGATGTCAACCCTTGAAGAAAGCCCTGTAGCACAAAGGTTGGGTAATGGACCCAATATTGTTTGATGTAAAGATGAATCGTTATTGTCTTGTCATGGTTTATAATAAGTAGAAATGGATGAACTCCAAAGTGGTCCCCTTATGGTGAAATCCCTCACGGGAAGACACTTTGTGGATTGAGTTATCCTAGAAGTATGGTTAGAGAACCCATGCTTATTTGTGGAATAATGAGATGAACACCGG
>SNQJ01S0004043.1:91935-112077 GCA_010110895.2 Picea sitchensis | reverse complement strand
TCAATCTGCACGCAACGATGTAATATATTAATAACTTGAGTGTGATACACTTTACAAGAATAGGCACACTAACCTATTTGTGTCCCAGATCACCATCCCAATAGTCACACAGGCTCTCCGACATCAAAACATATACAAACATATTTACACATCATAATCATTCATGCACACTTACTTGTGTGCACGCATCACTGTGGAATATGCACACACTCCCTTGATGTGAAATCCACATGCACTAGCTCAGGTACGTGCAACACTATGGAATGTGCACACCTTTTTCTTTGATAACAAACCTTGTGCACTCCACAGGTGCGCACAATACCAAAACTTCGTACCAACGAATCACTAGCCTATATGTACATTACATTTGCACTTGTTGTCAATATATCACTAGCCTATATGTATCATTACATCACGCACTACTCAGGTGCACGCAAAAAGTAAAATGGTTCACAAGCCTATATGCGCAACTACAAATGGGGTTCGGATTAGGGACATTACATTCCCCTCCCCTTTATTTATGCATTGTCCTTAGTGCATTATGTACAGATATATATACAAAACCTCAAACATTTAAAAAAAGATGAGGATACTCTGCTTGCATAACATCCTCGCTCTCCCAAGTTGCATCCTCATAATTGTACCACGTCCATTAGACCTTTACCAACTCCATGGCTCGATTTCGAAGCTGGTTGACTTTCCGATCCAATATGAAAACCAGTCGCACTTGAAAATTGCCTTTTGGCTCCACTTGAATCACATTCCAATCAATGACATGATTAGCAGCAGGTAATACTTCTTAAGCAATGACACATGGAAAACATTATGAATACACAAGGATGCAGGCAATGCAAACATATGCGCGACAAGACCAATTGTCTCTAGGGTTTCAAATGGTCCACAATAATGCAATGCTAACTTAGAACACTTCCCCAACATCAAGGAACCGTTCCTAGATTTTACTTTCAAAAACATGTGATCACCCACTTTAAACTCGTTGTGGGTTTTGCTTTTATCTGCGCAAATTTTCTGTGTGTCCTGGGAAACCTTTAAATTATGCCTTATCTTCACCACTTGGTCTTTCATTTCCTGGAGTAAATATGGCCCAACTACTGCGCGGTCTGTTGGGTTATCCCAACTCACATGTGTGTTTTACCTTCTACCATACAATGCTTCAAATGGACTCATCTTTAAAGATGCTTGATATCCATTGTTGTAAGCAAACTCTACCAATTGTAAGTAATCTTCCCAATTTGATGGTTTATCCATCACGTACATCTGTAACATATCTTCTAATACATGATTTACCCTCTTTGTTTGTCCATCTGATTGAGGGTGATATGTTGTGCTAAATTTTAGGTTTGTCCCAAATCCTTTGAATATCCCTTTCCAAAATTTCTAGATGAACTTGGACTCTCTATCAGACACGATTGTCTCAGGAACACCATGCAACCGAGCAACCTCACGCATGAAAATATCAACAATGTTAGCTGCCTTGTGTGCTGACTTTACTGGAATAAAATGGGCAGCTTTAGTAAGCTCGTCCACCACCACCATAATAGTATCATGTTGCTTAGCAATCCTAGTCAACTTAGTTATAAAATGCATCGTTATAACTTCCCACTTCCACTTAGGAATGGGTAAAGGTAGTAGTAATCCAGTTGGATGTTTGTGCTCAGCCTTGACCTTCTTACATTCAACACATCTAGCAATAAAATCAACAACTTCTTTTTTCATACATGACCAATAGTGTTTCTTCTTGACTACGACAATTGTCTTCTGGTAACCTAGATGTCCAGCATAAGGAACCTTATGCATCTCAGACAATATCAAGCTCTTCAACTCCTAATCATTTGGCACATAGATTATGCGTCTATACATGAGGATACCATCCTCTCTTTTCTCATAAACTTCAACTCTCTACTGTGACATACATTGTTGTAAGTTCACCTTTATGTCCACATAGCACATATCTGATTTGGCAACTTCCAAAATTTCATCTCTCAAAACTGTTTGGTACATGCTAATGGTTGTAGTATCAATCTCATGCATCCTCCTACTGAGTGTGTCAACCACCTTGTTTTATTTTCCTCTGATATGCTTTATGTCAAATTCATACTCACTAAGGAACTCTAACCACCTGCTTTGTCTGACATTTAAACTTGGCTATCCAAACAAATACTTTAGATCACAATGGTCTGTTCTCAACTCAAATATTTTACCCATGAGATAATGTCGCCACATCTTCAAGTCATGCACTATAGTTGTCAATTCTAAATCATGAGTAGCATTGATCCTTTCATGCTCTTTCAAACTTATTGAATCATAGGATACCATATGTCCATTCTTACTCAAGACTCCACCAAGTCCTTCCTTGTATGCATCCATGCACACAACGAAGTATGCTTCATGATCAACAATTCATAAAATTGGTGCACTTGTCAACAAACTCTTCAAGTTCTGGAAACTCTTTGCACAATCCAGATTCCATTCAAATCACACACATTTCTTCTGCAGGGATGTGATTGGATGTGATATATTTGAGAATCCTTCAATAAACCTTTTGTAGTACCTTTCCATTCCCTTAAAGGATCTCACTTCTGCAACATTTCTTGTTGTTGGACTATCCTCAATGGATTTTATCTTCATTGGGTCCACAAATATTCCTTCCTCTGAAATGATATGACCCAATTAACGAATCCGTCACTAATAAAATGAACACTTGCTCAACTTTGAAAAAGTTGATGATCCCTCAAAACCTGCAACACCATCTTCAAGTGTTTTTCATGCTCTTCCTCTGACTTTGAGTAAATAACAATGTCATCCAAAAACACAATGATGAACTTATCCAAGTAATATCTGAAAACTCCATTCATTAAACTCATGAAGACAACTGGTGCATTTGAAAAACCAAATGTCACCACTGTAAACTTGTAATTACCATACCTTGTTCTGAAGGCAGTCTTGCTGGTGTCTTCCTCTTTTATCCTCGCTTGGTGATATCTAGATTTGAGATCTACCTTGGAAAATATCCTTGCGCTTGATTCCAGTGAAGATATAAAAAAATTCATCAAAAAATATTCATGTAGCACATTTAAGCTTGATGCATATTTCATATAATTCACGACAAGGGTGACTGCTAGAGTTGGATCACCATTAAATTTAGGGAAATTTTCCCTCCACTCTATATAGCAATGATTTAGATATCTGGGGATATTCTGAACATCAAGAGAAGGGTACACCTTATGGAATTCCCATGGTAAGTCACATGAGGCCATGGTTCCATTACTTAGCGTAATACCTCAATGGAGTCACCATATGAACTTTATGAAAAGCTCGTCAAGGATGGAAGGGGAACGTCCTTTAAGTACAGTTTCTAGGAAATGTAGGGGTAAAGGCTTTGGGAAGGGAGCTTTCCAGAGTGTCATTAGGGAAAAAAAGAGGATTCAAAATCCTCTCCAACAACGGCGACAAAATGTTATCATACAAAATTTAGGTTGGGAAAAGCTCGACCCAAACCACAAGATGGTGAAAACTAAGAGAATACCTACCCATTGTAACCTAAAATAGGTACTCCCATCAATTTAGAGGTGAAATGATCACCTCAAGGGGGGAATCTCGGGTGACCCTAGGGGGAAATGAAATGGAAAGTGATACTTATGAATGGATGCCCCTATAGGTCAAGTTTCTAAATGGAAATTAGTTTGGAAATGAGTCTCGATAGTGGTCAATGGTTGTCAAGAAGTTTGAGTACCCGTGGATGATGATGGTACCTGATCGAGACACAAGAAACACCAAGTATACAAGCTATATGTTAAGTGGAAAAGAAATTTAGTATTGTTGTCCCTATTTGTAGCAGTCAAAAAATATATATATCAGCGAAGAAATAATTATTTGAGCTACCAAACAAGATGCTAAAAGTCTAGCAAAAGATCCAAGAGATAAGCCAGTAAACACAAGTACAACTCAAGTATGAAAACATAGACATTAACATCAATGTGAGGTTTCTATAGAAAAGTATTGCATAGATATATTTGCAGCCTTATTTATATAGAAAACAAGTTTTTACAACAGAAAAATTAGTCACCAACACTTGCAAAAAATACACCCAAAAGATTCCCTAGGACTAGTAGATTATGTTGGAAAATTCTTAGCAAATTCCGATGGTTGATAAGAGAGTAAAATCAAAAGTTATGATGAGTTTTTTGCATCCCTAATGGATTCAGATTTAATTTGTAACGGAAGTAAGAATTTCTTGGTCAAATGAGACACATTAGTGGCTTAGAGACATGTATAGCATATAGGTTAAGTTCCACTTAAGACAATTTCAATATCTAGACTTTTCATGATTACCAATGCAATAATTTATTTCTTCAATGCATGAAGACAAGTGCCTTTCTATTGGAAAAATAGAGTCTCATGATTAAATAAGTTGGATGAGTCACTTCCTTAAGGTTGTAAGCCCTTTTACTCCCCAAGGCAAACCCTAACCAACAAAGAAAACATAGGAGGGTGTAAGCCCCTTTACTCCACCTAGTATCATTTGCACAATAGATTATTACAAACAAATATAACGGACTTGGAGGGGATTGTATGTCCTTATACTCCCCAAGAGATCGTCACATTAACCTTACAACGAGGAAAAGAGAGCTATGAACATAAAATCCTTACCTAGTTGAAGCATTAACAAGATGAAACCCTAATTCACCAAGAAAAATCCACCATAAATTAGGAACAAGCCTCCGAGAGAGATAGTGCATCATCCATTCATCCAATAACATAAGACAAACCATCACAAGATAGTGTAACAAAGAGAGATAAAGAGAATTTCCCAAGTAGGGTGAAAATTTCAGCCAATGTAGTCTTCTCACAATGGGAGAGTTATATCAAATGAGATAGAAATGATATCTATTTATACAAATATCTCTAATAAGAGTTTTTCCACAAAACTTAGGGTAACCACAAAGTAATGGGACAACAACCCTTACTTTCCCCTTCACAATATAAAATTTAAATTTAAATTTAAAAATTGCACAACTGAAACCCTAAGGTGATGTCATCCTTCTAAGTGTGAAATCTTGACCCCTTCAACAAGTCATTAGATTATAAGGTTGAGGTAATTGGGGCTTCTAGAGACTCCCTCTTATGTGCCATATCCTCCTCAAGTCATATCCCACCAAATCGTTCCAAGTGTCAATGAGTAGAAACTCTACCACCACAACATCAACTCTAGGTGATGTCAAGCCCTCTTTGTATGACGTTTTTTCCCCAAGAGTAAGTCGTTGGGATAATAAGAGGTTGGGTTCTAGTTATTATATGGTGTCATTTCATGCCTCCAAAGGCAATCATCATCATCCAGTGTTTGTGCCCTGACATCCAACCTGTGGGCTTCAAGCCCCAAGGAAGCCCAAGCTACGCTTGTCCTTCCAAAACTATCCACCAACTAGGTCCTACAAAGACAATGAATACACCCTCCAAGGATCTCAAGTCAAATGCATCATGATGAGTAAATCAAATCAATAAAAGAGCCATCCAAGCATGTACATCCAAAATACCTCATCAAAATAAACAAGTGTTCAAAGACCCTATGCAATTTACCAAGTTTAGGTATGGGAGGGTTGACAAAACGACCTATTGGGTGAATCATACCTCAAGTTTAGGAGTGTTTTCCAAGTGGACCTTCTTCTAATTCATGTGGATGAGGTGACATGGATGGAGGAAAGAGTCTTTGGAATGGGGTTCATTACATACAAGAGATTTTAGTGTCTCATTTATGGGTGCCTTTGTAGAGGGTGTGTTGCACCTTCGTTTTCAATGCAACCTTTTTCGAAGCCCATTTATTGCCTTTTATTCTTTTAAGATGTTTCCAGGTTGAATACAAAGTGGGGCTTCTACCTAAGCATGAAAAACAATGTTGATCTTGACTCTACCCTGGTCACATCATGCTTTGCCAAGTTGGAAACATGTGTGGGGCTTCTACCTAAGCATGAAAAACAATGCCCACACATGCTTCATCCTGGTTGGAATTTGTATTAGTCATTTTTCATGGGTCCCATTAGTTTCTTACGAGAGACATTTCATTTTCCTCGAGATCCTTGGGCAAGCATATAGAAGGTTCATGATTGGATTTTATCTTTTGCCAGCTACAAGCCTTTGGGCCTTCAATCTTCCCATGAAATGAGGGACAACCCCTTCTTGGGTCAGTACACCCAAAAATCCAAAAAGGTAAGTATATGAGGGGATGAAGTGTGGAAAGTGACAAGTATGGTCAAGAATGGCACGTTGACTCACCAAGAGGACCTCCCAATAGGACACCTATCCCCAAGGGTGATCCACTTACTAGGGCGTAATATCATCCACCAAAGTGAAACAGAGCAAAGAGCATAATGTTCAAGAAGACATTACATAATCAAAATCAATTTAAAATGCAACAAACTCAAATGCCACAAATATTGAAATTACACTCACCATAATACCTGGCTTGTGCCTCATGTAGCAAGACCTAATGTCTTCCAAAAGCCAACTGATGTGGTGGATACCATCGTGATGAACCTGGAACTGTAGTAGTGATGTGGGTCTTTGCCTGTGGAAGTGGACATTGTTGATCAAGTTGTCTCTTGGTACTCCAGGTATGCAACCTAAGGGCCTCGATACATCATCTCCTTAGTTATCCCTAGGAGTTGGAGATAACATCTGGATCCTACTTGGGGACATGTACTCCTCGTAGAGTGCATGAGAAAAACAACATCTCCTGGTGGAACTATGCCTACACTAAAACATAAAACTGTAAAATACAGGGTGGTTCTATCACCCTTCATCCATATATATCAAAAGCCAAAAATTACAACCTATCTAGAAAAAGATTTTATTTTTTATTTTTTCATAAATCTAAACTAAACATGAAATCAATATGCAAGTAGAGAAAAATGAAATATGAAATGCAGCTAAGCTACCATGAGAAATCAAGATTCAAATGCAAGGAAAGAAATATGACCTACCTACTTACTTGGGGCCCTGGACCCTGAAGATCAGGTCTTGAAATGTTAGGTGAAGTCGTACA
Source organism: Picea sitchensis (assembly GCA_010110895.2). Taxonomy (NCBI): domain Eukaryota; kingdom Viridiplantae; phylum Streptophyta; class Pinopsida; order Pinales; family Pinaceae; genus Picea; species Picea sitchensis. The sequence goes on along the minus strand of SNQJ01S0004043.1, from coordinate 105,017 downwards.
ACCAGTGCAACCACTTGTTCATCATTTAATCAAGGCATATTCCCCTGTCCTTAATCATGTGATACAACAAAGATAATTTAAGCATATAATAATCATGAAATGAAATGAAACTCATGGAGATAGGTGGGAGGGAGGAAATCCTGCAGGAAAGAGAGACCATTAGCTTGGTCATCCTTCCTAAAAGTGTACCCATAAGCCTGATCTATCCATCTCTGAAGAGGGCTACCATATGTATACGATGACTCGTCTTCATCCCCATTAGTATGATCATTTCTTCCTAAGGACTGAGAGGACATGAGATATACGAAGAACACCCCATGATTTCCTTAAGAAGAATAAATGAAGTAAGGGACAAGCTCATGTCTAGAAAAGTGTTGCCTCTTCAATTATAAGTCCCTATAAAAATACCCAAGATGAAAATACTTTCTCTTTGCAGAGTGAGATTTGGATTCTTATGGGATGGATACGTCTTGATTTTCATCTAAAATTGAGGATGAAGGTGGTTGAAATACCTCATAGAACAAGTTTTCATCCCCAAAAGGATTTGCCTCACAACTCCCAAGGGATGACTGAAAATCATCCTAAAAACGTTGCGACAGGTCATCCTCGAATGGACGGAACAAATCTATAACCATATCATCATCAAACAACCAAAACATTTGAATCATATACGCATGAAGACCAGTCTTCTAAAGATGACAACTCAACCCCTTTTGCTTGAGAGATACCATCAATGTCGTAAATGGGGTCTCTATCAAACATGAAATGACTAAAATCCCATGAATGTCTCCTAGTCTATATGAAACTATCTATATGTTCATCAACCATGTCCACAGTTTCTTTCATAAGACCATCAGTGTGACCTAAAGTGACCATTTCCTTGTCTTTGTGTGCAAGAAGGACAGAGGCTAGGGAGGCTTCAACTAGATATTAAATTTATTCATCATCGAGACTAATTGCTTCTTAAACTTCATGAGAAAGAGGAAATAAAGGTTGGAAAACCTCACCTTCATCAAGTGGGAGTAAAGATAATGATGTCTCAACATGTTGCGATTCATCAGAATTCTTCTTTCTCTTTATGGACATGTGCCTCCATTGCCTCTTCATCGCAAGGGGTTTGATCCTTAATACATAGTGCTTTGTTTGCCTTCTTTCAAAATGTTTTTCCTCATCCAAGAGCTACTCTAATACTTATCCACTTTCAAATTCATTGAATAAATTATCATGAAGATCTTCAAAAGGGTCACAACTCATCATGTTCTCTTCTTGATGTGGAGGAGGAGCAAAGTTTTGGATGTCTTCATCAAGTGGAAGGGAAGATATAAGCACTTCATGTTCATTAAATGTCTCATCCATATCTTCAACATGATAAACTTTATCTAGATATTATTCAATATTTTCTCCATCCTCATCTATAGGAAAACCTTCTCTACAAAGAGCATTTTTGAGCTCTTGGAAAGTATCTTGCAAATTCTAGGTAGATGGTTGATAATGCCTGAGAAATTCTTCAGTGAGATTTGTAGGAGATGGGATACGTCTTGGATTACATGAGTGTGCAAGCCAACTCCTTTGACTTGATTCCAGTGAAGATACAAAAGTTTTCATCAACACATCTCCATGTAGCATATTTAAGCTTGAAGCATACTTCATATAATTCACGACATGGGTGACTGCTAGAGTTGGATCACCATTAAATTTAGGGAAATTTTCCCTCCACTATGTAGAGAAATGATTTGGATATCTGAGGATATTCTAAACATCAAGAGAAGGGTACACCTTATGGAATTCCCATGGTAAGTCCCGTGAGGCCATGGTTCCATTACTTAAGGTAATACCACAATGGAGTCACCAGATGAACTTTATGAAAAGCTCGTCAAGGGTGGAATAGGAATGTCCTTCAAGTGGAGTCACCAGGAAATCTAGGCATAAAGGCTTTGCGAAGGTAGCATGCAAGAGTTTCGTTAGGGAATGAAAGAGGATTCAAATTCCTCCCTGACAACAACGTCAAAATGTTATCTCACAAAGTGCAGGTTGGGAAAATCCCGACCCAAATCACAAGATGGCGACAACTAGGAGAATACCTACCCACTATCACCTCAGATAGGTATTCTCATCGCTTTAGAGGTGATGTGATCACCTCAAGGGGGGAATCCTGGGTGACCCTAGGGGGAAATGAGATGGAAAGTGATACTTATGAGTGGATTCCCCTATAGGTCAAGTTTCTATATGGAATATGGCTTTGATGACATGTCTCAAAAGTGGTTTAAGGTTTCCAAGTCTTTGAGTACCTACGAAAATTGTTTGTACCTGATCGAGACACAAGAAAATCCAAATGTACATACTATATGTTTAGTGGAAAAGAAATTTAAGCTTGATGTTCCTATTTTTAGAAATCAATAGAGATATATATCATCAATAAACAATCAATAAGTTTTCTAGATAAGATGTTAAAATTCATGTAAATGATGCAAGAGATAAGCTAGTAAACACTAGTACAACTCAAGTATAAGAGCATTAGACTATAGAAAAAAATTAAGGCTGTTATAGACAAGTGTTGCAGAGATATAATTGCAGCCTTACCGATGTAGCAAACAAGTTGTTACAACAGAAAAATCAGCCACCAAAACTTGCACATAATCCACCCAAAAAATGTGTTAGGACTAGTAGATTATGCTGGCAAATTCTTAGCAAATTCTAATGGTTGATAAGAGAGTAAAACCAAAATTCATGATGAGTTTTATGCAGCTCTAATGGTTGTAGATTAAATTTGTAACAAAAATAAAAATTACTTGGCAAAACATGATGCCTTAGTGGCTTAGAGACATGTATAGCATGTAGATTAACTTCCACTTAAGACAATTTCAATATCTCAACTTCTCACGATTACCAATGCAATAATTTATTTCTTCAATGCGTGAAGATTAGTGCATTTCTTTTGGATAAATGGAGTCTCCCGATTAAAGAAGTTGGATGACTTACTTCCTTGGGGTTGTAATCCATTTTACTCCCCAAGGCAAACCCTAACCAACAAGGAAAACCTCCTAGGAGGGTGTAAGCCATTTTACTCCTCCTAGTATCCTTTGCACAATAGATTCTTACAAAAAATTATAATGGACTTGAAGGGGTTGTATTCCCTTATACTCCCCAAGAGATCATCACATTAACCATACAACCAAGAAAACAAAGCAATGAACATGAAATCCTTACCTAGTTGAAGCATTAACAAGATGAAACCCTAATTCACCAAAGAAAATCCACCATAAAGTAAGAACAAGCCTCCAAGAGAGCTAGTGCATCATCCATTCATCCAATAGCATAAGACAAACCATCACAAGATAATGTAACCAAGAGAGATAGAGATAATTTCCCAACTAGGGCGCAAATTTCAGCCAATGTATTATTCTCACACTGGGAGAGCTATATCAAAGAGATAGAAATGATCTTTATTTATACAAAAATATATAATAAGAGTTTGTCCACAAATCTTAGGGTAACCACAAAGTAAGGGGACAACAACCCTTACTTTTCCCATTTACAATATAAAATTCAATTTAAAATTTAAAAATTGCATAATAGAAACCCTAAGGTGACGTCATCCTTCTAAGGGTCACGTCTTGACCCCTTGAGCAAGTCATTTGAGTAGAAGGTTGAGGTCGTTGGGGCTTCTAGAGCCTCCCTATTATGCGCCATAGCCTCCTCAAGTCATCTCCCACCAAATCATGCCAAGTGTCAATGAGTAGCAACTCTACCACCACAAATTATCCCCAACTCCTGGGGATAACTAAGGAGATGATGTCTTGAGGCCCTCGGGTTGCAGACATGGAGTACCAAGAGATAGCTTGACCAGCAATGTCCACTTGAAAAAATAGAGGCCCACCTCACCATTATAGTTCTAGGTTCATCACGACAGTATCCACCACATCAGCTGGCTTCCAGAATCTGTGTCTAGCTCCATGAGGTACAAGCTAGGTATCATAGTGAGTGTCATTTCAATATTTGAGGCATTTGAGTTTGTTGCATCTATAACGACTTTTGATTATGTAACATTTGCTTGGACATTATGCTCTTTTCCCCGTTTCATTTTGGTGGTTGACAATGGGCCCTAGTAAGTCGGTCACCCTTATGGATAGGTGTGCTACTGGGAAGTCCTCTTGACGAGTCATCGTTCCATTCCTGACCATAATTGTCACTTTCCACACCTCATATCCTTACCTTTTGGGATTTTCGGGTGTATCGACCCGAGAAGGGATTGTCCCTCATTTCATGGGAAGAAGGGGTTGAAGGCCCAGAGGTTTGTAGTAGGAAAAAGATAAAATCCAGTCATGAACCTTCTAGATGCTTGCCCAAGGATCCCAAGGACAATGAAATGTTTCTCATAAGAAACTGATGGGACCCAAAATTAAATAACTAATGCAAAATTCCAACCAAACTGGAGCATGTGTGGGCATTGTTTTTCATGCTTAGGTAGAAGCCCCACACATGGTTTTAACTTGGGGAAGCATGATGTGACTAGGGTAGAGTCAAGGTGGGAATTTTTTTTCATGCTTAGTTATAAGCCCCGCCTCGTCTTCAACCTAGAAACATCTTAAAAAAATAAAAGGTAATTAATTGGCTTAGAAAAAGGTTGCATTGAAAATGAAGGTGAAACACACCCTCTACAAATGCACCCATAATTGAGACACTATGATCACTTGTATGTCATAAACCCCATTCCCAAAAGTCTTTCCCCCGTCCATGTCACTTCATCCACATGACCTAGACAGAGGTCCACTTGGGAAACACTCCTAAACTTGAGGTATGATTCACCCAAAAGGTCGCTTTGTGAACCCTCCCATACTTAAACTTGGAATGTTGCATAGGGTCTTTGAGAACTTGTTTATTCTGATGAGGTGGTTTGGATGTACATGCTTAGATGGATCTTTTATTGATTTGATTTACTTATCATGATGCATTTGACTTGGTATCCTTGGAGGGTGTATTCATTGTCTTTGCAGGACCTAGTTGGTGGACAATTTTGGAAGAACAAGCCTAGCTTGGGCTTCCTTGGGGCTAGAATCCTACGGATTGGATACCATGGCCCACACACCGGCTGATGATGAAAATTTTTGGAGGCTTGAGAGATGCCTTGGAAGGCCTCACCCATTCCCCTACTAGATCAATGTTTTTCCTTTGGAGGCATAAACCTCACACCTGGAGGGCTTGACATCATGCATACAACTAGGGCTTTTGGTGGTGACGAGGACACATGACATGTTTTGAGGAGAGACATCTTAGATCATGGAGGAGAGGCTTGTCATGAGGACATGTGGCCTTTGGAGGCCTAGCCCATTCATCCTCAACCCAAAGATTTTCTTCAAAGTGCCAAAAAGTTTCCCTAGGAGGGTGACATCTTACTTGTAGGGTTTCTTTCATGTGCAAATTATGAATTAAATATTATTGTTGTGTAAAAGGGGAAAAGTAAGGGTTGTTGTTCCCTTACTTTGTGGTTTACCCGACATATAAGTTGATAAACACTTTTAAGAGGATTTGTATAAATATAGATCACTTTTATTTCATTTTATCATAACTCTCCCATCTTGGAGAGGATTCTTGGTTGAAATTTTTGCCCTACTTGGGTAATTTTGTCTATCTCTCTTACTACTATCTCTTTCTATGGTTTTCTTTGGCTATTGAATGAATAATTAAGGCACTATCTTTCTTGGAGGCTATTTCTTTCTTTTATGGTGGATTTTCTTGGTTAAAAGGAGTTTATCTTATTCATGCTTGGACTAGGTAAGGATTCTTTCATGTTATTGCTTATTTTTTTGGTCACAAGGTTAATTTGATAATGTTTTGGGGAGTATAAGGGCATACAAACCCACTAATCCCATCATATTTGTCTTGGAATAGTTTTTTGCATAAAGGAATACTAGGGGGAGTAAAAGGGTTTACACCCTCCTAGGGTTTTCCTTAACTAGTCTTGTTTTCCTTGGGGATTAAAAGGGATTACACCCCCAAGGAAGTAGAAAAACTATCCCTATCAATTTTAAAGACTCCATAACCCAATAGTTAAAGGCACTAATCTCTTGCATTGGAGAAATAAAATCATTGCATTGGGATACATAGAATTATGAGATATTGAAATTGTTTAAGTTGGAATCTTTTCTACATGTTATAATATTTCTTATGCCATAAGAGCATCCTATTTTATCCAAGGATTTCATTGCTGCAATAAATTTAATGCTACAGCCATTAGGGCTGCAACAAACTTCACTTTCTTTCATCATTTACTCACTTTTCAACCGTGGAAATTGACATCTAAACCTAGATTATTGTTCTATTGGTTATGGGCTATCTTTTTTACAATTTACTGGTTGATTTTTATGGTTGGAACTTGATGATGTAGAAATTTTTTTCTACAGCCATAAGGATGCCCTAACACTTTGTTGATAACTTCATTTGGCGGCCGTAATTTACCGTCAAAGTTCATGCTTAAGTATTGGAAAGTTATCTATTGTTTTAGTACTTCATTGTCCAATAATTACTTGACAATTTTGATGGTTAAGTATGCAGTAACTAGCTATTTTACTTGTTGATATATATTTATGTTGACTTCTGCAAATAGGGACAACACGATTAACTTGCTTGTCCATTGGATTGTCTACTTTGTATCTTGTTTTTTCTTGTATCTCGGGCATGTACAACCATCTTCCACGGGTACTCAAACACTTGGAAACCATAAACCACCTTTGAAGCTCATTGTCAATCCACTCTCCACTTAGTAACTTGACCTATAGGGGCATCTCTTCATAAGTTTCACTTTACATCTCATTTCCCCCTAGGGTCACCCGAGACTCCCCCTTGTGTCGTAATTCTTCCTTCATCGAATGAAGGGAATGTTTATCTGAGGTGACAGTGGGTAAAATCTCCCACCATTGTCACCATGCAGTGGATTTATTCAATCTTTTCCCAACCTACAATTTGTGCGATAACATTTTGGCATCGTTTCCAGGTAGGATTTTGAATCGTCTTTCCAGCCCTAATGACACTTTCACAAGCTTCCTTACCAAATCCCTTACCCCTATCTTGCCTAGCAACTCCACTTGAAGGATGTTCCCCTTCAACCTTTTATGAGATCCTCTTGAAGCTCATCTGGCGACTCCACTTGTGGAAAGTTCACTTTCCCCTTCCCTCAATTTTTGATGAAGATTTCAAAGGGCATACAACTCCCTCCAAGTCCATTATAATTATTTGGAACAATCTATTATGCAAAGGATACTAGGAGGAGTAAAAGGGATTACACCCTCCTAGGTTTTCCTTGTTGGTTAGGGTTTTCCTTAGGGAGTAAAAGGGCTTACAACCCCAAGGAAGTAACTCATCCAAATTATTTAATCAGGAGACTCCATTTTTCCAATAGAAAGGCACTTGTCTTCATGCATTGGAGAAATAAATTATCGCAATTGTAATCATGCAAAGTTGACATATTGAAATTTTCTTAAGTGGAACTTAACTTATATTCTATACATGTCTCTAAGTCACTAAGGCATCTCATTTGGCCAAGAAAGTATTATTGTTGTTACAAATTAAATCTGTAGTCATTAGGGCTGTAGAAAACTCATCATAACTTTTGTTTTTTCTCTCTTATCAACCACTGAAATATGCTAAGAATTTTCCAAAATGATCTACTAGTCCTAGCGCATCTTTTGGGTGGATATTTTGCAAGTTTTGGTGGTTTATTTTTCTAGTGTAACATCTTGTTTTCTACAGACATAATGTTGCAAATATATCTATGTAATACTTATCTATAACAACCTCACATTGATGTTAAATTCTATGCTTTCATACTTGATTTTTACTTGCGTTTACAAGCTTATCTCTTGCATCATTTGTTAGACTTTTAGCATCTTGTTTGGCAACTCAAATAATCATTTATTCATTGATATATATATATTTGTTGACTGCCACAAATAAAGAAACTAGAAACACCAAGTATACAAGCTATGTGTTAAGTGGACAAGCAAGTTAATCTTGCTATCCCTATTTGTAGCAGTCAACAAAGATATATATCAGCAAAGAAATGATTATTAGAGCTGCTAAACATGATGTTGAAAGTCTAACAAATGATGCAAAAGATAAGCTAGTGAACAGAAGTACAACTCAAACAATAAAGCATAGAATTTAGCATCAATGTAAGGTTGTTATAGAAAAGTATTGTAGAGATGTATTTCCAGAATTATGGTTGTAGGAAACAAATCGTTACAACAGAAAAATCAGCCACCAGGACTTGCAAAGAATCCACCCAAAAGGGATGTGCTAGGACTAGTAAATTATGCTAGCAAACTCTTAGCAAATTCTGACGATTGATAAGAGAGTAAAATCAAAAGTTATGATGAGTTTTTCCACAGCCCTAATGGTTGTAGATTAAAATTGCAACAACAATAAGACTTTCTTGGCCAAATGATATGCCTTAGTGTCTTAGAGACATGTATAACATATAGTTTAGGTTCCACTTAAGACAATTTCAATATCTCAACTTTTCACGATTACCAATGCAATAATTTATTTCTCCAATGCATGAATACAAGTGCCTTTCTATTGGAAAAATCGAGTCTCTTGACTAAATAATTTGGATGAGTTACTTCCTTGGGGTTGTAATCCCTTTTACTCCCCAAGGAAAACCCTAACCAACAAGGAAAACCTAGGAGGTTGTAATCCCTTTTACTCCTCCTAGTATCCTTTGCACAATAGATTATTCCAAACAATTATAATGGACTTGGAGGGGGTTGTATGCCCTTATAGTCCCCAATAGATCATCACACTAACCTTACAACCAAGAAAATGGAGCAATGAACATGAAATCCTTACCTAGTTGAAGAATTAACAAAATGAAACATTAATTCACCAAGGAAAATGCACCATAAAGCAAGAACAAGCCTCTAAGAGAGATAGTGCATCATCCATCCATCCAATAGCATAAGAAAAACCATATTCATCCTCATCTATAGGAAAACCTTATCTGCAAAGAGTGTCTTTGAGCTCTTGGAAAGTATCTTGCAAATTCTAGATAGATGGTCGATAATGCCTGAGAAATTCTTCAATGAGATTTGTAGAAGATGGGATACTTCTTGGATTACATGAGTGTGCAAGCCAACTCCTTTGACTTGATTCTAGTGAATATAAAAAAAAATTCATTAGAAAATCTTCATGTATCACATTTAAGCTTGAAGCATACTTTATTCAATTCACAACAAGGGTGACTGCTTGATCTGAAAATGAAAGGCTTGAGTCTCTTTAAAATTGCAAGTGAAATTTGTATGTGCTTGGGTAATAGGATCAAGTTACAAACACATAAAAATTAATCATGAGCATCATAAATATTCATAAACACCCATCAAACTAAACACATTAACACAACAAAACGATAAAGGAGTTCACCCCTCTCTTGGGCTACATCTCCTGGTCCAGCTTCCAATGGATCATTTTCATTAATTATCAAAGTGTCAAAATAAGTGCTTTACAATGCTCAAAATGAGAAATAGATGGCTTCAATGGCTCGATAACGTCCAAAAACCCCTAGCTAGGCTCTTCCTACACCTGGTTTGGCAAAAAATTGAGTTGGAATCACTCCCTAGAAGTTTCTCCCAATTTTTTGTTGTCTCTGCTCACCAAAATGCACCCAGAATGACAGAACCTATCTTCTAGGTGTTTCTTGTGCCTAAACCCAGCACTCATGTGCATCTCACAAATTCAATCATTTTTTCGAACAGTTAGCGCGCCAACACCTTATCCGACAGAGGTGTTAGTTGCATGGGCTCCATATGGCCACGTATCAGTGCCAAGCCCTGACCCGTTTGAAACCTCATGTGCAAAAGGTGGTAAGTGGCATGGACACATGATAAGGTCAGGTGTAAAGGACGAGTGCTAAACATTAGAACCTATGCACCCACTGCAATGGCCATATGACAAGGTGGAAGCGTATATCCAAGGGTTGGGTCTAAGCCCCGACCTGGACTCTGCCTGCAATAGCAATGGATTAAACTTAAATACAAGTTTTAAGCATTAGGGGTAAGGATCACATGGTGGGTAGGATGGTATCTTGGCCTGCACCAAGTCACTCCCACGTATAGAGGTCACGGGTTCAAAACTAGTGCAGTCCCAAACAACCTTTTAACAATGGAGGGGGTGCCATGTGGCATCCCACAATTGGGCCACGTGGCACCATGATATTCTTCCACCTGAATGCCACATGTCCAAACTGGATTGGTCCATGTATGAGCCTACCACACCTTGCCATGTCACCCTCTACTACGCCACCACTTGCCACATGTCAGTACGATCACCTGCCACGTGTTAGTACATTCACCTTCCATGTCACCAGTACGACCTTGCCACATCAGCATTACGACCCTGCCACGTTAGTAGTATGAGCCTATCGCGTCAGCAGTATGACCCTGCCACGTCAACACTATATGGATTGTATGGACTGTACAGTCAGAAAAATTTTGTTTATTTGGAAAAGTGGGAAGAACGTGATATCTCTCGCATACGATGTCAGTTTGAACCCGTTCAAGTTGTGTTGGGATCATGAAGATGAGGCCTATGCACGAGTCCATTTTGAAGAAATTCTGAGCACTTTGATTTTTTAGCATATTTTGATCCCCTAGATCACTCCTCCCCATTGGGAATCTTTTGGACCTCCAAAAGACTACTTTCATTCTATATGAAGATGAAGGTACAGTTCCCTCACCTTTCTAACATCAATCCATTTGGCCTTCATTGGATTTGTGCCTTTAAGACCAACTCGAAGGTATTCCACATTCCATCGTTTTGAAGTTCTCATCCTCCTATCAAGGATTGTATCTTCATGCAGTTCTGAAAGATATTATGGTGAGAAATCATCTATAGAAGGAATATAAACATGCTATCCTTGATAATCAATCAAAGAAGGCTCATACAATCTCAAATTCTCAACATTAACAATTGCATACATTTTCATATAAGGAGGCAAATCCAAACGGAAGACATTGTTCCCAATCTTTTCAAGAATCTTGAAAGGTCCATATCTAATTGGTTTCAGTTTTTTACCTTCTCCTTTAAGCCTCTCTTTGCTAATGTAAAGACAAAATTCATCTCCAACTTGGAAACTGTGATCAACATGATGCTTGTCATGTCTTGTCTTGTACTTGGCTTGGCTCTTTTCCAACTGCTCTTGTACCATTTGATGCACCAACTAAATTTTTTCAATGAACTTCTTTGCTCTATCAATGTCATATTGACCATCAATAGCAATATCTTTCCCAAAGATAAAATCTAAAGGATATTTTGGAAAATAACTAAAACATGCCTCAAATGGAATTGTTTGAGTCGAAGAGTGCTTAGCTCGGTTGTAAGCATGTTGAATGTAGTGTAGGTGCTCATCCCAAATCTTAGGATGCTTGTTGCAATAACAACGAAGAAGATGCACTACTGTTGTATTAACCACTTCTATTTGACCATCAGTTTGTGGATGAAAATTTGTGCTCTTTTTCATCTTGGTGTCCATGAGTTCCCATAAGCTTGACCAAAAGTTCCCAATAAATCGAGAATCTCGATCAGAAATAATGGATTTGGGCAACCCAAAATGTACCCAAACATGTTGAAAGAACATTTTTTTCATTTGTTTAGTTGTAACCAACTTCTTACAAGGCATCAAAATACACATTTTGTTGAAACGGTCAACCACAACATAAAGATAATCATCATTCTTCTTAGACATAGGTAGACCTCCTACAAAGTCCATGGAAATGCTTTCCCAAGGACAAGAAGGAACCGGAAGTGGAGTATATAAAACCAACTTTCTAGTGCTAGTCTTGCTTGTAGCACATAAAGAACAACCTCTTACATATCTTGAAACACTTTCATTCATTTTAGGCCAATAGCAATACCTTTGCAAATTAGCCACTTTCTTGCCTACACCAAAGTGGCCAACAATAAGAGAAGAATGTGCTTCCCTTATGATGTTGACTCTTTCACCCTATGGAATACATATCTTGCCAAGATGATACAAAATATTATCATGCACATGGTAATCCAATTCCTCTACTTGGTTAGAATGACACAAAATTGTATAAACCTCTTTAAAATTAGCATCTAAAGCATATTGTTCAACATAGCTCTCATGCATGGTAGAATTATGCTTAAGAATAACTGAAGCACTAACAATAGGCGTAGAAATCATATCATAAACTTTGTTATAAATGTCTTTCTTATACCTTATAACCAAGTGGAATTGTTGTAGAAAACCCATCCATTTGAAGTGCCTTGCTTGTTGTAGCTTTGTTTGTGATTGTAAGTATTGCAATGGTTGATGATCTGTGTGAATGATAGTTTCTTTTCCCAACAAATAATGTTTCCATTTTTTCACACTTTGTACCAATGCATACAACTCCTTATCATAAGTAGGATAGTTAATCACATCACCATTAAAAGTTCTAGAATGAAAACAAATGGGCTTACCATGTTGCAACACGACTGCTCCCATTGCATAATTTCTTGCATCTGTTTGGATCTCAAATGGATGTCTCAAATTAGGAAGTGCAAGAACTTGAGCTGAACTAATCGTCTCCTTCAATGCATCAAAAGGTTTTTGTTGCTTGCCTCCCCATTGGAAAACTTGCTTGATGCTTGTCACTGCATGTAATGGAGCTGCAATTGAAGAGAAGTTAGCAATAAACTTTCTCCAATATTGGGCTGCTCCCAAAAAGCTTCTTACCTCTGTCACATTGTTGGGCTTGTGCCAATCCAAAATGACTTTGACCTTGGAAGGATCAATTTTCAGTTCTCCTCTTCCAACAATATGTCCCAAGTAAACAAGTGAGGTATTTCCAAACTCACATTTAGACATCTTCAAAAACAATTTTTCTTTCTTTAAGACATCCAAAACTTTCTTTACATGCATAACATGCTCTTCACAAGATTTGCTAAATATCAAAATGTCATCCAAGTAGACAATCACACAATCATCAAGAAAAGGCCTTAAAACATCATTCATGACTCTCATGAATGTAGCAAGAGCATTACAAAGTCCAAATGGCATTACCATCCACTCAAACAAACCTTGCTTT
>SNQJ01S0004043.1:18686-81233 GCA_010110895.2 Picea sitchensis | reverse complement strand
TCGTCTGATTCATTATGTGCATAATGATGTAATGTATTAATAAATTGAGTGTGATACACTTTACAAGAATAAGCGCACTGGCCTATTTTCATCCTGGCTCACCATCCCAATAGTCACACAAGCTCTCTGACCTTAAAATATATACATACATACATATACACATCACAATCATTCCCTCACACTTACTTGTGTGCACACAACACTATGGAATATGTGCACTCTCCCTTGANATATATCCGCAAATGCAAAAGGGGTTTGAATTAGGGAGATTACATAATTGGAGTGGGAAACTCATGGTCAATAGGATGGGGTTGCATGTAGGCTGAGTGGAGGTGGGGCTCAACCGAGGTGGATAGCCATGGTGTAGAGAAAGGTTGGGAGCAGAGGTGGCAGAGAAGTGGAGCTTGACAACTAGCAGAGATGGTTGAGGGTGGTGCATGGAGGAGCTATGTGTAGAGGACAGGGGGTGGAGGAAAGGTGAAGGTGGATGCCCATGGTAGTGGAGCCGCATGAAGCATGGGCAGACGAAGTTTCTTGGAATTTGGGGTATTCGACCGGGCATAATGTGGTGGAGGCACGGGTCAAGGAGTTGATGTTGGTTGTGCACAAAGTTGGAGTAAACATTGTGCATAGGTGGTAGAGGGTAGTGTTGTCTTATTGAAGGCATGGCACCAATGGTAAAGGTTGTGTGTAGGTTGAAAGCAGTCACGACTAGCTAGAGGAGATGGGGGCACAGTGTTGGAAGAGGTGCTTGGTGGCAGATATTTCCACCTTGGTGTTGGAGTGGTGGCCCACTGTGCACGTGTCATTGGTGCTTGGGTGCTCCGCCCAACACTCCAAATTTTTGTGCAAGGGTGTATTTTTAAACATAGTATTGGAGGGGGAGGTCATGATTTCGACCCCACTCTAGCCCATTTAGACCCTTTTTGGAAATATTTTCAAGGTTTCTTGGTGGAGAAAGGGGAGAGGTCAGGGGTTGAAACCCCATGGCCTGCAAAATTGCATGTATAAGACTGCAATTTTGACATAACACTCAGATTTTTAAGGAGGCTCTGGAGGCTTGGGCCTGGTCCCCAAGAGGGCTTCAAATCCCCTCCTCCTTGCAATTGTACTCAGGAGCTTCACACAGTAACAATGAACCAACATCCATGGACATTTGAACCAAATAAATTAAAAATTGAACCAACAACTAAATCTGAACTAGAAAAATCATGAACTTGAACTAGCAAAATCATGGCATGGAAGACCATTCTTTTCAAGAAGAAAAACCATCACACCAGCACCAACATTTTATGAGCATACAAATCATTGGTTGAAAATGAAAGGCATGGGGGTACCTAAGCTTTGGGATTTATGTTAGTGGAGACCTGCATATCCTACTGCCTAAAAACCCTCTGCTCTTTTCTCATTCCTCCTATCCATGTTGTAGAGTGCTCCCCTTCCTCAAAAAAAATGTTAATTGACATGAGAGAGGATTAAGGGGGTGAAGGTTTTGTATTTTCCAATTTTCCATTTTCTTTTTAATTTCTAAATTATGCATGAGAGAGGTTGTGTGGAACCCTCCTTTCATTTCCTCAATTTTTTTATTTGTCCTTATTTTTTAATATTTTCCTCGAAATGCATGTCAAGTCAAAGTTTGACTTTGACTTTGACTTTTGACCATGACTTCATTGACTGAACCAGAAAAGGATGATGGATGAGTCAAGGTCAGAATGCAATGTAGATCAAGTCGTCGGAAAGGTCTCAACGATCCCATTGAGAATATGCCATCTGTGATTTTCTTGTGGGGCCCAGAAGAATATGCCATCTGAGAATATGCCAGGAAAGTTTGCACTAAAAAACCTTGATTTGCTTGTGGGCCCACAAAAATGCCCAATATTGCAAAAGGTGCCACATCGTCATACGATGTCCAATTGAGGAAAACGAAGTACCGACGGAAATTTATCGATGAGTTCTTCGATGAGGTGGCAATGTATCTTTGTGATGAGGATGTTAATCACTGTTTTAATTGCCCTAAAACTCTACCATCACAGATAGTTAGACCATCATGCCTCAACTAGTTCAGAGACTTGTGACAACACTAACTAGGTCATCAGATGTCAGAATGAGGAAAATGGGGCATCGTTGGAAAATCCTTTGAGTCTACAATAGCATGGAATCCTTGATTTTATTATTCAAATCCTATTAACAATAAATTTTTAACCCTGAACCATTGTTACCAACCTAGCCTTTGAAACTAGTCATGAATTTGTGAAGGTTTATTCTCACCAACCGAGGGTCAAAACCAGGCATAAGATATACCGTTGAAAAGGTATCACACTACCCTACATCAAATTTAATATTATTTCTCCTTTCAAGTTATATATACTAACAAAAATTGACCGAGAATTCCCAGCTATGGATTTTGGTCATTTAAGAGATGTGAAAGTTGCACCCTTCCTACACTGATCATACGAACTCGAAATCAAGATCATGATCGCCCATTGAAAACATTATCCTATCCTTACAATATGGAACCACTGTATTTTCCACACTATGAACAAATTTCATTTTATTTTCTGTGAAATACCTTGTTATCATAGGACCTGCCCAGTGATAAGCGAAAGAGGGCAATGTTGAAATTTTTGCAAACCAAGTTTTTAGCTCATGCAATATGAACCGAGAATCCTTGACATAGGGAATTTTGATGTGGGAGAGTTTCAAAACTAAAAAATGATCCTAGAAGGGCCTCTCCTAGGGGAAAAATAGCATGGTCCAGAGAGAATCTGAACAAGGTGGGGATGAGCTCGATTGGGCATCGTTAAGATGTTAATGGACATAACGATATTGATGATTGTTATGCAGATGTCCAATAGGTGATAGTAGGCTAGGTAACATCATGAATTTGAAATCCATTTATCCCTACTATCCCTCAAATTGATATTGGAGGTACTGACCCAACTGAATCTGACACCCTGTAATTGACTTGGATTGATATCAAGTGGCTTGAAATTGTTTCATGATACTCTTCTAGTGTATGATAAGTCACTATGTGCCCAGATGAAGACTATGAATGCAATCGATTGATACTCTTTAATGGGAAAGGTTTATAGTAACTATGACTCGTGCCAGTGTATTTGACTCGAACCAGAGCGTAAGGGGTTGCTAACAACAACCCTCATGACAAATCGCAAAGAAATGAAAGTGATAAACATCATGTTGAGCCTAAAGCAGATTTTTGCGTCAAAATGTCTTAGTAGAGATTTGTATTATGCTAAAATGATGAGACATGTGCAAGGTATAATGGTTGGAAAGAAAGAGAGACTCACCCATATTTTGTTCGTAGATGATGTTTTGCTTTTTTTGGTTCACATTGAGAGCTCAATGTCTATTGGGATATTCTCATCCTTTATAAAAAATCAAGGGGATTAGAATTCAATGAGACTAAATCTTCTCTTTATCCACTAAGCTAAATGATGGACTTGATGCAACTATTTCTAGACATTTTTCCTTCTAGGATTTAGACATCAATGCAGGGGTAAAGTATATGGGTTTCTATCTGAAACCAAACATTGATGTGAATAATGACTAGTATTGGTTGACCAGGAAGGTGGAAAAAATAATTTCATAATGGTGCAACATATGGCTATCAAGAGGAGGTTGATTAGTTATGGTAAAGTCTGTGTTGGAGGCTATTCCTCTATACTTGCACACTATGGACCATATCCCAAAAAGAATCTTAGAAAATATTATGAATTACTATTTCAACTTCTTATGGCAAGGTAGCAATTAATATAAGGGTACCCAGTTGGTAAATTGGAGAAAGACTATAGCCCCCAAGGCGTTAGGAGGGTGGCGTCTAAAGGATATACATATGTTTGGAAATTCCCTTATTGAAAAATCACTATGGAATTTGATCACTAAAGAGAGTTTGTGGATATGGATTTTAATTCAAAAGTACATCATTCCTAGTCCAGTGATGGATTGTATTAGGAGGGAAAGGAAAAACATCCAGAATGTTTCAAACTAATGGAAAGATTTGACCTTGGATTTTCTTGTGATTGGTTCCTTCCTAGCCTTGAAAGTTGGAAATGGGTCACAAGTCAGAGTGGGTGTTGATTCTATATGGGTTGTGACATAAGTATATTTCTTTCTGAAGAATTAATTTACCATTTTCAAATGATTGAAAAAGTTACATTAAATTCAATGTCAAATCCAACAATCTCCACCATTTGGTCACAAGGTTAGTTGAGTGTTGCTAATTTAAATTTGACAGGTGAGTGGGCTAGTGATTGGAATAACTACATATTGACTCTTCAGAGGGAACATATTAGACTTGGTCCACTTGAGGATGAACTTATTTAGGGGAGAAATATGGTTGGAGGCGGTTACTCAACTAAACTAGGTTATGAGGCCTTATTTGTTCGAGGGATAAATGATGAAGGTTGGTGGTGGAAGAAAATTTGGAAATTCAAAGCTCCCCAAAAAACCATTTTATTTATGTGGCTTGTTGTTAATAATAAGGTGCCGACTTGGGAGAGTTTAAGGAAAAGAAACAAGGAGGGGCTTGATATTTGTCTTCTTTGTAGGAGTAATGAGGAAATGATTGTGCATCTTTCTTTGTCTTGTACTTATTCTCAATAGATTTGGAGGGACCTTGAAGGTCACTTGGCACTCACAAACATATGGAACATGGATACTATAAAAGGTTTCTTCTCTGGATGGTTCTCCAATAGAGACTTGAAGCCTTTTCATCCACTTTCTTTCTTAGTCCTTTGGGGAATCTGGCTAGAAAGTAACTTAGTTTTATTTGAATAAAGGTATGTTCCATATTTTAAAACCTCTGCTCAGGTCTTGGGTTTACTCTCATATTATAAAAATGATATTGTTAAAAATCCACCAATGATTTTGGGCGAGCTCAAGGTGGACAAGTCGACCATGGTAATTTTTTTATAGTGCATGCCAAGATACTATCTGTGGATGTCCTTTTGTTTTACATTTGTTTGATCACCATTTATTTCATCTTAAATAAAATGTAGGGAGGGGTACTAAAAATTCCATTGAGTTTATGGCTCTCTTCCTACTTTTAAAGTTCTCATTGTGTTAGGTATATGATACTCTTCAAGTATATGGATATTTTGGATTCGTCATCAACCATGTATATGGCAATGTTCAACTACATAATTCAACTTGAGGTCATCAATAGACCATCTTCAAGAGATCACTGGTTTATTTGTTCAGATTGAATTTTCCCATATCTTTAGGGAATTGAACCAAACAACAAAAAATCTCTCTAAGGAAGGCACTCTGATACCTGAAAATAAAATCATTCTACCGGGATTCAATGATGGGCGAGCACTAGTTTGCAATCAATTCATGCTTCAGGAATTTTAAGAATGTTATCACTCTGTAATTTGCTAAGTCTTTGTCTTTGTAACTTCTTATATGGACTATTTTGGACTTTTACTTTACATGGAGTATCCTTAGTGAAGAAACTGTTAAAAGGACTAATAGGTCTAGATGAATAGATTAATGTAAGTTTCTCTACTGGGAGGATCAATTTTGATTGTGTCGATGAACCTAATGAATGTATTTATTTTCACCTTAAATATAAATAGGTTTTTTTCTTTGGAAAAAATGATTGGAAAGTTAGGAAGTAGTCTTAGGAGGAATTGTAGGCTCACAACAAAAGTGTCTTACAATATAATGCACAATAAATATAATGAACATATTTATTTTGATTCTAAGCTTATATCTATGAAAATTGGTACATGATTCTAACAAGAGGCAATAATGGGGATCTAGTAGTTGGAATTACACATTTCAACAAGAAAAATGATACAAATGGAAATACAACTATGGTAATCATCAAATCCCTGGATCAGGTACCATGTAGAGGAGAGGGTGGTTATGAAGTGGGAATCATGGGGGTTGGTATTGACTTGTCATCTACATCGACGAATACCTATCCCGCCCACTCCATCCTCTCACTATCCTCACCACGTGCAACATTCATGGTTCATCTCGGGCCAGCTCTGTTTGATGTGATGGGGAGAACAGGGCATGTACAATGAGAAGTGTCTCGGCCAGAATATGAATAAGTTTCCATTCATGATTGCAAGTTTTATTCAAAGGTCTGTCCCATCCGCTCTTCTTTCCATAATGATAGGTTTTCTGCTAAATATGGCTTGAATGTTGTTCCTGGTTCATTATGACCTTTGTTTTTGGCTCAAGCTTTGTCTCTGGTTTCATTCTATCCCAGGCTTTGATTTTGTCCTGAATTCTGGCCATGAGTGGCAAAGTTTTCTCCCCATTATCTCTATGTCTCCTCAAGCTACTCGAGCTATTGCGACCTTTGTCCGAAAGACACAGGACATTCTTGCGATAGAGGATGCTACAGATTATTTCATAAACTTTATCTCTCCTGAAGCTAAGAAAGCCATGCTTCCCCTAGAATATGAGGTCAAAATTATAAGGGCCTACCAGGATGATGAGGATGTGGACAAGAATGTAGGAAACCTTATCCCATATTTGGATTGCTCGAGAAATCGGGATACCAAGTTTTATAAGACTCTAGAGCTATATTGGCATGGTAGCTCAAGGCATGTTTCCTAAGGATCAAGATTACAAGAAATTCAAGCAGCGTTTCGAAGCTCTGGAGAGCCAGAACAAGTTGCTTATCACCACGGTCTCGTGGTTGGTCAAGCAGAATGGTGGTTCTTTCCATCTAACACGGGAAGGTAGTTTGTCTGCTAGTTCTTTGTGGCCTTCTCAGAAAGTGGGAAATATTATAGGGGCATTTGTGCTTTTTCCTCAGGTACCCCACTTCAATGACTAAGATCAAGTCCACCTTTTCGTGGCAGACGCCTTATATTTTTTTCTTGGTTTAAGTAGAAGTTGTATTGTATTGAGTTACTTTGGGGTATTTGTCTTTTAGGTTCTTAAACTCATTTATGTTGTTCATAGTTTCAACTTGCAACAACATTTTTTTTATTGTTGCCTTGGTTTCCCATCAAGGTCAGATTGATTGTTATTTGTTTTGTCGGGTCTTGTTTTATTGGCTTTATGGTTCCATGAGCATCTTGAACACTATGTATTTATGTACATAATATTGATATATGAATAGAAAACTCTTACTTGCCAAAAAAAAAAAACTATGGTAATAACATTCACAACAATGAGCAATAAAAGACAAATCAACGTCATCATAATCTAAGTTGATAAATGTCCTCGTGTCTTCACACTATTGAGATTTGGAAATATTGAAAATGACATAAAGAAGTGGTGATGTTACGCTACAAGTTCGATAGAGATTGTATTAATCTATGTTTTATCCTTGGCATACTATCATTTAAACTAATTTTTCCACCCTTAGCTTTGATCAATGTAAAGTTTGGTTAATTGTATAAACTTTCCAGATACTTGAACAAAATTTGAGATAAATTTATCATTGATTAGGGTAGGTTCAACCTAAATTTTGTACAATATATATACACAAATTCATATAAAACTTAATTTGATATGCATCTTGAGGTTGTACAACGAAAGGGTTTATTTATAGAATTCCAAAATTTAATTGATACATCATCCATTTGTGTGAACTTGAGATATGTGTCCTTGAACTTCATAACCTTAAGTTGCATATCAAACTTAGGATTAGATAAGTATGTGCCAATTATATATTCTAAATACCCAATTCACCCTAGATTTAATGGTCTATTACACACACAAACTCACAATGTGTTGATGGATCCCCCACCTACATCCATATGGTAAGAACGAACTTGGATTATTTTATATCCCTCAATCCCTACCTCAGGGAATTTGATACCTATTGGCATTAAAATAATCTAAAATTAAGATGGATCTTTGTTGGTTATAAACATATTCCAAGTTCCAACATTGTTAAAGTAGATCCCACAGTCTTACAGATATGTCCTTGCATTTCATTATATTGATAATTGGAACTATTTTGTGGAGAAATGTTTGATAGGAGGCATGAAGGTCCTTTGTGCTATGCAAAATAAATGCAAAGAAATTGCATTATGGTGTTGGAAATTAAGGAAGCTACTCTTCAAAACATCAGTACAAATGATAGTTTTGTATAGTTGTCTAATTTAGGTCTTGGCCTCTTCAAATCATCTTAGAAGAAAGTTGAGACTATTAGAAACTATTCTTATTAGAAGAAATAGGAGATAAAATACAAACCCCCTATTCTACAATGTTAGCATAAACATGTATGTTACCATGATAAGTAGAATCATGCTAATTTAAATGACATATATATCAAAATAAGGCATATGGAGATGAACATATATGCACCAAACAAACATTGAAACTCAATATAAAGGTTGGTACGATGACATGTTGAAATTATTAAAAAATGGGGAATTGCAGAAGAATATTTCCCTAACGAATCATTGGAAATTGAGACTTGGTACAAACTAATATAATAGAGAAGTGTGAGAAAATGAGATTCTATCAATTTGAAGTGAAAGTAATGATTACTTGTTTTTTTTTCCAACATAAAATTGCTCTTATATATTGATATAATATTTTCAGTCAAGATAACAAAATGTAATAACAAAAAGCAGTTCTTCAGTACCTCGATCCCTCCAACAAAGAGTAATATGATTCTTAAACCGAGTCTAAAAACTAACAACCGAAAAGTAAGCCCATGGAATCTCTAGACTCTAGACTGACAAATAAATATATGGCCTATCTTCATCCATGTCGATAGTTATAGAAAAAATAATAACTAACAAACTATTGATCTGGAGGAATAAGTTACATCAATGGAGATTTAGGATCAGTGTTGGGCCCACATGCCCCTCTGCCATGTGATTATAGAAGATTTTTCCTTCGTGGTTTTGCATTTCCCTTTTGGATAACTCATCAACCTGCTTGTTGAAAACTCTGTAGATATGTGTGAAACTTAAAGACATGAAATCTTTGTAAAGATATTTGATCTAATCTTTCCAACAATCCAAATTTAGCACCTGTAGAGTACTTTTCTAATTTAGCCAGTCAATGACAATCACGGAGTCCCAAAATACTTATAGATCTAGAATATATATCTTACACATAACAACATTACCTCCAAGAGAAAATATATATTCTTACAAAAGCATATAATTATCAATTCTCATCACCAAACAGTTGAAAGAAGGAGAAGGAAAAATATAAACAAGGACAAATGGAGAATGAGTTGCATGTGATGTCACATTGTGATATATATGAACAAATATAACAAAAGCACTAAATTCCTCATGAAGATTTGAGTACCCTAACTTGTTGACTTAATTGCCAATAAACAATAAATAACATCAAAGTTGTAAATGTAAAGTTTTTGAACTTTATGTGGTTGTAAATATCTCCCAAATTGTATATTTTATGTAATGCTTGTTGCACATTATATATATATATATGGTCATGGATAGACACCAAATTGGTGTATGAGACCCCCTAGTTTGTGGGACAAGGGACCCCCTCCATCCAACGATTTGACCGGTAAAGTCTACGGAGGTATACATACCCTACCCCCCTCTGGATTTGAACTTGTGACCTCTTAGGAGGAAACACATGTTCTTAACCATTAGGCCCACTCAAACTATATATCGTGAATAAATTATATTATATATTTTATATAATGCTCGATTCCAAAGAAGATCCTCCCATGTAACCCTTACACCTTCAAAGGATTACTGGAATGAGTACAGATGTGGAATTTAATGACCCCATTAAAGAAAAGAAATAATAATTATTGTTAAGGAATCATCCCAATGGACCTTGGAATTATTATTTTCAATCTTCATATTTTTTAATCAAAGACCGAGAAGAGAGTTTCCACTTGTGCAAGTTACCTAATATACTCTTGTATTAATAAATTTTTAGTGGTGTAAAGGAAATGTGTATATGCACAATATTGACTTTTTTTTTCGAATCCACATATCATTATCGTCATTTAACTATTTATTTTATAAAGGTATGCATAGCCTACCCCAAGATTGAAACTTGTGACATCCAAAGAGGAAACATATCTTCTTAAGAATTAGTAATATTGATGCATTGCTCATCAAAATCAAATATTTATTTATCTAGTATAGCGACAATCATGGCCTTTCATGATAAGGACACATGTTGCATGATTTGAATGCTTCTCATGCACATGATATAGCAACGAGACTGATAATGAGACATTTTGACACATTATCTTGCTTAAGTTAGAGCCTTGTTTTATTAAAGGCATAATTTAGAGAGATTATGACTACATCAGGTTCCACTATAGTCATTATGAATATGATTTTATAAATTTAAATGAAAGAAAAAATTGAAATTTATAATTTATAACAAAATAAATCAATATTTGTCAATTTGGTTTAGCTCAAGTGGTTGGGAAGAATGATTGTTATCCTCCCCACCCAAGTTCAATTCTTGCAAGTGACATGTTGAGATCTTAACAAGTATATTGTTTTAATGGCTTCATGCCCTATTGTTGACCACCTTCTACCTTGAATATTCTAAGGTTTGCCTTAGGTACCATTACTTAAGGGTTTGCCACGGACAATGTAACTTGGAAAAAAAATCAATATAAATTTATCTTGAAAATTTTACATTTGAAATCAATAAGAGATGAAGATACTCTTTTTGGATGATTAAAAAAATTCTAATGATTAAAAAATTATAAACAATGTTGAAATTTTACTTTCAATTTGAATGTTTTTACCTATTTTGAACATTTTTTATGTGTTGTTTTGGAGAGGAAACCATCCAAATTGACATGGAATAATTATGGGTTGATAATTACCAACCTGCCATTTTCTCCTTATTGGGGTACCCCTACCCCTATAAATTGACTCTTATTTGTGTGTTTGTGTCAGTGTGCATAGATAGATGTTTAATTATTTCTCCATGTTTTACAACCTTCTCCTCATAATTTAGTGTGAGTTAAAGTAATAATACAATTAATTAAATAATGTTTATGTCTTTGTTTTTAATGTCTTTATT
This sequence comes from Picea sitchensis, assembly GCA_010110895.2. Taxonomy (NCBI): domain Eukaryota; kingdom Viridiplantae; phylum Streptophyta; class Pinopsida; order Pinales; family Pinaceae; genus Picea; species Picea sitchensis. The sequence goes on along the minus strand of SNQJ01S0004043.1, from coordinate 70,247 downwards.
TATTAGTTGCATTTATGTTTTTTATATTTTGAGTAATTTAAATTTGTTTTTTAAAATGACTTAGTAGTTTTGATTTTATAGTGTATATTGTTTTATTGTATATTTATATTTATATTGAAAATGTATTTTGATTGCTTGATTGTATTATTTTGGGCCTTTTTCTTATTTTACTTTTTTAAATGATTATCTATAAATTTTTGTGGAATTAAAATTCATAGTTTGTTAATTTATGTGAATGTAAATTGAAAGGAAATAAAAATATTGGATTGTCATGAAATTTTTGTTTGCAAGAAACAGTGTCAAATTTCAACACAAAACCTATAGCTGAGTCTGTATGGCCACCATAAGCCTAACAAAAAGATTCTTTCAGTTCACCTTCAAGAACAATCTTATCATAGAGGTGATTATGTGAGACCCTTGGATGTGTCATATTACCTTGTTGTCATGTCCTCATGGTATGAGGATTTCTATATTGATGAGTCTACCTAGTTGCATTATCCAGTTTGGTTGAGTTCCCTAAGCCTTCTAATGTAGTTATGAGATTTCTTAGAATATGTCTCGATGCCTCTCAAGTAGTTTATTTTCCATGAGCCCCCTTTTTAGCCCACACCTTCAAAAGCATATCTACCTCCGAGTTAATGTGTCTTAATCCTTGAAATAATAGGTCTTCGTTAAATTTGGCAACAAGGACATTAAGAAAGCTATTAGGTACATTAACCTCATGGACACCTCTTCCACTACTAAATCACTAAACATAGGATTAGGGATTTCCCACTTCTTTCCAAACCAATTCCTCAGATACCCCTTAGGCAACATACCCTACTTCATAAATCTAAAAGACGTGAACTTATTTTGATGGTGTTGAATGGATTCAAGTGATATAGAAGGGTAGAAAGAGAAATGTAGAACCCAATGTTTGATATAAGGGCATGTCCAAATATGTAGTAAACCTTGGTATATCAAAGAGAGAATATAGTCATAAAATTTAGAAATAAACCTTTAAACACCAAAGATATCCAAACATCCACCGTGAACAACACAATAATATAGAGAGAAGAACCCTTAAGGTAGGGTAACACCATCAAATACTCCTTATGGAAGGAATCACTCCACAAGCCATGCTTGCTACAACACAATACAATCCAACACGTCTCCAATGCAATAATACTCATGTGTATTTATACTTTCTCATCAGTATTCCTAGGGGTCTGTTGACCACCTATTTCGACTAGGGGTCAACTCCATGTACCATGAAGTTGTGTACCTTGGGGTACAACTTTTTTTTTAAGACTTCTCATTCTACAAGGCAATTTTTCCCCCGGCACGTCTTTTTGTAATCAGAATGTTCACCCCCCTACGTGGGATAATAATGTAATAGGTCAGCATAAGTCATATTTTAGTTAGTTGCCTAGGACTTTATCATTAGGGAAGTCCTTTCATCGAGTGTTTTTTATCCTCGGGTAATTTTTCATTACCCTTGAGTTTTTCACTCACAATAATCCTCCAAAGTAGTGAAAGGTGTTCTAATGATCGAGCCCAATGGGTGAATAGGGTCTAGGAATATTGTAAATGACCATGCTAGACATATTCTAGAGTCTTGTGGAATTCCATCGAGTTTTAATAGCTTTTTTTATTATTAAAATTACCCATTTAATGGTAATTTTAATTAATTTTGATGCAAAGATGTAAAAATTTGGTCCTATGGGATTTTGGTAGCGGTATGAGTACTCAAAACAAATGGCATGAGACCCATTACACCCTTGGACCAAGTTTCAGCTCATTTGGACAAGCTTTGCTAGGTCTTTGTCCATGAGGAGTCCAAGTCAGTCTAGAGTCAACAATTAATTGCTTTAATTTGACTAAGTAAAAATGCCAAAAATTGGAAAGAGGGAATAAAGTTATGAGAGAGAGTGGGAAAGGTTTTCTAAACTTTTTCCTAAGTTGGAAAATTAATTTTCCACTTAAAGAACCCCCTTTGCTTAGCCAACAACTTAAAGTGGTGTTCCCTAGCTAAAAGTGACACATGGGAAATAAAAAGTTTAAGTGAAAAAGCCACCTAAACCTTAATTTCATCCCCCTTGTTGTTAACCTCATGTTTGACCATAGGAAAATGTGTTTTCCCCCTTTCCCCCTCACCACTCAAACCGTAACTCACTACCAAAACCCTAAAAGTGACTCTTCCTTGACTTTGTCTATTTCTCTTGGATGTGTGACACTTGTAACTCATCCAAGAAGAGTCCCTCTTATTTCCCAAGTATAAAAGAATGCCTACCCCTCCTAATTTCTCATCTATTCTCAGAGCAACTCCACTATGCCCAAATCTCTCACACTCTTCTCTCTCTCTCTCTTTCCCATTTCTTCTTGTGAGTTTTGTTGCAAGTATTTGCATGCAAAAAAAAAATGAATAAAGGAAGCTTTGGAGGAATATCATCTTGGCATTGGGAGTCTTCTTGATGTTATACAAAATTTTATTGAGGTGATATTGCTATTTTTCTAGTTTTTTTCCTATTTACTTAGACTAGATTAAGAGATCTAAAACAAAGTATTTTGCTTGGTAAAATAAGTAGAAGTATTTCTATTTGATTTAGTAAAGTATTTTTAATAGAACTAGTAAAGTATTTTACTTGTTTATTAGATCTACTCACCTCTTGATTGGTTTTGTAGCAAGTTTGGCACCATTTGCAGGTCACCGAAGTGTTGGAACAAGTAGATTTCAGATCTGGAAATTTACTTACCTAGCCAACGTAAGCCTCCAAAAAACATTGTTCTTTTTCTTCATCATCCCCTATTGATATGAGGAATTTTTTGTTCTAAAATAGGCTTTAAAAATATACTTTTATGTTCATATTTTTACATATAAATGTATGTTTTGTACTAACATAAATTTCTAAATATTTTCAAGTGTTTTGGCAACATTTCCAACAAACATTAGCATGTTGTTTTTTGCAGGTTCTCGCCAGAACAAGGGAGGTGCTGACCATTTTGGGTCTCAAAACACTCCAAAAGAGCATCCCAAGTTGGGGTTTCAAAACCCTCTTCTTCTCTATCTCTTTCAAGCATTGTAAGCAGCCCAAGAGAGTCTCGTGGGCTTGCCTTCTTCTATTCTTTTTTGTAAATAATTTAATTGCCTACACCTTGCAAAGTGATTTGGCTGTTCCAATCCATGCAAAATCGTAAGGCTAGGATAGTTTAGTTTTATGTTTTGCATATTTTCTTTTGCCCCACTTCTCCTAAAGGCAAGGTTGTGTGGCTAGGTGCAATCTTTTTACTTTCAAGTCATTTGATTTTGCTGGATTTTTTTTTCCTACACCTTGGAAAGTGATTTTCCCTAGCGAATCCATGCAATATCGTAAGGCTTGTATAACTTGTTAATATCTTTGTAACTTTTTTAATTTGGGAAGTAATCATATCTAGTAACTAGGCACCCAAACTGATACAACTTTCACCATCAAAAAGGGTGACTTGTGGAAGCTACAGGGGGTGGAAGTCGGGGACGGCTTCACGGCACTCAGTGTCCTCCCTGCTTGAGAACCCAAACATTCTAGATTGACCTGTGGAGCTAGGGAAGGACCTTGCTTGTCCTTCTTATTGAGCACCCAACAATCCTTTTGGTCAAAGTGGTAAGAGTTTAGGGGTAGACACATAGTCTAGGCTTGCATCTTCAAACCTTAATCCCCCTAACTAAAGAGAGACTTTAAAATTCTTCTAAAATCAACCTACAACACTTTCACAACTTATGTGCTTTCATTTTCAGCTATCTCTTAATTAAGTTGTGTAAGTTTACTTTCTAAGCCATCTCATCTAAAGTTGTGCACTCTCTCTCTTTGGGCAATTTGCTTTCCAAGTTTTCAAGTTATTTTTCATTTGTGAATATCTCATGCTATAATCATTGTATATTGGTTTAATTCTCTTGTATATGTGTATAATCACTTAATTTGTTTAGTTCATTGTATATCTATTTCATTTCATTCAATAATTGTCTCAAGTGTAAAGTTATATTCTTTATTCATTGTGATTAGTTCATTTAATTGTATATTTGTTGTATAATCTCATTGACTCCATTAACCCTTCTTTAGGCACTAGTCTTATTTGAGTTGGTAGGTAAAGAAGTTTGTTTGTCATTAAACTTTTGCATTGCATTGTTGATTGACATTTAGGTTAAGTCTCCCTAACTCAAGATTTAAAATTAACTCCTATAACACTTAATCAACTTAACTTAGTTAAGTAGGGTCTACCCCCCTTGGCTTCCCTAGGAGTGTGAATAGATGGAAGAAGTCCAAGTCGAGGTGACAGTGGGTTTGGACTTAGACTTGTGCCTCCAAGGACACACCAAGTGTGTTGGAGACTTCTCCACACTTGTAGGTGTGTATAAGGATGGAAACAAGGTCTATGCCAACTACCCTTTATTATTATATTATTTATTTTTAATTACATAGTGGATCTATTATGTTGTCATGGTCACATTACATTCATTATCCCTTTGTATACCTCCCTAGGTACCCCATGTTATCCTCTCTAGGTATATTACATGCCATCCCCTTTGTATGTTTTATCCTCAAAACATGGGGAAAAAACATATAATATGACCTACTAAGCAATGTAGTCAACTGGTACCATGCACAAGCATGCATCCATCCTAGTGAAATGTGGACATGGGGTCCAACTGTGGCCTTTCCTCAATATTGATCCTGGTTTCTTCTTGGGATAGATGTCTTCATCGTGCTACTTTGATATCTTCATGCATTTCTTTTAGTCATCTATATGCCTCCATGTTGGTTGCCTCTATGGTTCCATGTTGATCCATAGTAAGTTTGTCAACACTCATGCCCTTGCCTTAATGATTGTTGTTTCTCTAAGTGGTACAGGTGGTGATATACAACAACCTTAACTATCGGTTCTTCTTTCTTTGACTCTTCAACATGTGGTTTTGTAACTTGTTCTTCCATTTTATGCCCTTCCTAGGGATTTTATTCAAGTGCTTCTATAGGCTCGTCTTCTAATTCAAGCTCCAACTCTTCATTTGATGTGTCATTAGGTATTGCAATGAATTTCCCTACAAATACTTCTTTAGGTACCCCCTTGAGCCCTTCTTGCTTATTAAGAGAAATATCCTACCGTGTAATTTTCTTTTTTTTATACCAAGGCTTCAAAAACTTCTTTTGTACAATAATATTAATCGTACCAATTGAGTCGATCCAAGGATATCCCAAAAACATATCCACATCATCCATATCTATAGCAAAAAAATATGAATGCAACACATATTTATCCATAGTAATCTTCAAATCTTTAAAAATTTCAACATTTTCACCTTCGGCCTATGTGATTTGAATATTATTTGTGGGTACTTGTAATCTTGTAGCCAAGTTAACATTGATGAAATAATGTTTGTAACTAGGGTTAATAGAAACAATAACCTTTTCTTGTTGAATGCATCTATGAACCTATAATATGAAGTTGTCACATGAAAACAAACCCCTAGTTCTCTTATTATCATTCTTCACAACTAGAGACCACCTTGTTGAGGAAAAGATATGAAATAATCTTACTCAAGCATTTTCAAATCTTGCTTGGCTAAGGCAAGATAGATGGGAATATCACCATATGTTTATAGCCTTAAAATTTCTTTCCTAATCCACAAGTATTAGTTACAAGGGCTTAGGCTGATTTTTGATAAATAAAAGATTGTTGTAAAATTCAACATTTTTATATAATTTTCCGAATATGACAGATTCAAAAGTAAATGTGGAGACAAAATCAAAAATACCAAGTCACAAATTAACACAGATAAGACATAATAGCAATCTCTTATTTCATTCCAATAAATCAAAAGAATCGTTCTCTTTACAAAAATCCACGAGGGAGTTTGGATCAAAGTCAAATTTAGATGTCCCCGATGAGAACCATACAAAAGGATTTCTGACAGAAAGTAAAAAACTGAACTTCAAAATATGGATCAACTTGCCACAGATTGTTGCCCACTCGACTCTACACAATATCCTTTATCAGTCATGAAATTTAATTCATAAACAGACAAGTATACACAAACTATCAAATCTAGATCAACACCTCTGGAAAACAAGTGTCGGAATGATGTAATTCAGCCTTGAATCTTGATGTTTACAATAGGACCCCGATGTCATAAAAGAGAATTAGGATGTTAATGAATTAAAGAATGAATTAAAACTGAGCTATCTCAATAAAACTCAAGAGAAGACCTTAGTATGCTTTCTCCTTCTATTCTCCCTTTGTTCTTCCTTCTATTTTTTCCTTTAAGCAATCAAAATTAGTTGAAGTAGTTCAACTACCTCATTTAGTTAAGTTAACTAAAACTCAACTATTTTTTAGTTTAGGGGAAGAATTAATATAATCATAATAATGGTCTTTAATAAATAATAACTATTAGGTGGGACCCCTTGTGACTCCCTTTAGTTTCTTAACAAAAATAAACATAACTAGTCAATTAATCAACACATCCCTCCTTGTGGCTCCCATCATCATTCTCATAATTTGAAAATTAAATATCAATGATATTTTAAACCATAGCCAAAATATAATATCCAAAATAATATGTTGTCCAAAAACTTCAGCAGTCAATTGTTCTCAACAATCAATAATAAAATATACTCAAAAACCATATTTGCCACTTTGGGATGCAATTTTCCCTTTGTTGTTGATGTCTCCCTTTGACTTTTCTGAATTAGCCTTAGGCTGTGTGGAGCCTTTAGGATTGATTTCATTGATAACATGAGAGCAGACATCTCTCAAGTGCATGCGGGATGAAACGGATTTGGTTGAATCACTAGAAGGAGAGGAGGGGGCAACAACAACTTTTCCTTTATCATGTGTGTGGTGGGATTCAGTTTTGAGTCTCTTGCTTGCGTGGGAAGATTGTACATGTGAGTGTGTCGGGGAAAGTTGGACAATTGGGTTAGCCGGTGAAGAAGGAGCAGGTAGAGACAAATTGGGCTAGCCACGATGTTGGGAGACTGTTGGGTGAACAATCTATTGCCATTCATCATTTTCAGGGACTTCAGGTTGTAATGAGACATGAGGGGGGACAGGGATACCAAGGACATGTTGGGGTTGGAAGGGAGGCCTTTCTGGCCTAGGTTGGACTACCCCTTTTCCAATCCAGTTGAAAATTCCAGCTTGGAAGAGCTGGTTTAACTCTTGTGGATCTGCATCAAAATGTATCGAGAATATAGGCCTTCTAGGGCCTCTGTTCCAATTCCCTATGCCCCTATTATTTCATCCATGGCTTCCTCTTCTGAATAAGCTCATCCTGTATGCAACATTTATTAGCAACTAACTTCTTAAACAAACCATACAATCCAATCCATAAAAACCATTTAATACTTGTCAATGAGCAGGGGGTGAATAAGGGTTCTGGGATATCTAAGGGGGTTGTATTGGGTGGAAAAGTGATAAAATGAAAGGGAGTAGAACATGACTACTTCTCAACAAATCAATAAACAATCAACTGTGTTATAATAACAAAATCATATAAATTGTAACCCATCTCCATGTCATCCTTTAATTGTTGTAATACAGAGTTTCCACTTAATTTTAATTTAATTTTAATAACATGGCATGCAAAGTGAATCTAGGAATGTGAGGGGATTCGTAATGTGCGAAAAAGTGAGAGAATGACAGGGAAATTAATGGATATTGTTCATAAAAACAAATTAAGTAATCAATAATCATAAATTTGTATTAAAATCAATCCAAAAAGCACCAACATTCATTGTTTACCAATTGTGTACTAAACTATTTGTTGTTCCAATAATTAAATTTCCCAGAATTTCTCAATTCATAACAGTCCTTGCAATCATAACTTATAAAAAAAACAACCTTTCCATTCCACAGTCTTATTTAACAAAGCGTTGATCTTTTATTTATTTTCCTTCCTTTTAAGAATTTAAAAAAAAAAACGCACAACAACATGCTCGACCTCTATCCTTGCTAAACCACAAAGCATCATGATAATAATCAACATCCACTGTCTACCAATTTACAATCGAGCCCAATTTTAAATATACACAGGTCTCTTTTTAAAATGCGAACAAACTTACAAAATATAAAACCCGAGCCTTATCATTGTGGATATAACTTCATTTTAAACCATTGGTAACCTGTATGGTGATCCAATATAATATATGAAGCGAACATAACCCATTACACACAGGCATCATTTTTAAAAATGGCCATAACCCTGATCAGGCCTAGCAAAAACACACAGGTGTTTCCAATTGCAATCAAGACCACTCTGGTAAAACACAGTGATTGAACCATAATGAAAGAAGACAACTCTCGACTATATGCAAGTGCATGTTCCCATTTGTAATTGTTCAACCAATTTTATCATAGAAATACGAGACAGAGACTTGACGAAAAACCTCCATAACCATTTCACTAATAAACCAATATTTGACAACCAAGAAGGTGCCCGAAGAGAACAAAGATAGTTGGAAATCAAATCGGGTCTGTCACAATCAAATGCAGGGAGACAACAAGAACGTGTTCATCTTTTAACCATAACACAGAGAGTTGGAGGTCTTCCAAGACTTATCAACCATAGGCAGAAAACCCTTCGAAAAAGATACAACAGTGAGCCACACAATCTTCTTATTACTCCAAGTCCTAGACAAGACCAATGCTTAACACCCGAGGAGAGGAAAGGCAAATGAATAATCACCCAATGCACATGTCGTGTTTAACTCTAGAAGAGGTGAGGTGAATTTTAATTGAACACTGGCAGTTATTAAAAGAAATAGAGATATAACATATCTGCCCATTACTTAAGAGCTGAACAGCTTGACAAAAACACCAGTGAGGGCACAACATCCTTTTGACATAACGCTGAGATATAACTTATATCAACCCACAACCATACAAGCATATATTAATGTTAGGGCCACCCAAGACTGGGTCTTGGGTTACTTCGGCGAAAAGACAATAAGAATGGGCCAATGACCATGACTCGGGGTTTGAAGAAATAACATAGCAACTGTAGGAAATCCCTCTGCGACTAGGTAAGGGTTACAATCATGACTGTGAGGGAACGAAATACCGACGGTAATACACAGAATGAAACCCTCCATCATCAACACATAGCCATGTATACCACCATTCACTTATTATTCCACAAAGACCCATCATGATATTAAACTGACCGAGCAACCAGACAATGCACAACTTAAAATAAAAACCCAATTATTTCGATTGCAATATGAAACCAACACAGTCATCACAGAGAGATATAACACACATCTGCACAGTTGAAATTCTCAGGAACACACAAAATCCAAGCATCATTGAGTCATTATTTTGAAGGTGTTGTCTGGATAGTCCAATTGTGGATTATCCAGACAACACCTTTGAAACTCCTCACCACAAAAATTTGAAAACAGAGTCATTATTTGTTCATACACCAGAGAATACTTCATAGATGGAGAGAAAAATAATCATACCTATATAAAAAAGCTTAAATGGTGAGTTGGTCGAGCCTTCTTCCTTCCAAGAGCCTAAAATGCGGAGCCTCACAACCAACATATCGAAAAATGCAACAAAGGAACAATGTTAGGGTGATGGCCGATAGGGGGAGTATGGAGTGACGTGCAGTAAATGCATGTCGCTTCCATCACCTGGCCTATTAAATTCAAAGTACGAGACAGCCCAATCAAGCATCACATTCACCAATAGATTAAACCTTGTATTTAATGCCAAACCATTTGAAATCTGTGACAATATCCCTTGCATAATGCACCACCCAATATCATTTTCACGTTAACCCTTGCCATAATTCTATGCCATCATACAAAATTGCAATGTTATATGTGCCCCATTAAAATCTAATAAAATTTTCATAGCCCACTAACCAACAATAGCATAGTATTTAGGACTAACACTAACATGTTTTAACTTTTCCATTTGCATATAATCCTTTATCATAGCTCAACATATAACCCCTTTAGGATTTTTTCATAAGTTTTTTTCTTTGTTTTGATTATGATATCACTAAAATATTTCTTGCAAATATGTGGCTAGGTAATCGATCACAATGATTAGTGACATGGTTAAATCATAGCAACTGTAAATAGCATGCTCCTCATAACCATGAAAAAATGTTTTGGATCGCAAAAAGCATTCCACAAAAATGCTTCATTCACTTGTTACCATGTCAAAATGAAAGAAAGACTGCATTGTCAACCATGAAGGATTGTGTACACAGCATCAAAAAATCAGCAAAAAAATGTGTGATATGTATATCTTTGTGCCTCTAGTCTACAAGGGGGTCCCACCTACTAGTACTATATTATTAGCATAGTTAAATAATAGGGCTTCAGCAATACTTTGCAGGCAGAATTCATCGTTACGATTTTAATCGTCAACACACCTGTCTAAAAATAATTTTTCATATTATTCATCTAAAATATTCTTCTTCATGTTATAGTTAAGCGAATTCCACCAGATATCTACATCGCCACTTAAATTAGCAGTTACCTAATATCTCCATATCTTTCCCCATAATGACTTCATCTTTTTTGTGTATTCTTCAAAACTAGGAACATCATATTTACCTACATAAAACATCTTGCTATGAAAACAAAAAAAAATAGAACTCGGGTTTTAAATAAAATCACTTACTTTTTAATGGAGCCCCTTTATGTAGTTAGGGTTTGACACTTAAAAGATAAAATGATCATAACTTTTGTTATACTTCTTGGGTTGGTTATTATGACCCTAATTATGAAATTCCACAGCTTCTCTAGATTCATTGGCATTGGTTTGATTGAAATTTGTGCACTCTATCAAAATATATCCAATCTGCAAACCATGTGGTCGTCACTAAAAAAAAAAAAAAACTGAAGAAATGTTGATTTTAAATCATCAATAACTTCACTTCCCATACTCCATTTTGGATGATTTTGTTTTAATTAGGTATTTTTTCGATAAAAACTAAGATATATGGTTGGTTTCTTCAAATTAATCACAAAAGGTTTCATAAATTGACATGAATGTCTCTATCCTCCTTTTTCGATAAAAAAATCTACAAAAAAAATTAAAAAGTAAAAAAAATTCCCACTTTGTGCCCAAGAAAGACATCTAATTTCACTTGTAGTATGCCTTGATATATCAAAGAGATAATAAACCATAAAAATTTAGAGACAAACCCTTAAACTCCAAATATACCCAAATCATCCACCATGAACAACACTAGAATATAGAGAGAAGAACCCTTAAGGTAGGGTAACACCATCAAATACTCCTTATGGAAGGAATCACTCCACAAGCCATGCTTGCTACAAGACAATATAATCCAACACACCTCCAATACAATGATACTCATATGTATTTATACTTTCTCATGTATATTCCCAAGGGTTTATGCCAACTACCCCTTATTATTATATTATTTCCTTTTTAATTACATAGTGGTCCTATTCTATTATTATGACCAAATTGCATTCATTATACCCTTTGGTACCTCCCTAGGTACCCCATATTATCCTCCATAGATACATTACAAATTATAAGTCGACACCCTCAAAGCATACCACTTGAACCATGCAAAAGGACCTAGTTTGTCTCTTCTCAAGTGGCTCCACCTAGTGAGGGGGTTGGCCATAGGGCCCAATATCCTCTTCTAAGGATAAATGAGAAGCCCTCTATTGAACTAGATTATGAACAGAAGTGCCCCAAAAAAACCTTATATGTTGAGTTACCCATGCATTAAAATAGGAACATTTTGTGTCCTCGATTCCTTATCAAGCTCTCAGTGGTAAGGACAGAGAGGAGATGAAAATTAGTATTGAAATTTGATAATGAAATACCTGTCATAGAATTTATGGGCTCTCACTATCCCAATTAGGAATACCATGTTTAGAAGAGTTTGTTCAATAGTTTCTAATTTGGATGTATTATTTCTACAATAATTTAAAGTCACTAGGTTTTCCTTAACCTTGGTCGCACATTATATTTATTCTAGGGAAACTATTTCCAAATGCCTAGCACAAAGTTGAGCATTATGGAGCATCCACATTCATCCCCATAAAAATTATTTGAAGCATTATTCGTAAAGGTCACAACCCATCCAACTGGGTTGTGTCGGTCCTCCTCAATTTAGATGGCAAAGTTTGCAGCCTTACCCATTTGTATGTGTCAAAAAATTTCCATGTTATATTTGAGCTATTGGACTAGTACATTGAATACCTCCATGGGGTATACTAGAGCTTATGTGGGTATTCATCAATTTAGAGTCCTAGGATGGCAATTTGGGCATAAACCATGTTCTCGTGCTGCAAAAGTGCAGGACCTAGAATTACCTCAAAGGCCAAACTTTTCTTGTGTTCTCCCAATAACTATTAGAGAATTGATTCCCTTAAATTACAGTTCACGTGGTAAAATTTTAGGGCTAACAATGACCAAGTCTTGAAATGATTGGATAGAACCATGCTTTCTAAGTAGAAAACATTTTTTTGAGTATGAGGTGGTGACTAGCAAAAGTGTTTTGGGAGGCATCCCTTTCTGATCACTAACATTTACCTTCTCACTATCATTGGATGTATCTAAAACAAGGTTTTCAAGAACTTGATACCTATTTAATGTTTCTCATATTCAACACCCAACTTGTGTTCAATCCATCCTTCGCATCTTGAATTTTTTTCCTAAACATCTAAATTCACAAGGTGTGTATGAGTTTCAAAGGATTTAATTTTAAAAATATTTAAAACTTCAAATTTCCATCACCTTATTTCACGAACAAGTGGGGCGCACATTCATGGATTCACCCACATTCTTGTAGGAGATTGCTAAGACATCTTATTTTGCTTAGCTATATACATTAATGTGATTCTTTCATGTGAGTGACTATGGCTATGTTGAATGGTGTTGTCATTGATGTCAAAGTCAGTCATTGGTGATCAGCATGAAGAATCCTATGGGTTTGCTTGAAGGAATATCCAAAGTATTCCCCTTATGGTGTAGCTTTAAGCATGGCCCTCATGGGGAGATGTTTTGAAGAATCCCACAAGAAGCCTCGGAGGTGTGGTCAAGAAGCCCCGCAGTTGTTTGAAGAAAAAGAGTATGAAGGATGTTGAAAATGCATGCAAAACCTCCATGGATTGATAGACCTCGCCAATCTATTTCCAATGGTAGGTGGCATTCCATGTGGTTCCTCAAAGTTGAGAAGAAATTCCCTCTTAAATATGATCATGTAAATTTACCCCTAAAAAGTGTTGCAAACAAGAAGTTATAGGTGAGCCCTAAAGTTAAGTAAAGGAGGCTTTTGGAAGGGTATAAATGCAAATTAAGAACCTCTCATTTTCATCATTCAATCTTGTGATCTCTGATCACAAGTTTGGTTTTGAATTTCAGAGGGAAGATGAAGTGAAGAAGAGCGAAATTCCAAGGGAAGATGAAGTCTTGTGATGATTTGTTCTAAGGTATGTTCTTTGAAGGTCATCTTGGAATTTTTGCTATAAAAATTTTTCTAGAATGATTCAGATAGTGAAACTTAGAGGTTGTTGAGGAGACATATCAAGATACCTGTGGTACAAATCTCAGCTTCTGGGTCATTTTACTTTTGTAGATACACTCTGTAGAATATAGGGTTTTTGACTAGTTCTATAACTAGTATTAAACAAGTGTTCTGGGTAAAACAACCATAACTTCTTCATAGAGGATCCAAATTCTGTGAGACCATTAATTGCATTGGAAAGAGTAAAGTTTGTGGTATTTTTTTGTGAGTTTCAAAATCAGATATCAAATATTGAGTGTGTGGAATGTTGTACAAGTTCACACTCCATAATAGGCCAAAATTCAGTAAGGTTTTCCATTTTCATTGTAACTCTTTTTAAGGGACGAGTCAAGGAGTGAAACTTGGAGGAATTTTAGAGAATATATCTAAGAATATTGGGTACAATTTTCAGACCTTGATTCATTACAGGTACGTAGTTATACTTGTTGTAAGTTAGGGTTTTTGACGAATATAGAAACTAGTCCCAAGTAGATGTTCAAGATAAAATAGTTATTTATAAACCTTGGTAGGTCTAAATTGAATTCCACTTTTGCATTAGAAGGAGAACATATCCTAATATCTGACGTCCAAGTTTCAGAATCAGAAATGGAAAATTGAGCGTGTGGGAAATCTTACAAGTTTGCAGATTTGAGGTTGATTCTCTTATAAATTTGAGGGTGGAAGGAAGGGGCAAGGAAAGGGGGTTGGAGCCTCCTTCTAGTTGGAGCTGGAGAATCTAGGGATTTGTAGATTCCTTCAAGTTGGAGCCTATAAATTAGGGGGTTGAAGCCTCATTCCAGTTTGAGTTGGAGAATCTTGGAAGTTGTAGCTTCCTATGAATGTAATTTTGTTATTATATAAAAACATTTCGTGGATTTCCACGTAAATCTATTGTGCACGGTGGACTTCTTCTTCTACTCTTTACTGTATATTTGGATGCATTTATTTGATTGAAAATTTAAAGTTTTAAAAGTGCTAAATTGTACTTGATATTGATTCACCCCCCCTCTCAGTATCAACATTTAGTTTCAGAATCGGTTACCTTCAGAATAGTCTAATCATTGGAAGGAAGATCGTGAGAAAAAATGGAAGGCCACATTCCAAATGGGATTCCACCATTTGATGGAAACATTTATGCATACTGGAGCAACAAAATGCAAACATAATTGACAACTTTAGGAGTGGATATATGGCTCTTAGTTTTCAATGGCTATAAAGTTCCAAAGAATGCTCCAACCAATCCAGATGAGAAGAAATTAATGAGTTTTAATTCAAAGGCTATGGATGTTATCATAAGTGGATTGGCACCAATTGTTTCCAGCAAGGTGATGGGTTGTAGCACAACTAAATAGGTTTGGGATAAACTTCAAAATATTTATGAAGGAAATCTGAAAGTCAAGCAGGTCAAGCTTCAATGACACGGAGCACAGTTTGAAAATATGAAAATGAATGAAAACCAAGATATTGAAACCTATTTGCTCAGAGTAGATGAAGTTGTCAATGCCATCAAAGGATTAGAAGAAGAATTCAAAGAATCATTGGTTGTATAGAAAGTGTTGAGATCCCTTCTTTTGAGATATGATGCCAAGGTCTCGGTCATTGAAGAAAATAGGGATTTGACCAAAATGACAATGGATGAACTACTTGGGACCCTCACAGCATATGAAATGAGAACAGACACGAAAAATGAATAGCCAAACAGAGAAGCAGCTTTTAAATCCACAAAGAAAACAAGGAACAAATAACACGGGGTAGAAGAAAGATCGAGCGATGAATCAGATGAAGAAGAAGCACGTTCCATAAGGAAGCTCAAGAGGGGAACCAAAAAATACAAAGATAAGTTACCTTTTAAATGCTTCAATTATGGTAGAATAGGACACCATTATAAGAAATGTATTTTTGAATAAAAGAAAAGATTCCACTAGAAAAAGAGTCTTTACTGCAAGGAGGACAACAATTCTTTAGATGAAAGTGATGGAGAAGAAAGGGATGTAAGAGAAGTTCTCTTCATAACTCAAGAAACTCAGAACAATGACTACAAAAATTATGAAACAGATGAAATCAATTCTGAAGAAGAGTTTGATGCAGAAACTGAAGAAACAAACATAGAATTTTTTGGGGAATAAAAGACATCATAGAAAGTGAACAAGAAGATGAAGAGAATCTTGAAAAATTGAAGCATGCTAAAGAAAAAAATATCAAACTCAGAAACAAAAATAGAGAGTTAAAAGGCGAATTGAAAAATTATGAAGAAGAGAATCATGAGCTTGAAAAGACAATTAACAACTTGAAGGAGCAGTTAGATAAGAACACTAAAGATCATGAGAAATTAAAAGCAGAATTGGATCACACAAGAAAAGAGTTGATGTTGACAAAGGAAAAGTTGAAGAAATTTGAAATAAGTACTGAAAAGTTAGATGAAATTATTAGCAAACGAAGATCACCTACGGATCAGATAGGACTTGGATAAGACAACAAACATAGACAAAACAGACAGGGAAGATGAAGGAAATTATAGAAACTATGCAAATGCTTTAAGAAGTGGAATCAACGAACAAAAGGGAGTTGAAGAACAACAGGAACATGACACCTCCAGCTAGAATAGAAGATCAAAATTCAGAAGGGGTGAGTCACCAAGAAGGTCCTTTTCTACCAGGTCTCATAATATTTTTCTTGGTCATTATTATACTTGTAGAAATTTTGGATACAAAGCATTTCACTATAAAATCAATGCAAGAAAAAAATATATGAGAAATATAAATGATTATGGATATCAAAAGGACAATCATGTAAATAGTAGATCCATAAATTCTCATGGATTTGTCAACAGAAATCACAATACATTTGATCCAATGATGGATCAGAACATTGTATGCTACAAATGTAATAATCTTGATCACAAAGCACGAGATTGCAAAGATATGAAAGAAGATGCTCATATCATAAAACCAACTATAGTATGGAAAAGGAAAGAGATTCCAAACAAGGAAGAGTGTCTATTAGCACTGCTTGTTTAAAATAAAGAGGACAAATGGTACATAGACGGTGGGTGCTCAACACACATAATTGGAGACCAAAACAAATTCATCAGCTTAAAGAAAATAAAAAATGGTAGTGTTGCATTTGGAAATGAATTGTCTCTCAAAATACTTGGAAAAGGTGTAGTGAGTCTTGGAAGTGAAAATGTAAAAGCAACAAATCTCTTATTGGTTGAAGATTTGAAGCATAATCTCCTTAGTGTTAGTAAATATGTGATTAGGGATACAATATTAAGTTTTATTCCCAAATATGTGAAATTAGAGAAGTAGACTCAGGAATATTAGTTACAATAGCAACAAGAATACCAAATAACATATACATCCTAGACAAAGAGGAGAGAAAGAGAATTGAAGTCACACAAAAGAGCTCCAAGGATTATAACAAGGAAGTAAAGGATAAGAAGACAGAAAAGGAAGGTGAAATAATATTGAGTGCCATGCATTCAGGGGGAGCATCCCCAAAGAGAAGAGTTACCATTTTACATTGATGTCAAAGGGGGAGAGAACGATCACGAGCATGATGACAGGGGGAGTATGAGTGTTGACATCAATGACAAAGGGGGAGATTGTTGAATGGTGTTTTCGTTGATGTCAAATTTAGTCATTGGTGATCAACATGAAGAATCCTATGGGTTTATTTGAAGGATTCCCCAAAGTGGTCCCCTTATGGCGTATCTTTGAGCATGGTCCTCACAGGAAGATTTTTTGAAGAAGCCCACAAGAATCCCTGGAGGTGTGGTCAAGAAGCCACACAATTGTTTGAAGAAAAAGAGTATGAAGGACATTGCAAATTCATGCAAAATCTCCATGGATTGATATCCCTCGTCAATATGTTTCCAATGGTAGGTGGCATGCCACATGGTTCCTCAAGGTTGATAATATATGCTCTCTTAAATATGATCATGTGAATTTTCCCCTAAAAAGTGTTGCAGACAAGAAGTTATAGGTCGTCCCTAAAGTTAAGTAAAGGAAGCACTTGGAAGGGTATAAATACACATTAAGAACCTCTCATTTTCATCATTAAATATTGTGATCTCTTAACACAAGTTTGGTAGTGAATTTCAGAGGGAATATGAAGTGAAGAAGGGTGGAATTCCAAGGGAAGATGAAGTCTTCTGATGATTTGTTCTAAGGTATGTTCTTTGAAGGTCATCTTGGAATTTTTGCTATAACTTTTTTTCTAGAATTATTCAGATAGAAAAACTTGGAGGTTGTTGAGAAGACATATGAGGGTACCTGTGGTGCAAATTCCAGCTTCTGGTTCGTTTCACTTTTGGAGATACACTCTGTGGAAGATAGGGTTTTTTACTAGTCCTATAACTAGTATCAAACATGTGTCTCGGGTAAGACAATCCTAAATTTTTCATAGAGGATACAAATTCTATGATACCAATTGCATAGGAAAGAGTACATTCCTTACAATTTCTTGTGCAAGTTCCATTATCATATATCAAATATTGAGCGTGTGGAATGTTGTACAAGTTCGCTCTCCAGAATAGGCCAAAATTCAACAAGGTTTTCCATTTTTGCTATAACTCTTTCCAAGGGATCATTCAAGGAGAGAAACTTAGAGGAATTTAAAAGAATATATCTAAGAAGATTGAGTACAAGTTTCAGACCTTGATTCATTACAGGTACGTATTTATACTTGTTGGAAGTTAGGGTTTGTGACTAATCCATAAACTAGTCCCAAACAGGTGTTCGAGATAAAACAGTTATATCTTAAGCTTGGTGGGTACAAATTGAATTCCACTTGTTTCATCAAAAGGATAACATATCCTGATATCTGAGGTCCAAGTTTCAAAATCAAAAATGGAAAATTGAGCTTGTGGGAAATCTTACAAGTTTGCAGATTTGAGGTTGATTCTCTTACATATTTAAGGGTGGAAGGAAGGGGAAAGGAAAGGGGGTTGGAGCCTCCTTCCAGTTGGAGCTGGAGAATATAGGGAGTTGTAGCTTCCTTCATTTTAGAGCCTCTAAATCAGGGGGTTGAATCCTCCTTCCATCTGGAGTTGGAGAAATATCGGAAGTTGTAGCTTCCTATGAATGTAATTGTGTTATTATATAAAAACATTTTGTGGATTTCCACATAAATATGTTGTGCACTGTGTGCTTCTTCTTCTGCTCTTTATTGTATATTGGGATGCATTTATTTAATTGAAAATTTAAATTTTTAAAAGTGTTAAATTGTACTTGATACGTATTCACCCCCCCTCTCAATATCAACAGGCTATCCCAAGGATCATATGAATCAGTGGCATAAATTTGGCCATAGATTTAGTTATTGTTAACCCATCAACCCTAGAACGCCACTGATCCCAAAATTAAATTAAAACAAACCCATTATCACCCCATTATCCCCTAACTCACCTTAACTCCTAATTATTTTAACCTCATAAACTCTTAAGTGTCATAAACCCTTGATTATTAAAACCCCACTAACTCGACACTAACCACTAATCCACTAATTCCTAACCACTATACCACTACCCCCAACACCTATCACCCCTATCCCTTAGACCATATTACCCCACAAATTCCATATGATACCTATGATTCCCTCTTAATCCCTAATCCATATAACCCCATTACACCCAATTGACCTAAACGCTTGTAAACCAACAAGCCCCTTAAACAATATCCCCTAACCACTATAAACTTATTAAGTGTTAACCATTTTATCCTCACTTACCCCCAATTAACCTTAAACCAAACCCCTATAAATCCCCTTACCCCTAATCAATTGTATACCCTTAAACCATACCTTGAGATATGAGTAATCTCCTCATATGATTCATATGTGCCCTACCTCAAAATGATGTTTAGGCAATGTAAATGACATTTAGTTGTTTATATGTCCCCCTTGGAATTGGATCAAGGGATAGTCACCCATTATGGGGAAGCCTATTGGCACATGCATTTTACACTCATTTTTGTGCATTTTTCATAGTGCATAGGTTAATCCTAGTTGAGCTTATATTATGTATTATATTTGGGGTTAATATATTAATTTGTATGAATTGATGTCCTACGCATTTTCATTTAGAATATTTTGTGCACATGAGTTAGTGAAGATGAGTTGTAATGATCCCCAAATATTACTAATGATAATGATGTGGTGTGTGCATCCTCTTTAGTGATACATGATGTTGAATTATGTTTTATTTAGTTGAGAATGTGAGATGAGCCCACTTGGTTGAGAGAGTGTGTATATGTGATGCACATTAGACTTAGGATCATTCCTATTCATGCATTTAATTCTTGGAGATATGGTGAGTGCATAGTCTAAGAGATTATTTCCCCCCTTCAGCCTCAAAGGATAAGGGAGACTTGCTTATGTAAAAAAAAATCTTATTGATCAATGTTATGGATATTGATTCATGCATCACAAGTGTTTCTCTTATACTTATTGTGTTGGTTATTGTTAGATATTTATTTACTTAATGATCTTCAATGGAGATCCCTAGTTACTCTCATATTGGCCTTTCAATGCCAAAAACTCATTTCAAGGACATGACCTTTGGCTCTAAACTCAAAATTGAGTGATTTATAACTCATTGGAAAGCTTGGAGTGGGGAGAGAAATATCCAAAGGGGCTTTGAACTTTGTTCAAATATTTTTGGGCCCAAATATTACTTGCAAGAAAGGCATGAAAATCGGTTGGAATGTCTCCTCTTGCTTTTTGTTTTTCCTCTCCACTTATGGGGACCCTTTGTGAGCCTAGTACCCTATATTTTAATCCCCTAAACCCTCCTATTGGTCCTAGATATACCTCATCTTCAAATACCTTAAACATAAGACAATATAATACCAACTCTAGTCACATATCATCTCTTCAAGTATTTAACCCATATACAAGTAATCATCCAACAAACACTCAAATTCAAGAACATGCACATTATTCAACTTTAACTAGTGAATGTGGTGCAATTATCATAAACTTAAAACCCATAAAACTAAATATTATGATACCCTTAAAAGAACGATTCTAAACAAAAGAAACTTGAAACCAAGAAGAGGCCTCCCCTTTAACTTGAATTGGATCCTCTAAACCACTTAAACTTCTGAAGAAGAAGACCCTTAGTAGTTCATCTCTAAGGATTTGTCCCCTAAAAGGAAATAGGAATGTGTATGTGGTTTCCATGACCATGGCTTCCCCTAATTGCTACATACTATACCTCATTGTTTGATACACTATTCTTCATATTTGATGGGACATCTCACTCTTTCTGATTCAACCTCCAATTGATCCTTTGAATATTATTGACATCGATGCTCCCTTGTCTTTTGTTGATGTAAAAAGAATGTCCTTCAACATATAGCAGTACTCCCCAGTATGAAATCCAATTTAGAACATTGTGTTGTTATATTATTTGCAGTGAAAGTCAAGGTGGATCGATTGACAGTCGAAGTCGAAGGTCGAGGTGGTTCGACCTGGTAAAGACGAAGTTGAGGTGGATCAACAACAAGTCAAAGGTCGTTGTTAGTCAACCGAGTAAAGTAAAAGTCGAAGTTCAAGGTGGTTCAACATGGTAAATACATAGACATCAAGTTGAAGAGGTCAAACGACAATAGGTCGACAAGCAAGCATTTGGAAATTGACTGAAGATCAAATGAAGGTCAACTAGTAGTCCACTGTAACAGAATCTCGAGATTCACTAAATTTTTAGCCAATGATCTTCATGGATCTGTAATCGTTTTGGGCACCATTTTCTTTAGGGTTTTTCCTGCTATAAAGCCTATAAAAAATGTGTGTTGTAAGTCTGTAAAGGATAAACTTGAATCTTTAGATGATGAATGGATAATCGCCAAGAATTTGTAATTTAGAGGTTGTCGGTCATGCAGATGTAAGCCAAATTCACTACAACGTTCTTCTTGTGTAAGAAAGAGGGTATTATGTCGATTGTGTCTTAGTTGTGGACCAAGGTTAGATATGTAACCTTTTATTCTGAATGAATAAGACAACATGGAGTAGAACACTCAAGGAATGTTAGTTTTCCCGATTTGGGTTTCCAGGGTAAAATCTATGTGTATTGTGTGCCTGATGTGTCATTTACTTTCTTGATTAAATCTTTCTTCCTCACTTCTGCTAGGTTTAGTGGGGAAGTGTGTCTCATTTCCTAACATGTGGTATCAGATCTTTGTTTCACAAGCTTGGATATGAGCTAAACCCTAGGTACAGTAAGAGTCGTAAGTTAGAAATCTTTAAAGATTGTGCTAAAGATTGTGTTAAAGAATGGCGAGTAGTTCGAGAATAGAGATCGAAAAATTCAATGGCCAAAATTTTGAGCTTTGGAAGCTTAAAATTAAAGATGTCCTTGTAGATTGAGAACAATGGATAGCAGTCTGTCCAGGTACCATATCAACAGGAATGTCGACGGAAGAATGGGAGAAACTAGAGAGAAGAGAAAGGAGTACGTATTCAACTTTTTCTTGCAGATTCGGTGCTATTGAAAGTCTCAGCTGAAGATTCGACCAAGAAACTGTGGGACAAGTTGGGAAGATTGTACCAGTCGAAATCCCTAGTAAATAATTTGTTTCTCAGAAAGAAATTGTATCTTCTGAGAATAAGTGTGGAATTTCAGTGACTAAGCATTTAAATGTGTTTAATACCATTATAAGCCAGTCATCTTCTGTGGATATTAAAATCATTGAGGAGGAGAAATGTATAAGCCTATTATGTTCTTTGCCAAAATCCTGGGATAGCTTAGTCGTGGCTATAGGGAGTAATGCAACCACATTAGCACTAGAAGAGGTGGTTGAATCTCTATTTTTAGAAGAAATGAGAAGGAAGAATATGGAAGGATGGACCAAATATGATTTAGTGGTGAGAGGTCGACTGATTGACGGAGATAAAGGAAAATTCTTTGGTAGAAAGTATAATTCGAAGGGTATATATAAATCCTCGGTTCAGTCGACAAGAAGATCTTGGAAATGTGGTAAATCTAGGCATTACAAACAGCACTGCAAGTCGAGGGCGACGGAAGTCGGTACGAGATCTGATGAGAAGTGGTCTACTGAGAGAAAGACAACTCCAGATAAGGGAGGCAATGTGTATATGGCGTCAACCAGTACACAGTCGGATCAATATGCTTGGTTGATCGACTCAAGAGCATCGTATCATATGACACCACATAAAGAATGGTTATGTGAATATGAACGATATGAAGGAGGAGAAGTGTTCTTGGGGGATGACTCGACAACCAAAATTGTCGGACGTGGAAGAGTTCAACTGATATTGTAGGATGGGAGGATTAGAACCCTTCCATGTGTGCTACACATTCCGGGTTTGGAAAGAAACATAATATTTGTCAGTAAGATGAGTGATTTTGGAGTGCATACTCTCTTTCAAAAGGATTCATGCAAGATATTCAAAGGTGTGATGGTCTTAATGAAAGGAGTTTGGATTGGAACCCTATATAAGTTGTTAGGGAATGTTGAATCGACTAGATGCAACAACATTGTTATTCCTAAAGTCGACTCGACTTGGGATGAGTCAATTCAAACCGACTTGAAAATTCATCATAAAGTCAACCCAACCATGCTATAGCACTAGAGGATGGGACACATTGGAGAAAAATGACTTCGAGGTATGCATAATAAAGGTATGGTCGAAGATTTTCCTGAGTGTAATTTAGAAGTCAAATTTTGTGAACATTGTATATATGGAAAAAAAAAATCGGGTGAGGTTCCCATCTAGAGTGACAAAGGAAAATGGGATTCTAGAGTTGGTTCATAGTGATGTGTTTGGCCATGTTACAATTCCTCCACTTGGTGGATCCTTGTATTATGTCTCCTTCATAGATTTCCAGGAAGACATGGATATATTTCCTAGGGAATAAATCATAGGTTTTCAATAAATTCAAAGAGTTTAAATCTCTTGTAGAAAACCAGACAAATAAAAAGATTAAGGTGCTGAGAACTGACAACGGTGGTGAATTCTATGGAAAAGAATTTGATCAGTTCCGAAAGCAGTGTGGCATAGAACAAAAAACTATCACACCATATACCCCATAACAAAATGGAGTTTCTGAGAGAATGAATAGAGCGTTGATGGAAAAGGAAAGGAGCATGCTTATTGGTGTTGGACTCGCACAAGAATTCTAGGTGAAGGCAGTCGACACTAAAAAATATCTATTGAATATGTCTCCTTCGTTTTCGCTAGTCGACATGACTACAAATGAGGTATGTTCGGATAAGAAGAATTTGTTTTCACATCTCAAATTATTGGTTGTGATGCATTTGTGCATGTTCCCAAGGAAAAGAGGAGCAAGTTGGACAAGAAGGCACTCAAATGTATTTTCATTGGATACAAAGAAGGAATGAAAGGATATAATCCCTAGGATCCTACATCAATAAAAATAGTGTACAGTTAAGATGTGGTCTTCAGAGAAGTCAGAAACAAGTATGAGCCTGAGGAAATTGTTCAGAACGAGAATAATCTTGAGATGGTGCGGTTTGAACTGAGGAATGAAGAAGATGATTTAGATGAGTCGATAGAATCAAAATAAGAGGTGGAACAACTGACTTCGGTTATAAGGAGATTAGAAAGAGTAAGAAAATCAGTCGAAAGGTATAGTCTACCCGACTTCCATTCCACATTCATGTTAACTGCCACCGACAATGAGCCCAAGTCGATTGGGGAGGTGGTCGACTCAGTAGAGGGAAAACTCTGGAAGGATGCCATGGTCGAAGAGATGGAATCCTTGCACAAGAATGACACATGGTAATTAGTCAAGTTTCCTAGTGGAAGAAATATTTTCGGTAGAAAATGGTTATTCAAGAAGAAGATCAATGTAGCTGGTCAAGTCGAGAAATTCAAAGCTTGACTGGTATAAAAAGGATATTCCCAAGTCGAAGGAGTTGACTCTGGTGAAAAATTTTCCCCTGTTGCAAAATTAACTTCCATTAGAGTACTAATGTCTTTGGCTACAAAATTTGATCTAGAAATAGAATAGATGGATGTGAAGACAACATTCTTACATGGGGACCTGGAAGAGGAAATCTACATGAAACAACCTGAAGGATTTGTAGTAAAGGGAAAGAAATATTTGGTGTGTAAACTGAAAAGATCCCTTTATGGTCTAAAGCAATAACCAAGGATGTGGTACAAAAAATTTGACACATACATCCTTAGTTTGGGATTTGTGAAAAGAAAAGTTGATCACTACATATATTCCAAAGAAGAAGGTGGGTGTTTCATATATGTAGCTTTGTATGTCGACGACATGTTTCTAATTAGAAACACTATGGACATAATAAAGGAGGTGAATAAGTAACTATCCTCCAAGTTCGACATGAAGGATCTCGATGCAGCTAATTTCATTCTAGGAATGGATATTAAGAGAGATCGAGCAACTAGAAAGATCTGGTTGAACCAGATGAAGTATATTGAAACAGTTTTGAAACGTTTCAACATGTAGGATTGCAAACCGGTGAAGGTGCCAATTCTTGTGGGAGCAAGACTAATTAGTGAACAGTGTCCAAAGACATGGGAAGAAATAGATGGCATGCTACGTGTTCCCTATGCAAGTGTTGTTGGTAGTATAATTTATGCGATGGTATGCACTCAACCAGACATTGCCCGTGCAGTGGGATTGTTAAGCAGATACATGTTGACACCTGGGAAGGAGCATTGTACAACTATAAATAGAGTATTCAAGTATTTGTGTGGCATGAAAGATTATGCTATATGTTACCAAGGTAAACCTGGAGGTGACAGAGAATTAAATGTACATGGCTTTGTCGACGCCAACTGGGTTGGAGATATAGATCGACGGAGGTCGACCAGTGGATATGTGTTCAAAATGTTCAGTGGAGCAATCAGGTGGATGAGTAAGCAATAGTCTGTCGTAGCCTTGTCAATAACAGAAGATGAATACATGGCAACCACTTATGGAAGTAAAGAGGCAGTATGGATACAAAGGTTGTGTTCAGGAATTGGGTTTGAGAAGAGAGCTATGAAGATAAGTTGCGACAGTCAAAGCGCAATATTTCTAGAAAAGAACCCATCTTATCATTTTAAGACTAAGCACATTGATGTACGATACCATTTTGTGAGAGACATGGTGGAAAGCAACAAGGTGTTATTGGAGAAAGTAGACATGTTAGAAAACATATCAGACTTGTTGACCAAGTCTCTTAGTGTTGTGAAGTTTTCTTGGTACAAAGAGGCAATGGGCATTGTTGGCCCGGGTTTGTGAACGAAGTTCAAAGGTCTCTTGGTTTCAACAAAGAAGATAAAAAGTGGGTGAATGTTGGGTTGTTATTGTTGGGCCTCAGAAATGTCACATTTATATCCTCTTTTCCCTTCACCATTCCTTACATTTCATCGTCCCATTAACCTTTTATCATACCATTTCCATAATGATACTTGGGTTTTTCCTTATTATTTTCCATTATATTCATTTTAAATGATACTTGGGTTTTTCCTTATTATTTCCCACATATTCATTTAGTGTTGAAAGGGTGAATTTGTGTTTCTAAATATTAGAAAAAATAACATATTTTCATTATATATCAAGGTTGATGAGTTTGATGATGTGTGCGTATTAAGCATGAAGATTTTCAACAAAGTCAAATATTACCACTCTAGCCTCAAATTCGAATTTCATTCAAGACATTCAAAGGAGAAGATCATGGAAGATTGATGGCACATTATTCAAGATATGTGAGAGATGTGTGGGAGGATTTGGAAGGATCATATCTTCTAATAATAGGAAAGAAGTTGAGAATGGTTGAGAATATGGATCTGTAATTATGACACTCTTCAAGACTCTCATGTATATAAGAGAGTGTTCTCTCTTCATGAGGATGATCATGTTATTCATAATTGGGAGAGTGAGAGATCATGTAATTCATAATTTAGTCTTGTAATTAGGAGAAGGGGATTCTTAGTTTTGTTATTCTTTCATGCTTTGTCATTTGACTCTTGTAATATAATTTGAGATTGATATATTGTGTGAGCTCACATGTGTCTTTTGTCATTCAACTCTTCACATGTTGTATTTCTTTCCTAGATTAATGTACGGCTTTCATAGTTAGTCTTTCAATGCTTCCCTAGATTAATTTCATTTCAGCAAATTAGATTAGATTAGTTCTACTTCAGTCCTGCATATATAGTGTGTGTGCTTCATAAGCCTGCGAACCTCGAATTGACAAATTAAATAGTTGGGCAAGTACTACAACGGAATTAAACGACAATATTTCTACCTAACAGTTATATTATTTGCAATGAAATTCGATATGGATCGACTGACAATCGAAGTTGAAGGTCGAGGTGGTTCAACCAGGTAAAGATGAAATAGAGGTGGATTGAAAACAAGTTGAAGGTCGTGGTTAGTCGATTGGGTAAATTCGAAGTCGAAGGTCAAGGTGGTTCGACATGGTAAAGACATTGACAACAAGTCGAAGAGGTCAATCGACAAGAGGTCGACAGGTGGGCGTGTGGAAACTGACTGAAGGCCGACTAGTAGTCGATGGATAATATGACTCAGTAATCAACTGTAACAGAATCTCGAGATTCGCAGGATTTTTCGCTAATGATATGCATGGATCTGTAACCGTTTTTGGGTGCCATTTTCTTTAGTGTTTTTCTTGTTGTAAATCCTATAAAGAAGGCTTGTTGTAAGCCCGTAAAGGCTAATCTTGAATCTTTAGATGATGAATGGCTAATCACCAAGAGTATGTAATTTAGAGGTTGTTGGTCATGCGGATGTAAGATGAATTGGCTACAACGTTGTTCTTGTGTAAGCAAGAGGGTATGATGCAATTGTGTCTTAGGTGTGGACCAAGGTTAGACATGTAACCTTTTATTCTGAATAAATAAGACAAAAAGGAGTAGAACGCTCAAGGAATGTTGGTTTTCCCGGTTTGGGTTTCCAGGGTAAAATCTTTGTGTACTGTGTGCTTGATGTGTCATGTAATATTTCTTCCTTTATTATTCTAGGTTTAGCGTGGAAGTGTGCCTCGTTTCCTAACATAGACTTCACATCGTTTGGGATAAGAGTCACATCCAGAGTCTATACCGAATGCCAATATTGGTATAAATGGGTATGATAGGAATACAATATGCATATATGCAAAGGATGCAATATGAACTAAAACTAAATGCATAAATCAAGTATGTTATAACATATCCTAGCTAGGAGCGAACTATGTAAGAAATGAACAAGCAGTAGAATCACTAACTCTTGCATAGAATCTTAAAGAGTTAGCTTCCAAAGAGAGACAAGTATTAGCAATATATGAACAAATAAATGTGCATATTAGTCTAAAGCAATAAATTTTTAAAACTATTTATTCATCATCTCATAACAATGATATTGGAAAATAAATACACTATAAAGCTACAACATTCACACAAGAGTAGTCTATGAAATGAGCAATGTAACCTTACAACATTCACAACGATCATGAATAAGTTGGAAACAATTCAGAACAAAAGCATCATAAACACCATATTTCGTTCTCCTCCAAAATGGCCCTAAGGGCTTCTTGCTATTCAGATTTAAGAAATAGTTCCAAAAATTACAAAATGTAAGAACCCCTTCTAAGTGGGTGATTTTTTCCATATATAGTTGAGTTTGTAACTATTTCTTGGGACTCCTGAATTCCCCAATGATAGTTACAACTCTTGGTTTTCCCTATTTTGTTCTTTTCCTATTTTACAAAAAAAATACTTTAGAATTCAACATAAATTTCATGAACTCCCCTTAGCTTTGTCCCTAATGTAAGATTCCCACACTTCATTAGAAGTGTATCACCCTAGTGAACAACATACTTTCTAGAGTGATTTCATAAATTGTTGAATATTGGGACAAAGTGTTCATATCCTTTTTTAGCATGATCCAGAAAGAATGAATTAGATTTTGGTCCTTTAAAGGAACTACCAAATGTTCCCTCGTTATTGGCATTGGTCACTCTTTGAGGGATCCATGTAGCAATTTCTTTGGAGTGTATGGTTGCCCCCATATTAATTTGAATCTAATTGTCTGTCCTTGACTTGTCTAGATCAACAATTTTCGGCAAGTTGCACTTGGTTGCTAGTTTGGTGCCTTCTATGGGAAACTTCATGTAGGTGTTGAGGGAATTTTTTAAATCTCTTTCCATTTTTTCACCAATTCATTGGCAATTTATGAGAGATGCATAGTTTAACTAAATTTCCTTGTCAAACATCCTTGGGAGATCCGTAGGAGCATCATGGTTTTACTATTCCCATTTCTTCATTTCATCCATGGCTAGTGTTATTCTAATGAAATCTATGTTGTTTTTTTTGGCTTCGTTCAATAGTGGGATTATTTGAGTAACTATGTTTTGAAATTTTTGTATGTTGATATATAGCTAGATGGTTAACTTCATCTTGGAACTCCTTCCTAAAATCACTCATTCATATCTCGAATTTAGTGATATTGGTTCTATCACCTTTGTAGAATTTCACTTCCTCCTCTAGACTCTTGATCTTATCTTTGCAGTGTTCGAGCTCTTTGACTATGTTCTTGAGATTTTGTTCAGACGCCTGGGTGAATGATACACCTACTGAAACTATCGGCAAGGGTTTTTTTTTATATATTCAACTATAGTTGTCTCTACCATGACCGAAAGTGGGAAATTCCACAAACGGACAGTCTTTTTTTGCTTTGTTGAATAGTCTGTCCCAAATCCTTGTCAAACCTGAAAGAGTTTAGACTTGCCACTTTCTTAGCTTTGGATGTTGTGAATCCTCCTAGTCCCATTAACCCTAGAGGGAAGTGGCCTCCAATCAGGGGTATGCTAGAAGAGGCTTCTAGACTACCAATGTCCATTAGATCGATGTTATGTGGCTCTTCTTGAGATTTCTTCTCTTGTTCTTCTTTTCTTATCCTTTCTTCTTCTTCTTTTCTAAGCTTCTCTTCCTACTCTTTCTTAAGCCTTTCTTTTTCCTTTTCTTCTTCTTCCTTTCTCTTATTTTCTACCCCTGCTACTACTATTGTTGCCTACTCCTTGAGGGCTTCAACCTCCTATTTATTCTTTTCCTCTTCCTCTACCTTCTCTTTAGCTTCTTCTTTTAGCTTTTTCTTTTTCTCCTTTTTAGCTCTTGCGACTTCCTACTGCTTCAATTTACCTCTATGTTGAGATTTGCCTCTCATTTTGAAGATTACCTCATCACAATTTACTTTTCTCTTGTGTATTTCTTCGTCCTTCTAGGTCTCAGATTCATAAGTCTGCCTATACTTGTAGACCGAACAGTGTTTGATGATGATTTTCATGGGATCGTGCCTTCATAATATTTCCTCCCCAAAGTGGAATGTAGCCAGGGCATCGGCCTCCACATACACTTCCTTCACATCTCTGAAACAATAGGAGCCTAGCCATAGTGACATTGGTGTCCAGGTTAATTTCTTATCTCTAGCAAGAGCTACGCCTACTCCATTCAACAATGTCTAGTATGTCACTTCTTGCAAAACAAGTTTATCAGGGACAAATCTAGGAAACATATAAGGAGTTTAGTTGCACTGTAGACTTTAATATATGTTCCATTTTCCATCACGAACCATTCTCCTATGTTCCCAAGTGTAGCCATTACCTTCTATGACATGCAAGGCATTGAAGCACATAATAGTAACTAATACAGAGGAGTAAGAATTTTTTCACATATCTTATGATAGTGTATTCAATACTTGTGCTCCCATAAATCTTAGCAATAGACATGGGTCGAAGGGTCACTTGGATACCATTCCCAACCCATGTTAGGGTAGGCATGCACCATGCACATTACATCCAATAGATAAGATGACATATGGAAATTTGGATGTTTCCCAGGGACTATGCATTTTGCAGTTGATACAGTCACCTCCAGGGTGGCATCTACCCAATTGAATATGTGTTCGGTGGTAGTGATAAAGTGGATCAGGGGAGCCCATGAAGCCCTGAAAATCTATGCATCAGCTTCTCCATACAATTTTTAGAGCATGGCTACTACATATTGATATGACGTTCTTAGCATCTTAGTAGGGTAATCATAGGATTACCTGGTCTTGAAAATTTTTCCCATGATCCACCAATTCTTCACGATATCTTTGGGATCCAAAGAGAATTCCTTCATCCAATATTTAGTAAGATAAATTTATTCATCAGGTAGTTTGTAGCATGTTCTAAGCATTGAAGGGATTAATGAAGTAATTTCATTTCCTTCAACATCCTTTACTAGTCTATTATCCACATCAACATGTCGAATAATCTAGGAAATGGCTTAGCGCATGGGAATAAAGCTACGTGTGCAACTATCATGTGGATTCTAGAGCATATAATTGTTTGGTGTATGCCCATATCCTAGTCCCCTTCTGGAAATTATGGATAAGTCTCATTGTGCAACATTTGGTATATTTCACCCCAATGATAGGACACATCCTTGTCAATCATACAGAGCGTGTCATCATGAATGGGGTCTGGAGTTCTAGTTCTTGCCTATTCTTCCTCCTCGTATGAGGTAATTTCAACGATCGGACCCTTTCCAATTCTCCTTTGGTAGGTATCCATGATGGTTCATGTGGTTCACCCATGTCAAAAACACTTTAAAAATTCAGCATGGTTAGCATCTAAACAACTGTAAATTTAAAGTGGGACAGAATGTATTTTTGGGGAGTTGCTTATCTGGAAACTCTTTGAAAAATTGACATGGTGACTAAAACCAAGTTGAGTTTTAATAAGAAGTTGATTATTTCCCCTTTATTTTCTTTAAACCTCATGCTTTGATGGATGAACTAAAAAAATAAATCGTATCTATGTCTTGTGAGGTATACTTGTGTCATCGGTTAAATTTTCAAAAGAATCCCGGTATATGCCTATATCCTCACTAACATTCCATCTGGAGGTTGTATGGCAACCCTTTCTTTCAAGAGTGGGAGTGATTATGCGACCTACAGGGGGTCAGGGGGGTTTCACCTTGGGAGAGTCCAGTGCTTGCGGCCTCAATTAGAAGGGAAAATACTCTTACTTTAAATTTAGTCAAAGGTGCGGGATAGGGTTATGGTGGGTTGATGCTATTGAAAATCCTGTAAACAGGAAATTTTTTGCTAGGTGGAATGAGGAAGGGGGAAAATGGGGTTAAGGAAGGACAGACCCAATTTATGCAGCTACGGGTAATTTTTATTTTGTTTTATAACAAATGGATAAGGTAAACAAAGGGTCATATCCCGTAAAAGAGTGCTTACCTTTCAATAGGTGAGTGGACGATCAAGGGCGGGGGAGGTAGTGGTTGATCGATGTGGCGTGGGGAGGCACTCTAAATCTTCTCTTGGTGGACAATGATGACTAAGAATGTAACAATGTTCAAATAAGTGTAAAAATGGGGTCTTATAAGTAAAAAAAACAATTGTTGGGTGCGAAAATCAAAAAAGAAAATCCATATGAACATTTAAATGTTCCAAATCACCTCACTTGTGTGAAATCAATGAAGTGGGGCCATGAGCAAGCCGTCGTCGATGAAGAAAATTTTTCCAAGATGTTGTCACTGAGAAAAAAAAAAATTCTCTGTGATGTATCGACAAGGAAAATATTTTTTCTCGATGATGTAACGACGAGAAAAATATTTTCTTCTTTGGCACATCAATGGAAAAATATTTTCTTCAATGATGTATCGGCAAGGAAAATATTTTTCCTCAACAATACATCGACGAATAAAAATATTTTCTTCAACGATATGTTGGTGAAGAAAGTTTTCATGGAGCGGTGTTTTAACGAGAAAGAAAATTAGTTCAGTGATAAAGAGTGTATTGGTGCCAAAAAGATTATCGTCGACGATAAAGGGTATATCGGTGGCCAAAAAGATTTTTTCCAGTGATAAAGGATTTATCGGAGGAGATAAATATCTCAGAAGAAAATCCTTTGGAGGATGGTTTCATTTAGGGATAAGGAAAATCTAGTATGGGTGCTTTCAAGAAAACTTGCAAGATAGAATAACCCAGACTTAGGAAAAATAGACCATGGAAATTGAACAAAAGAAGGAGGGGTTCCATAACATTTCTACTTGAAGAGGAATGAAGTTCAGAGAAATAGTGAAAAAATGGGGAAGGGGTTGTTGTTAGCACAACACCTTCTCACCTAGTTAGAGTTGTCTTCAAGAGCTTGATAGAGGGTCCCATGGATCATCCTACTCCATTTCCTCATCCTACTTGTTGAATGGATTTTTAGCTTGTCTCAAGCCCTTGTGTGAGACCTTATTTTGTGATGCATGCACCCTCTTCCCATATCTTATGAATGTCTTGTGGATGTCACACATTCCTACTCTAACCAAAGGGATTTTATTATTAAGCTTGTGTTTTAGTATTTCCCTAAGAACTCATTGGCTCAAGGCCCTGAGAATATGCAATCATCACAAGGCCCTTGTGTAGTATAACAATTACTTAGAGGGAGTGACAAGGATCATGCTTCTAGTATTATGAATAGTGGTAGGGAGCCTTGGGGTAGAGTATATATTCTTGTAATCTAGTTGATCAAGTATGGCCATGAAAAACTTTAAAGTATGGTTTAGAAGTAATTATTGACACCTCAAATTTTCTCTTCTCAATGCTACCAATAATAAGCAATACAACTCCCAAAACGTTTCCAAATATGCACCTCGAGAGATGAGTAATATACTTATGTGAATCATATGTGCCCTGCCTCAAAACGTCGTTTACATAATGGAAACAAATTTTATAAGTCGATATATCAATATTGTAACATGGATAAAATGACATCATGTACATTGATAAAACAACACTTGTTGTAATGTCCCCCTCCAATTGATGACTCATTAGCCTACATGACTCTCGTAGGCTATAGTCAACAAAGAAAAAAGGGAGTCAAAGTATCAAACCCTAAAGAGATATTAAATAAAATAAATAATTATATTTTAATAAAGCGAGGTTTTGATTTGGTCAAGAAGGAAGATCTAGAAGAATTGGAGAAGAAGAATAAATAGAAGGGGAGCCTACCTCTTTGGGAATTATGATTTGATATGTATTAAGTGCTCTTGTGGCCAACGTTTTCATTAGGGTTTTGGGAAAAACCCTTCCAGTGCAGGTTTAGTTTCGGTTGTGCAATACCCACCCTAGCTAGACAAAGGAGAGTTCATTTGGAGTCTTTGTCTTCTGGTATTTTTTGAAGATGTTGAAGTGTACTCGTGCAGAGCAGTGGGAGGCTTGGAGACCCTCAGTTTCTATGTTGGCATCATACCAAGTTTCCTTGTGTGTTTTATAACAGATTGTGTAGTTGCCTAGCATCCAATAGTTTATATTCCTAGTCTTGTTATGTAGTTGTTTTTACTACCACTAGAGATATTTGTATTGTTGTTCCCATTCATAATAAGATTCCATATTATTCTGCTCTATTTATGTGTGATTTCCATGTGTTTGATAATATTCCTTATTGACCAAATTATTGTAAGGGTTTAATATCATTTTCACATAGGAATAATTAATAATTTGGGTCAAGGATATTACGCTTGCTTAAGCAATATTATAAAGTCAATACCTAGTCAAATATCCAAGCACAAATACAAGTCTCTAACCTATTCATGATTATACAACGTTTAGAAGCATTGATAAAGTGATGTTAGTGAGTTTTTTTTAACTTACAATCAACTCCGAGGCCAAAAACAACATAAAAGTTTTTTTCAAATTAACATCGTAATAAACATTTTTTTACCCCAAATGTAGTAGTAAAAGGGTGCCTCAACTTTACTTCATTGTGGCAACACTAGATAATGATGGATCTCATAATCACTCTTGTTCCTCTTATGATTCCCTATCATCAAGACTCGACCTAGTCTTTTTGTACCTTTGAGAAACAATATTGAAACAAATCATCATAGTTGTAGTGTGGCACAACATGTAAAGAAAGAAAGAAAGATCATAGAGACTTTTCCCCACCTTTCAAATGCATAGTCCACCTCTATTCCTCTAGATATGATAATGTTGTATATGTTCCTCTAGCTGCTAAAATGTCCCATTTTGTTGAGCTCTAAAATTGGAAAATTATTTTCTCATAAGAGAAAGAGAGAATCACCACAGTTTCGCACCAAATTCCTTTGAAAAAGGCTTTGAGAGCAATGACCAAGGAACCCCAAAAACTTGGTCCTTCTCACTTATCGCACCATTAAAGGGAAATAAAACCAGAAATATTACTTGTAGTTCTAATTGACCTTCTAAAAAATCCAAAAAGAATTCGAGAAGAACGGGATTTAGTGATGTTAGTGAGTGATGTTAGTGAGAAGAACAGGATTTAGTGATGTTAGTGAGTTTTTTTTAACTTACAATCAACTCCGAGGCCAAAAACAACACAAAAAAAATTTCAAATTAACATCGTAATAAACATTTTTTTACCCCAAATGTAGTAGTAAAAGGGTGCCTCAACTTTACTTCATTGTGGCAACACTAGATAATGATGGATCTCATAATCACTCTTGTTCCTCTTATGATTCCCTATCATCAAGACTCGACCTAGTCTTTTTGTACCTTTGAGAAACAATATTGAAACAAATCATCATAGTTGTAGTGTGGCATAACATGTAAAGAAAGAAAGAAAGATCATAGAGACTTTTCCCCACCTTTCAAATGCATAGTCCACCTCTATTCCTCTAGATATGATAATGGTATATATGTTTCTCTAGCTGCTAAAATGTCCCATTTTGTTGAGCTCTAAAATTGGAAAAATATTTTCTCGTAAGAGAAAGAGAGTATCACCACAGTTTCGCACCAAAATCCTTTGAAAAAGGCTTTGAGAGCAATGACCAAGGAACCCCAAAAACTTGGTCCTTCTCACTTATCGCACCATTAAAGGGAAATAAAACCAAAAATATTACTTGTAGTTCTAATTGACCTTCTAAAAAATCCAAAAAGAATTCGAGAAGAACAGGATTTCGCAACCCCCTCTCTATACAACAAATCCTATCTCCATATCTTAAAATGGAATTCTCTTCCTTACTTCATATCTCAAAAGGACCCTAGATGGTTTGTTAAGTTTAGTGTCCTTTCCCTTTATCCAAGTTTTCATGGTTCCCTCTCTCCCATCTACACTTCTCATTTGATTGACTCATGTATTTATTTAATAATAAAAATTCAAGAGCTTCAATGCACTTTGAAGTTCAAACAATAGGAGTTGCAAAGCAGCAAGCCCCTGCCTTTAAGTAAGGGGTGCAACCGAGATATAAGATGAGCTACTATAAGTTGAGCGCAATGTGTAGTTTTTGTGCAAGTAATGGGGAATTATGACGGTGGTGGTTTTAAGTAATGAATGCACAATGAAATATTCATTCTTAGTGATGAAATATTAGGGGGCGGAATTCAACTATAAGCATGACAGACAGACGTTGGGAGATAGAGAATTCAAATATGAGTGCCACGGACAACAAAATAGGTTTCCCTCCTTTAAACTGGGCACTAAAATCACAGAAGAGTATCTGTATAACAAGAGCATGTCTGAGGTACCGTACCGTACCCATCCCCTAGTTAACTAATGTGCTTAACCATGAAATCTCTTGCAAAAAATGAATATTTTTTTCTTATCTTGAGATTTAAATATATGTGTGTAGGGCTTATCTTAGTATTTAAATATATGTGTGTAGGGATGTGTAGAGACCACTATAAATCCAACATGCAATTGGTTGGTCCATGGAGTAGAGCATAAGTCATAGAAAATCCCCCATATTAACTGCCAAATGTTTAAAGGATGCATTTTCATATAATTGCATGAAGACAGGGAAAAACAACTAATTATTGTGTGTGGTGACGTTGTTCTATTGTTATTCTTTGTATTTTAGTCCAAGTACGACTCTCAATCAGAGGTGAAAATGTTGATATGTTTTCTTTACACAGTTTTGGAGTTGGAAGATATCTATAGGCAAGATTTAGAAGATGGAATCTAAAGATACCAGTGATGAATTTTCAACAATTACTCGATTCATCAAAAACATATCTTATATAAAAATTTAATAATCTTATAACAATTTAATATTGCAAACTTGTTTATGTAAACTTTAAAATGATAATTTATGATCTCATAAAAAAACAAACTAATATTATCTCGAACTTAGCATGTAAATTACATTCATTACTTATCCAAATGTCTTTCTTATATTATCTTTAACAAATATAATGTAAAACTTGGTATACCAAAAACAAGAAAAAAAAATCCAACCAAAGGAAGAGAACACAATACATTGTATAACATTAAAATATATACAACTTTATTATAGTAAGATAAAGACATTCTCTACTCGTGCAAAAATTTCATAAAATTTGTACAAAGTTAGTATGTAGAAAGCAAGCCAAACTTTGAGTTAGAGATAATATGATAAGGTAACTCATAAATGGATTGGTAACCATTTCCCTTTGACAATTATCATTTAATTTATTAATAAATTATTAAATGGAATTGGGGTTGCTGCAATGAGTTGTTTGTCGTGTAGGAAGATAGAATTGGGGATAGTTGCAGTGGGTTGCCTACCATGTGTGAAGACCACACTTTTGACTACATTGAATGATTTGTACTCTTAAATAATGAGGCCTGCTCAACAACCGGAGGTCTTCTGTGTTCTCACCACGGAATTTTGTGAGTATAGTTACATTCAACAGAGAGGGTTGAGTGCTTTAATGCTTGGAGTTGGAGTTGAAGAGAATGTTTAATATTTTGGTTAAAATTTTTGGTTTATGCGTTGACATAATAATAATAATAATAATTTATTTTTAAGGTTATGGCTAAGTCAACACACTAAATTGGTGTATGAAACTTCTTGTTTGTGGGACAAGGGACCCCCTTCTGTCCAACAATTTAACTGGTAAAGTCTACGAAGGTATACATACCCTACCCCCTCTGAATTTGAACCGAAAAAGAAAAAACCAATTACAATATCCTCCTGCCTTAAAAAAAAAACTAATAAAAAGAGATCATTTATTTATTTTTTTAATAAAAAAATTAAAGATCAAATAAACAAACCCTCCCTTTATTTTAGGAGAAAATGTCATTTGCTCATTTCAATTGACTTGCCATAGTCACGAGATATTTAGGTGTTGAACATTTCCTTCATAACCTTATCTTTACTTTATGGCCACCCAACATTCAAGATATTTAGGTGTTGAGCATTTCCTTCATAACCTTATCATTACTTTAGGGCCCACCCAACATTCATTTATAAGGTACTTGACCAATGAAATGGATACAACAATATATCCATCAACATATTAAGAACCCCGTTGAAACAATTCATTCATATAATCCTTGAGATCACCCTCTCTACATATAGATGTCATTCTAATTCTTTGTATATATGTAATCATTAATGCTAAAGTGTGATTACAGATATAATGATATAAGTAAGAATCTTCCATCCATAAAGAGTGATATAAGGTTTTGGGAATTATGACATGAAATGCTTCACAAGTAGCATAATTAAAGAAGTTTTCATAAATAAGGTAACATGATTATGAGACCTATCATTGTATGTAATTATTAATGTTGATAATCACATTTAGAGAGAAATGCATTTTATTATCCACTTTAGATGAGATGTGTGTAACATTAATATATAGAGATATTTATATTAGTTTTGGATTTTTTAAGCATTGAGATATTTGTATTTTGATTTTCTCTTCTCTCAATGTTTAAGAGATTAGAAGTTAAGATGGATCTGTGCTATGTTACTCCCAATCACTATGAAGATTAATAGTAGAATTTGTATGAGATGAAATACCAACTCTTTATTTCTTTATTTGGAAGGACTTTTGGTCGAGAATGTAATTTCCTTTATGTTGTAAGACTCCCAATCACTATGAAAGTTAATAGTAGAATCCATATGAGATGAAATACCAACTCTCTCTTTCTTTATTTTGAAGGAGTTTTGACTGAGAATGTAATTTCCTTTGTGTTGTAAGAGTTCAAGTTTTCAAGCACCCAACCCAATATAAATATTTGGAAAAGGCTCATGTCCCATATATTTCACTTCACCAGTGCCCTGCATTTTATTGCAGATTTTACAAATATTAATAAAATATTACTTGACCCCCTTCTTTGCTTCCCCGGATAGTTCTTTTCCTTCAAGGGGTGGGGATGGATGGGTACCTTAACTTACCTTACTTCTCCTGAAGCATTTATTAGGAATTAATTGTAGGTAAGGTAAGGAAGTATATCCTGATGCATTATCTCTATTGGTTATCACCATTGTTGTTGGGAATTTCGCTAGTTCCATCCCATTAGGTGCATGGATCGAATATGATTAGGTTATGAGCACTACTCTATGTTGATGGATTTATTAGGGATGTCATCAACAAATGTGGGAAACATCACATGGGTTTCCCCACGAGGTTTTCCTGAGAAAAAGAAAAGTAGACAAATCTAAATGAGTTGGGGGTTAGGTGACTATCTTAAGAAGAAAGTTGGCACTCACTACAAACATTTCCCTATCTACCATGTGCAAGTAAGGCCTAATACATAAAGGTGTTATTCTTGAAATAATGGTCATTGCACTTTGTTCCTCATACAACAACATGTATTCTAATGTGTGGGTGGGATGTGTGATATGGTGGGCTCAAGCTAACCACTATTATTTTGGTTTTATAATAATAATAATAAACTATTTTTAAGGTCATGGCCAAGCTAGGCACCAAATTTGTGTATGGGACCCCCTCATTTATGGGACAATGAACCCCCTCTATGCAACAATTTGACTCCTAAAGTATACATAGGTATGCATACCCTACCCCCCCTCTGAATTTGAACCCATGACCTCTAAGGAGAAAACACATGTTCTTAACCATTAGGCCCACTCAATTTGTACATCCCTTTGGATAGAAGTGGAGAGGTGGAGGAATAATCTTATTTCTCCTAGGAATTCCTAATATATTGGTTAGCACAATTGGTATGGGGTGCATGTTTCACATCCTAGCTCAGGTTGAAGAAGGGTCCACATTGGTGGAGATCTTGGGGACTAACAACCATAATGAAGAGGTAGGTGTGAATGAATATCTCCCTCCATCATTTTTTCAATGGAATTGCTCTCATCATATGGAAACATGGATGTTGCTTGGTTTAAAAAAAACCCGTCTTTCCTCCTTACCTATTGGTTGGAAGGAAATCATTTCAATGTCACTACTTGAAATGGTTGGATTAAAACAACAACTATTCATTCACAATAAACTTATTAATGAAAGAGAAAAGGGGTCCAGGTGTTCATGTGATTTCTCATGATATGGAGGGAAGTTTTGATTCGACAAGAAAGGTGGAACAAAGCAATCCCCCAAATATAGATCGCATTACCTTAATAAAAGTTAACTCAACCATCTCAACCAAGATCGGGTTCACATTTTGATATTATTAGTAAGAAAAAGAGATGGATATTCACAATGCAAGAAGTGCACTAGGTTCCATGCCATGAATACACCTTCCAACCCATCTCTACCATTCAGGTGCTTCTGAGTAGCAAACAAAAGTAGACTAGTTTGATTTTATTTAATGAATGTATGTGGATTGAGGTGTATCCATCCCTTATTGATTCAACCCAACACATTTGTTACCATCTTAAAGTGTGTATAGATAGATAGTTCTCTTTAACATAGGGATATGGTACTAACATTTTCATAATACCCAATGATTCAAGACTCCAACTTACCTAAAGAATTATAGCATCAATAAACCTAACTCATGTAAAATCCAATTGACAAACAACTTTCAATTTGAGAGGAAGAAATTATTTTTTTATCGCACAGACTGTAGGTTAGGCAAAGCCTGGTCCATTCTACAAAAGTGGGACAACTGTGAGAGTATCTACAGACTATCACCTTAGATAAACACTCCCCTCACTTTAGTGATGATGAAAATCACCACAAGGGGGGAATCTAAGTGACCCTAGGGTGATTGAGATGGAAAGTGAAGTGATGGAAGGTGAAACCCCTATAGGTCAAGTTAGGAAGTGAAAAAGGGCTTGGATAAGAGTTTATTGATAAGGGTAGGATGCCAGAGTATAGTGTACCTGCAAAAAAGAGTTGTACCTTCCTAGAAGAAGACAAATGATCGAGATACAAGCCCAAAATTTAGAGGGACATGCAAGTGAAGCTTGTTGTCCTATATTACAGCAGTAAACAAAAATATATATCAGCAATGAAAAAAGCTCGTTACTGCAAAATTAACCATCAAAAGTACCAAAAAATTATTGGACAATCAAGTACTAAACATGTAGATTATGTCCAATATTTAAGCACGAACTTTGACAGTGAAATAGGGATGCAAAATGAAGCTAGCAGTAAAGTGTTAGGGAATCCTTATTGTTGTAGCAAACAATTGCTACAGCAGCAAGTTCCAACCATAAAAATAAACAAGTGAACTGTAAAAAAGATAGCCAATAAGCAATAGAACAATAGTCTAGGTTTACAAGTAAATTTCAACAGTTGAAAAGTGAGTAAATGATGAAAGAAAGTGAAGTTTGTTTCAGCCCTAATGGATGTAACATTAAAGTTATTACAACAATAGAATCCTTGGCTAAAAGAGGACACCCTTAGGGCATAAGCAACATTATAACACTTATAAAATATTCCAACTTGAACAAATACAATATCTCTCAAAATCATGTATGCCAATGCAATGATTTTATTTCCCCAATGCAAATTTAGATTAGTTCCTTGTCAATGGGTTATGGATTATTTTTGTGTAAGGTTAGATCTACTACTTCTCTAGGGGTGTAATCCATTTTACTCCCTAGAGCAAAAAAATGTAACAAGGTAAATCTAGGAGGGCCTAAGTCCTTTTAATTCTCCTAGCAACCTTTTGCAATAGCTTATCCAATAACAATTATGATGAATCTTGGTGCAGGGTGGAAGCCCTTATACTCCTCCAAGGGTTTAGAAAAGAATTACCATGAAACAAGAAAGAAATACCAACAAAATGCAAAAATTCCTTGCCATTTCAAAGAAAACAACAAGATAAACCCTTATTTGCAAGGAACATACCATCAAAATGAAAAAGACAAGCCTCCAAGAGTTAGTTCACCACTTTAGCTCCACAAGACAAGTACC
The DNA here is from genome assembly GCA_010110895.2 of Picea sitchensis. NCBI lineage: Eukaryota > Viridiplantae > Streptophyta > Pinopsida > Pinales > Pinaceae > Picea > Picea sitchensis. The sequence goes on along the minus strand of SNQJ01S0004043.1, from coordinate 28,665 downwards.
AAGCATCCAAATAACATCAAAGAGAGAGATATGTGATTTTCCCAAGAGGGGCGAAAATTTCATCCAAGTCTCTCACTCAAGAGAGAGTGAGTTATGATAAAAATGAAATGAAATGGTATTTATTTATACAAGACCTCAATTATATGTTTGTCCACATAATCTTAGGGTAAACCACAAAACAAGGGGGGTGACCCCCTTTGTTTTTCCCCTTTACAAATTTGAGTTAATTTTTACAAAAAGAAAACCCTAAATGTGACATCAAGCCCTAATTGGGTGACGTTTTGGCACTTTTGGCAAGTTGTTGAGCTTGGAGGGGAAGTCGTTGGGCCTCCAAAGGACATATCTCCATGGTGCAAGGGCTTCACTCCATCAAAAGGTGCCAATCCTCCAACAATTCATCACCAACACCATCAAACCATAGCCCTATTCAACATGTCAAGCCCAAGGTGAAACAAGGCAAAGAGCATAATTTCCAAGCAGATGTTCTGTAATCAAAATAAACTTTAGATGCAACATACTCAAATGCCTCAAGTATTAAAGTAACACTTACCCCAACACTTGACTTGTACCTTATGGAGAAAGACCCATTGTCTTCTGGAAACAGACTGATGTGATGAATTCCATGATTATGAATCGGAGAAGTATGGTGGTGAAGCGGGTCTTCATCTGTGTAAGTGGATATCACAAGTCAATCCATCCCTCAGCACTCCATGTATGCAACCTGAGGGCCTCGAGACATCATCTCCTTAGTTATCCCTAGAAATGGAGGATAACATCTGGCTCCTACTTGGGGACATGTACTCGTCGTAGATTGTGTTATCACCATAACAATTCGGTATGGATTACAAATTCCAGATTTAGCAAAGGGCTAAAGTAGTGTAGAGATACGACGTGATTTAGAGGATCGAGCTACATCTGGAGAAGAAGGGACAATATAGCGGAGGCGCGAAAGGTGGGGCCTGACGGACCATAGATCATGGAGCGGCCCAAATCAACAGCGAAGACCCATATCAGGCAATGAAATAGCAGGAGGTTTAATTATGTGAGAGCGGGCCAGGGAAAATACCATGGTTTCTTTTTGTGGACACGTGGCGACACCAGAGGTACATCGAGGCGAAAAGCAATCTACTCAAAACTATTTTTTCCAACCCCCGATATCGAAAGTTGATGGTATTATCACCTGCTAATCTACATATTATTTTTCCAAAGCAGCTTGTCCTTGTGTTATCTTTCCACTCAGATTTTAATACTTTTTCACCAGCTCCGTGAAGCTTCCATCACCTAAATCCTTCACCCAATGGATCATCCACAAAACAGTCATGTACTCCATGAGTCAAAAATTGGCAAATATCCCAAGCCTATACCTAGCCTTAATTCTTATCTAAATCCCTTAGTTCCATCACTTCATTCATTTTTACCCTTATATTCATATTCCCATTGAAAATAAAAAATATTCCCTTATTAAGCACCCTAATCCTATCCACAAAGTCATGTGTTAAGCCTCATATGCCCAAAGTCCTTAGAAAATAGAAAAAAGGTGTTTATTATTATTAATATAAATATTTTTATATTAAAATATTTATATTAATATTTATTAATTTATGGAATCACGTCAAATCATATCATAAGCATGAATCTCAATTTATAATGTGGAAAATTCAAAGGTTGGATGGAGGGGGCACATACATATCAGGGATTGAAATAGAGAGGAGGTTAATTATGTGAAGGCGGGCCGGGAAAAACTATCGTGGTTTATTTGGTGGACACGTCTTTTTACATGGAGCACATCGGGGGTAAAAGCAGTTTGGATTAAACCACTCCAGCCAAAACTCGATGTAATAAATGCACCATTTATCATATGTTTAATGTGCAACATTTTTCCAGGAGTGCATTTCAACAACAAATATGGAATTTCTAATAAATGAAATTCCTCCTCACGGTGAAAAGGTTTTACGGAGGTAAGATTTAAGTTTTACAAATTAAAGACATTAATGCTTATTTCCATGCAAAATATTTAAATGGGAAGATGCACGTGAACGAAGACTTGGATAATTATTTATCCAAAGATTTACATAAGTAAAAGAAGAAGATAAAAGGTATTTTACCAAAGATGGTAAAATAGAAAAAACACACAGTAAATGTTTTTTCACAGTGAAAAGGTAAATTGGAAAAACATTAGAAATGGTAACAGTAAATGTTTTTTACAATGAAATTGTGAATTTGGCAAACAAGACATGGTTTTAAAAACCACGGGCATGAATTAAATTATGGAAATTTAATTCTACGGGATAGAAAAATATTTGGGAATTATTTTTATTTCAAATATATTATTCCCAAATATTTAATGAGAATATGGATAAATGGGATTAAATTTGAAAGAGTATAAGTGACATTTCAAAGAGAACGTGGCAGAGGAAGGAGATGGAGCGTCAGAGGAATCTGCAGGGATCATGAAACGGTTTTTCTGAAAACTGTCATGTGTAATCATTGTAGAAGCTTAACCATTTCATTTCAGTTATTGTAATCAGTTACACAGTGAAGGAACTCAAATTGTATAAGTATTAGAGGTTCTGAGTGTATTAATGGCGGGCAGAAGTGCAAGGGCACAGTTCTAGTTGTTCTGAACTTCATTGTAATTTTCTGGGGCTGAATTGAATACATATGCAGTAGCTTTGAAGTCTCTATGAAAAGATTCTAATGGTGGTGATATGAGTTTTGTCTTCCCTCATTGTATGTGTTTCCTGTGATCTTTTATGCCATATGCATTTTTCTTTTGTTTAAATTGGAGAGTTAAATGCCCAGAATTCTTCATTTGATGCTCTTGGCTTAAACAATTTAAACTGTGTATGTTTCTTCTTAGCTAATTCAGAATTCATTTCCGTAATGCTCGGATGCAGTTATTTGTTTCTCTTTCCTCTTACCACTCTAATTAAATTCAAGTTATAACTCAGATTCATTGCCTCATTTAGCCTTTATCCTCTGGAGAGTTCTACAGGCCAGTAAATGTTTTCATTCAATTTCAGAATTTTAACTCCATAACCCAAAGTGTTCCTCCCCTTCCTTTCCAACAACTTTATTAAAAAAACCCAAAACAAACCAAATCTAGCCACTGATTTCCAAATAAGTATTTAGTGACATGAGAGAACCCTCTCTGAGTTGAGCAAGCTAGTGCCTCAGCTCTAAATTAGGTTGAAACAGTTACATCTTTTGTTTGTCTATCAACCAGACAAAATTTACAGAGTGCTAACAGAGTGCATGAGAACCTCAACATCTCATGGTTCGACGTATGCCTGCACACACTGAAACAACAAACTGTAAAATCCAGGGTGGCTCACCCACCCTTTGCTCATATAATCAAAACCCAAAAATTCAAAATTGACGACTAATTCTAGAAAATAAAATTTTGCACTTTCATATAATATGATGAAAACAAAAGATGGAAATCACTAATGCAAGTAGAGAAAGATGAAAATCAGAAATGAAATGTGACTAAACTATCATGAGAAATCGAGATGCAAATGCAAGAAAGTGATATGACCTACCTACTTACCTAAGGCCTGAGGCCCATGATGATCAAATGTCATGGATGTCAGGTGAAATCGTACAACCAGTGCAACCATATGATCATCTCATCAAGATTTCTCCCCCTGTTCTTAACTATGAAATACAACAAAGATAATTTAAGCACATAATAATCATGAGCATAAATAGACATATAATCAATCATGAAATGAAACTCATGGAGATGGGTGGGAGGGAGGAAATCCTGCTGGGAAAAGAAACCAAAAGAATGATCATCCAAAAAATCATGCTTGAAAGAATAGCCAGAAGCCCGTTCAATCCATATCTGAAGAGGGATACCATGCATAAACGACGACTCGTATTCATATTCACTTAGCACATCACTTCTTCCTGAGGACTGAGAGGAAATGAGAGACCAGAAGAAAACAGTATGGTTTCCCAAAAAGGAATATAAGAGGTAAGGGACAACCTCATGTCTGGAGATAGAAAAGCATTGCTTCTTATTTTTCAAATCCTTGCAGGAAACCCCATAATTAAAATGCTTCCATTATGTAATGCGAGTTTGTGACATCTCTAGGGTGGCCATGACATGGTTCCATCAAAATCTTAGTACCAAGGTGTTTGTAAATCTTAATAGAACAAATTAGAGTCGTAGAAAGTATATCCATCACAACTCTCAAGGGATGGTTTAGAGTCATCATGAGTATATTGTGACAACTCATCCTCAAATGGATGGAATAAGTTTGTGACCATATCATCATCAAGCTGCCAGGAATATGAATTATATGCACGTGGAGACCAGTTCTATGAAGATGACAACTCAACCCTTTTCACATGAGAACTACCCCCAATGTCGTAAATGGGAATTCTATAAAAAATGAAGAAACTCACATCCCATCTACACCTCCCAGCCTGTATGAAATCATCAATGTGTTGATCAAATATGTCTGAGAGATCCCCCATGGTTTCATCTTTTGGACTAATCACTTCTTCATATTTCTGTGTAGGACGAAAATAGGGTTGAAAAATTTAATCTTCATCAAGCAGGATTATGGACACGGATGTCTCATCTTGGTACTCATCATTGAGACCTTCTTGAAGACTTTATTCATGGGTGTGTTCTTCAAGTGCTTGTTTTGAAAGTGGTGGGTGATACTCTTCCTCAATTTCACATTCTTCAATTGTCATATTGCCATCTACTTGAAAAACTTCTCTTTAAAGGGCATCTTTGAGCTCTTGGAAAGTAGCCTGCAAATCCTGAGTAGTTGGGCCATAATGCTTGACAAATTATTCAACTAGATTTGTAGAAGACTAGATACCTTTTGGATCACATGAGTGTGTAAACAACTTCCTTTGACTTGATTCCATAGAAGATACAAAAATTTCCATTAGTACATCTTCATGCAATACATTTATACTTGAGGCATACCTCGTATAATTCACAACATGGGTGACTGCTAGAGTTGGGTCACCACTGAATTTGGGGCAACTTTCTCTCCACTCTGTAGAGAAATAATTTGGATATCCAAAGATATTCTAAATATCAATAGAAGGGTATACCTTATGGAATGCCCATGGTAAATCCTGTGATTTCATGGTTCCATTATCTAGGGTGTCATTTCAATGGAGTCGCCAGATGAACTTAATGTTCATCAAAGGAGGGAAAGGTAAAATGAACTTCCCTCAAGTGGAGTCGTCAGGAAAGCTAGGGGTAAAGGCTTTGGGAAAAGCTTGCCAAAATGTTGTTAGGGCTCAAAAGAGGATTCAAAATCCTCCCCAACAATGGTGCCAAAATGTTATCGCATAGATTGTAGGTTAGGAAAAGGATGACCCATTCTACAAAAGTGGGACAACTATGAGAGTATATACCCACTGTCACCTTAGATAGACACTCCCCTCGCTTCAGTCATGATAAAAATCACCAGAAGGGGGGAATCTTGGTGCCCTAGGAGGATTGAGATGGAAAGTGAAGTGATGGAAGGAGAAACCCCTATAGGTAAAGTTAGGAAGTGAAGAAGGGCTTGGATAAGAGTCTTGTTGATAAGGGTAGGATGCCAAAGTATAGTGTACCTGAAAAAGAGAGTTGTACCTTCCTAGAAGAAGACAAACGACTGAGATACAAGCCCAAAATTTAAAGGGACAAGCAAGTGAATCTTGTTGTCTTATATTACAGCAGAAAACAAAAATATATATCAGCAATTAAAAGAGCTCGTTACTGCAGAATTAACCATCAAAAGTACCAAATATTTATAGGACAATCAAGTACTAAACATGTAGATATTTTTCCAATATTTAAGCACAAACTTTGATAGTGAAATAGGGCTGCCAATTGAAGTTATCAACAAAGTATTAGGGAAGACTTATGGTTGTATCAAGCAATTTCTATAGCATGAAGTTCCAACCATAAAAATCAACAAGTAAATTGTCAAAACGATAGCCAATAAGCAATAGAACAATAGTCTCGGTTTACAAGTAAATTTCAACGGTTGAAAAGTGAGTAAATGATGAAAGAAAGTGAAGTTTGTTGCAGCCCTAATGGTTGTAACATTAAATTTATTACAACAATATAATCCTTGAATAAAAGAGGATTCCCTTAAGGCATAAGCAAGCTTATAACACTTAGAGAATATTCCAACTTGAACAAATACAATATCTCTCAAAAGCACGTATGTTGATGCAATGATTTTATTTCCCCAATGCAAATTTAGATTAGTGCCTTGTCAATGGGTTATGGAGTCTTCTTGTGTAAGGTCAAATCTACTACTTCTCTAGGGGTGTAAGACATTTTACTCTCTAGAGAAAGAAAATCTAACCAGGTAAATCTAGGAGGGTGTAAGCCCTTTTACTTCTTGTAGAAAACTTTTGCAATAGCTTATCCAATAACAATTATGATGAATCTTGGTGGAGGGTGTATGCCTCTTAGGGTCATAACCCACACATAGGTAGAACAATATATTCGGATGTAATAAAGGTCAATATTAATAAGGCCTTGCAATAAAATAGAATAAGTCGAATGTAAGAAGACCTAATAGAAGATTCTGCTTCTAGAAGGATCTTCCTCTAGATGCTTCTTTTGATAGACATATTTAGTATAAATAGGAGTCAAGGGTATGAGAACCCTAGCTTGGAGATTATTGTAATAGAGCTCTGCTTGACTGGAGGTTGCCCCCTCGAAGACGCCCGTGAACATTTCTCTCAGAATCAAAGTGTTATTTCTATTGTTATTCTTATATCACTTTAGTGTTATTGTAGTGATTGTTCTAGTTATATTACTGTTATTCTGCCATTTCTAGCATTTTATTTATGTTTTGCGTACTTTATATATCTGGTATATTACAAGTGGTATCAGAGCACTTTCCTTGGCAGAAATTGTGGGTAAAAAAAATTTCAGGGTAGAGACGTATTATGGCATCTTTAAGCCACAGAGATCTGTAGTTACGCGCATAAACCTGTGGTTGAGGGATTCATACACGTAGGAAATACAATTGGTTATTAAGCGCACATATGTTGGCCACCCTTGTAACCCCTGTTGGTACCCCTTCGAGTGGTAGTGCATCAGACAGCACCTATGTACGGATCGGTCTAGATTTCCTGAAGCCCTCTTTAGATAAATCGATCGGTCGCCTGACTGCTATAGTTCCATCGAGAACAACATTCAGGAAGATACTCTCTAGTACCTGGGTAGTCAGGTAGTACAGCTAAGGGTACGGTCTATCCTCCTTAGTTAGTTCCCTGAGATATTACGTCGAGTACTACTGTTGGACCCCACACGTATATCAGAGAGCTATAGCACAGGGCAAACCCTTGTCGGTAGAACCCTTGGGAACAAAAACATAAACAAATTAAAGTAGACAAGATCTATTGCCACGCAATTGTGTTCGAGTTGCCAAGTAACTACACATTTCTTCCTGGTTAAGAATTTGGGCATTTCATCACTGTAGTGTCTGGAAATTTTTTCACCAATATTTGAGAACTATTCCATTGGATTCATCTCTTCTCCCTTATCACATTCATACATATCATTTTTCGGAAAAAAAAATTACCCCACCCGCCGCTTTTCGGTTCCCCCGTCCTCATGGCCCATGCCCGTAGCCAAGACTTGGAAGCTCGCTTCAATACCTTGCAATATAGTCTCACTGAGACCCAACAAGAAGTGAAACAACTCAGTGCCAATGTTTTTGCCATCAATACAACCATGAAATCCTCAATGGAGGAAATCAAACAAGACCTGACCACCCAGCTTGAATATGTCTTTTCGACACTCTGCACCAAGCTGCATATCCCTACAGATAACCCTTCCTCTGACTAACCTCCACATATTGAAGGTGAACACTCCTCTCATTCTCATAACTTTTAGCACCATCACTTTCGACGTGACCTACACCTTCTGTGGGTGGATGTGACCAAATTTGATGGCTCGGACCCCACTGGTTGGGTAACCCGAATGGAACATTATTTCTCTTTATACATCATTACAGATGCCTTGGCCAAACTCTAGTATGGTGTTCTCCATCTAGATCAAGAACATTGGCAATGGTGGAAATGGAGAAAAACTTCTCTTCAAGGGTATATTGCTTGGACACACTTTGTGGTAGAGCTTTGTGAACACTTTGACACTGACACCAACCATTTGGGCCATTTGAAAAAGTTGAAACAATCAGGAACAGTTGAAGACTTTATAGTTTCCTTTGAGCACCTGGCTTTTCGGACAAAGGGCATGTTTGATGCCTTTTTTCTAAGAGTGTTTTATTAGTGGCCTCAAGGATGAGATTCGAGCCCATGTCCTCATGGCTCGGCCTCAGAGTTGGGTGGAGGCTACTAAAAGAGATAAAGAAGCACAACGGGTTGTATCTTCTCAAAACTGGAAACCCTCCTTTATCCCTCACCCTAAACCAGTAAATCCCACTACTCCCTCCGCTCCACTAAAGATCCAAAAATTGACTAGGGTTGAAATGGTTGAACGCCAACTCAAAGGCCTTTGTTATAATTGTGATGACAAATATTTCCCAGGCCACAAGTGTAAGGAACAAAATCTTTTTAAGTCCATTTCCGAGGATATTTCGGAAGAGGATGTTGAAACTCCCCTTGTGTCTCAGTCACTTGAAACCACTGACATAACCCCTCCCTCAGACCCTCTCGAAGTAGAACCGGTCATTTCCCTCAATGCTCTCACTGGCTTCTCCACTCCCCAAACCCTCAAGCTAATTGGTTACATCAAGCATCAGAAGGTCATCATTCTGGTTGATAGTGGAAGCACCCATAATATTATTAATTGCCGCATTGGCCAAGAAACTCATTGTTACATCCATGCCGTCAATAATTTCCAAATCATGATGCCAATGGTGGCTCCATGAAATGTAGAGGGCATTGTGAAAATGTGTGTCTCCAAATTGGTGACTACCACCTGAAATCTCATATGTTTGCTATCGACATGGGCGGTTGTGACATTGTGTTAGGTGGAAACTGGCTAAGGACTTTAGGTCACATTCTCATGGATTTTAAGTAATTAACCATGCAATTTGACCAGGAGGGCCACCAATATAAGTTTCAAGGCATCACCACCGGTTCACCTGAGATCAGTAGTTCCCATCGCATGGAAAACATGCTCAAAAAAGGTCATTCTAGTGTTATTTCCCAACTCCATGCCATACAAGCAACAGAGACACCCTCGGTGCTGCAAGACCTCCAAGCCATCCTTTCTAAACATCAAGTGGTATTTTCCACTCCCCAGGGACTCCCACCTTCCCCTGGTGTTCATGATCATTCCATTCCCCTTGTACCCAGAAGCCTTCCTCCCAATATTCGTCTGTATCGTCACCCCTTTTCCAAAAAAAATGAAATTGATAAAATGGTCCAGGAACTCCTTAATGCAGGCGTTATCCACCCTAGTACAAGCCCCTATTCTTCTACTGTGATCATGGTCCTGAAGAAAGAAGGTTCTTGGCTAATGTGTCCTGACTTTCATGCCCTCATCAAACTTACCATTAAAGACAAATTTCCCATTCCTGTCATTGATGACCCTCTGGATGAATTTAGTGGCACTCAATTCTTTACTAAACTTGATATTTGTTTGGGCTACCACCAGATATATATGAAAGAGGAAGACATTCTCAAGACTTCCTTTAGAACTCATGAGGGCCACTATGATTTTTTGGTCATGCCCTTTGGCTTGTGTAATGCCCCCTCCACCTTCCAAAGCCTCATGAATCATGTCTTCCATCCTTTTCTACATCATTTTATCTTAGTTTTATTTGATTATATCCTCATCTATAGAAAATCCTGGATAGACCATCTTGCTCATGTGCATCGAGTTCTCCATCTACTCTCTTAGCACCAACGTTTCCTGAAATAGTCTAAATGTGCTTTTGGCGCCTCAGAAGTAGAGTACTTGGGTCATCTGGTTGGCAAGGACGGCGTCAGGGTGGATCCTAAAAAGATTGAAGCTATGCAAGATTGG